>OZ024786.1:14993502-15182901 GCA_964017065.1 Haliclona indistincta | reverse complement strand
GGTGGGTGGGTGAGTGAGTGGGTAAGTGGGTGGGTAAGTGGGTGGGTGAGTGGGTAAGTGAGTGGGTGGGTGAGCTGGTGAGTGAGTGAGTGAGTGAATGAGTCAGTACATTAGTACATTCTCTATACTGTCTATGCTCTAGGCAATCTCAGGAGACAGTCCAACTGCATAGCGAGGTGGATAGAGGCAAGCAGGTGATGGTGACCTATGAGCAGTCAATGGCTAGGAAGGATCAAATCATCAACAGCCTCACTAGAGCACTAGCTAAACAGGTGAACAACCACTACTGGACTCATCATACAATGCATCTTGTAACCATAAATCTTGTAGCACATTTATTTTTGTTTTGCGTCATGCTATGAAGAGGGTTGTTACTGTTTGGTCTCTTGTGTGTAGAAGGAGCGTGTGGAGCTGCAGAAAGTGTTTGGAGCATGGAAACTGAGACATGTTGACGAGAAGAGAGAGGTAGAGTGAACAACTATGCACACACCAGTGCTGTATCCAGCATCATCCATCTTATTCCTTTACTACTAACATGTATAGTATTTTACCTCTCCCTCCCTCCCTCTCTCCCTCTCTCTCTCCCTCCCTCTCTCCCTCCTTCCCTCCTCCCTCCCTCCTTCCCTCTCCCTCCCTCTTTCCCTCCCTCCCTCCTTCCCTCTCCCTCCCTCCCTCCCTCTCCCTCCCTCTCTCTTTCCCTCCCTCTCTCTCTCTCTCTCCCTCCCTCTCTCCCTCTCTCTCTCTCTCTCTCTCTCTCTCCCTCCCCTCTCTCTCTCTCCTGTAGTTATTCACCAGCTCATTGGCTAGGCTCCATCATGGTCGTATTATCAAGCGTCGTGTGTTGAGAGCGTGGTTTGGTGTCATACACGGACGATGGAAGAGAAGAGTAGAGAGGGCGTGTCAGGTGGGTGGGGCTAACAATAATACAAAAACAACAATCAGCTTCAGTGCAAGTGCTTGCCTTGTATTACAGTACCACTGCTTGTCAGGTACACATGTACATGTATGATGGTTTTTCTTTCTTTGTAGACTAGAGCAGAGGAAGTATGTCGACAGATTGCTCACGAGTACGAAGATAGGCTTGCTGCTGTAAGTTTATTAGATAAGATATTGGTTTATGTTGAACTTTGAAGCACCATGTACAATGCACTGTATCTTAATTTTTTGTAGAAATGCTGAAGTGAAAAGTGTAGAGTGTCATCTTCATGTACTAATGTGTTCAGTCTCTGTAGTCACTGTTGTCTTTATTCACACGATGGAGGATGATCAGAGACTGAACACATTAGTGCATGAAGGTGACACTCTACACTTTTCACTTTAGCATTGCAAGAATAATCCTTTCCAGTGTTTCTCAACTAGTGGTTCAGTGTTTTATGTACTCTGCTCTTGTTGTTTCAGGCTCAGCGTTCTCATGAAGAGGCTCAGATTGAAATGGCTCGTATGAGAGAGCAGCGTGACGTGTTTGCTGAGAGCATGAAGACGGCATTCATGAGAGGAGTCTGTGCCCTCAATATGGAGGCAATGACAATGTTCCGCAGTGACCAAACTGATGCTCACCATGACAACGGTCTGGATGACGACGATCACCATGACGACTGTCACCACGACAACGGTCACCATGGAAACAAGCAGTCAACAGGAATCGTTCCGACTGCAATGCCCACTCTATCAGTACCTGTGTATCACCGCTCCACACAACCTCCCTCCCACCCTCACATCTCACACGGCGGTAGTACAGGCACCAGGAGAACAGCACCTACCAAGAAGAGAAAGCCGCCTTCTGTGGTCGTAGAGAGACACTTCTCTGAAACTCAGCACTAGACTATAGTGAACTAGACACACAAAGATACTCATCACATCAGTGCTATTATGTAACATGTCCACATTTTGATTGAAGCCATGTAGAATCACAATTATCGGACCATACACTGAAAATAAATGTATAACATCCTTGAGCCTCAAGCTCAGTAGCTTCTTCGTCACAAATCCACGGTCTATACAACTAACGTAATTTTATGTGTTGAGACTCAGCTGAAATAGGTTAAAATTATCAATCAAAAGCTAAACACAGTCAATAGTGCACTAGTATTGTTGTTCATGCATCATCATCTTCATCACTTAATAGTTGAAGTTCATCTGGATTACTGCTACTTGCTATAGGTTGGTCCGTTGTGCTGCTCAGAGGAGGTGTGGTCTCTTCAGTAGTGGGTGGGGCATGTTGTGGAGGTGGGAGGAGCAAAGGTCGTCTCGATGGCACAGCACTACAACTACAAGCAGTGTCTTCATCATCTTCCAGCCATGGGTATCGTCCCCCCGCTCTAGTTTCCATTTCTTGATCTTCTTTGCTGCTGTTTATTGGGTGGTCTTTGTCATCAATATTGGCTGCTTCTTCTCCACTGCTGGACGAGTCCAGTGTGATTTCATCTGGATTAGGAGCAGCGGGAACAACTGGGGAGAGGGAGGGGAGGGAGAGAGAGAGAGGAGAGAGAGAGAGAGAGGAGAGAGAGAGAGGAGAGGGAGAGACAGAAATGAGAGGGAAAGAGAGAGAAGAGGGAGAGAGGATAGAGAGAGAAGAGGGAGAGAGGAGAGGGGAGGAGAGGGAGAGAAAAAGAGAGAGTGAGAATAGCACAGCTATAAGTGACTCACACTGCTTTGGTTTGAATGGATTATCTATTTTTAGCTTTTTGCAGAACTCCACCGTCTGAGGATGTTCGTGTTCGACTGCAACTATAGCAACAGAGATAGTACACTATAACACAGCTACTGCACTAACACGTAGATACTGCACTATCTAAGCTACTAACCAGTGTGGAAGTTAACCCTTTCGTTAGTGACATGAGGAGTTGACGTGATTGCAAAATTAGTCGGAATCTGCAAAAATGTAAAAAATATTCTCCCTATTTTTGAAGTAATGTAAGCTCACAGTGAAATCTCCACCAAATAAAGTATTGATTTCGGCCAGCTCTGATTCAGTCGGCGTGAAATTGACCCTACACAAGACAAGCAAAGAGATAGTGTCACAGTAGTTGAATCAGTAGCTTGTTATTCTATGGAGAATATGACTTCAATAGCGTACTGCAAGACATACTCTGTACACAATTTGAATGGGTAACATCAATTTTTCCTTGAAAATGAACTTTTCGCAAGTCATTAGCAGAATTTAGCGCGTACTGCTACAGTGGAGCCCCTCTAAGGCAGACACCATTGGGACCAACAAAAATCGTTCATTATAGAGAGGGTGTCCTCTGGTCATGGGTTTATTATACATTATGTGGGTTGTATTTGGGACTCAGTAAGTGTGAGGGAATGAGGCGTGGGGTTCCACTAACTATAAGTTCCTGGTTGAGTGCACGTATATAACATTCATCATGTACAAAGAAATAGCTAATTTACTGTAAACAATGAGTTTTTGTCAAGACGACAAAAGTTTGAATTTTTTTGTGGTAAATTTTTAGTTGCTCCTATTCACAAATGTTTTTTGTTTTGTGAAAAAGGCAAACATTTTCAAATGCGAAATTTTCTATGATAAACACAAAAGAGAGCTTGTCTTTCTACGGAGTGGACAGCTTCAATAGCACACTGGTGGACACACTCGCTGGGACCACACAACTTCAACAAAATTTTGCCTTAAAAACGAAACATTCGCCTTAAAAATGAAATTTTTAAGTGTACTCTTTGAAATTATGAGAATGCAAGTAGTGTGACTCACCTATCTCCTGACAAATCGGTCGGTGGGAGCCACATCTGTCGAGAGTAAGACATTATTGATCTAGTGAGCTTGACCACACCCAACCACTCCGGGTCGTATCGCAGCACAGGAGGGCTGTCACCTGACTGGTCATGTGACCCAGTGGGAATGTCCACAATCTGTAGAAAGCCTCGGCGAGGGAGGGGCTTATCAAGTGCAAGGAATTTGGTAGTATTCCCGGACCCCTCATGACGATAGACAGCCGAGAACTTGCAGTGAAGATGAGCAGAGAACCAGTACGAGGGCTGGAGTAGCTTTAACAGGTCTTCAGCAGGTGGACTGCCGAGCTCATTGGACTCTATCTACAGATTTATAATTTGAGAAAATAGATTTTGCTTATAAGTACACACATAGTAAGTCTATAAAATCCATGCTCCACATATTGTGTCTATTGAACAGTGCTGTTACAAGAGAATACCGTAAAATCGTGCATGAAAATTTTGGTTTTCTGTTGGCTTAAAAATCTTTTACAAAACACAAGTGAATGACCAATTATTGATTCAAAAACTAATTCGTTATTTGTGGGTTTCCCACAGCTACACTTAGGTTCTTGGGTATGGTTTCTCAGTGCTCCACTGGGAATTATAAAAAACTTTGCTACTGCTGGATTTAGGACAGTAGTGCATGTATCATACTGACATGCTGTTGGGTAATGTTACTTACATCTTCACGTAGGAATGGTTTTGATCTTAAAAGTTGCTCTGTGTTGCCGTGACGATGAATACCAGTCGGCCAGTCATGTGACAACATGATGTCAATTGGTCCTGTTAGCTAAATGAGGGAGAGAGAGAGAGAGAGAGAGAGAGAGAGAGAGAGAGAGTGAACTACATGACAACCAGCACATAACAGCAACACCTCAACACTATATTTGAGACAACAATTAAAAAAACAGATAATCGAACAATGTAGATATAAAATGGAACCTCTCTTAACGGACACTCACAATAACACACATTCACAATTATAACGAACAAAGAGCACTTGCTCAACCTGTCTGATATAGAGAGGTTCCACTGATCAAACAAAGCAAGCACGGATTCCTCAATAACATAAACATCACACAACAAGACAAGACTCATATGACACATGTACACAGAGAGGCAACTATGTGGTTCAAGATTATGAACTGACTGACCTGTTTTAAACAGAACACGTCGCATGATCTCACGTGATAGGCACTGCGTAGAGACCCCTGATCATAGGGCGGGGCCTCGAAATGACCTACACCAAATCACAGCAGATTACAATTTCTTGAAACAAACATTTCAGTTACAATGCTGAAGTGACCTTCATGCACTAATGTGTTCAGTCTCTGTAGTCACTGTTGTCTTTATTCACACGATGGAGGATGATCGAGACTGAACACATTAGTGCATGAAGGTGACACTCTACACTTTTCACTTCAAAACCACATGCTACTAACCTTTGTGGTAGTCTCCGCTCTTGTATATTCCCGAGAGCCCAGCTATCCTGACTCCGCCCACCTGCACAACTCCAGCGTAACCAAGGTAGTAGATATTAGGTGCCACCCACCCACCATATCCACTGTATGAAAACAAGACCACATACAGTTTACTAAATAATGTTATTTGACACAACAAACCACAATTGTGAGCTATTTCTACATTTTAATTTTTTATCTAGTGATGCTGATGTAACTGTCATAATTATTGACCAAATCCTAGTTTGCCGATTCTTCTGTAAAAATTTGTCATGATATTCCTAAGTTTTTGTCACGATGTTCGAATTTTATCTAAGGCATGTTGCTATTGTAGGGTACACACACACATACATACATTAGCGTACAGTTCTCTCATGTGATTGGACGCCTCGTGGTTCCCACCAATCAACACGGTCAGTATCGGAGCCACTTTCTCTCCTGAATAATACTGGAATGAGAAAACATAACATAAAATGAGAGAAGCTTTATAGATTACGAGACGGAGAATCAAAGGTTTAGCCATGGAGAAAAAATTAATAGTCACACTTTATTCTGAAGTCTTCACTAAAATCTTATAATGTATACTGTCTTGCTTTAGGGCAGGTATTTTTTGCAACACAAAATTTTGTAATTTAGTATTAGTGGGACCTATAATTTATTTCCGATTTGAAAGAGCAAAATTTTACTGATTACAAATTTTAATTGACTGCCCGTAAAATTTAAATTTAAACACGCACGAAATATGCCCAGGCATAAGGTATTCTCTATAGTAACAGCTTTTGAGTGCTCGGACGGTCATACAAGTGAATTACTACTAGCAATTGCATAATTCAATAGTATTATTATTTCATCAAAAGGAGAATGTGACTATTGTATTACAATCCATTACACTATTTACACTACATTATAACGAGCTATGCTTTGATGTAATTACTCTACTACTGATTTCACTGCATAACGCAATTACTTTATGAGCCCACCCCCAGTTACCATAGCAACCAGTCAAACAGACATGACATGTATTCACAAAGTGTAGCGCATACACTGCACAGGATTAGCTGTCATCATGCTGAAGTGAAAAGTGTAGAGTGTCACCTTCATGCACTAATGTGTTCAGTCTCTGTAGTCACTGTTGTCTTTATTGACACGATGGAGGATGATCAGAGACTGAACACATTAGTGCATGAAGGTGACACTCTACACTTTTCACTTCAGCATTGCAAGAAGATAGAAATCCTAACAGCACAGTGAAACATTGCTATCATGGAAGTTTGAACACTAAACAAAAGACAGAATCTATGAATGCACTTCTAGGCATATAATTATTTAGCCATACACCTCTCAATCAGGACAAATTCCACCAGCGTCCTGACTGGAGAGGTCTACTATAGTGCATGATTAATCAATGACCTTGCACTACAAACACGATCCAATTAAGGCTTCTACTATCAACTCAACAATGCATTATGTAAACCAGCTGGTCAGCGCTGAAATAACTAGCATTGTTGATAACCATACCGTCAGCCCTGCATTGCATAGTACGCTAGCTAGTCAAACACTGTAGTAGCGCAAGTCACCTGAGACAAATATCTATATCCATATCTACAGAAGGGAGACATCTTGTCTGGAATAGTTTAGTGCTGCTCTGAGAGTCTAGCTGTGCTCTGCTGTGGGGCTGTTCTCTGTGTGTGTAGCAGTGACTACAGTAGCTGACTGGAGTCTGGTCTTCTGGTGCAGCAAGCTAGGTGAGCTAGTGAGTGTGAGCTAGCTGAGAGGAGCTAGAGCTGAGTACCAGGGCTGTGTAATACTGAACTGAATTCTCATGATACAGTGCTGACAGGATTATAGTGTGTGTAGACCAAATCAGCTTTGCAGGTTGACAGTTTATAAACTTAAAAGCTGGTGAAGAATGCTTACAGTGTGTGTGAGTCATTTTCTGAGCTAAGTTGCATTTCAGCATGACTGTTGCTCTGCTAGTAATACTTATTGCTGCATCTCTGTACCACGAGCCTGTGTGTGTGTGTGTGTGTGAGTAAGTTAGAGAGTGATGAATGAGTCAACATTATGTCCCATCATTCTACAGCTGTCCTGTCACCAGTACGACACGTCCCTATCTTCCGCTGCCAAACAAGACCAAACTCACTCTCAACAACAAACAAAGCTATACAACCATTATAACGAACACATCCTAAACACAGCAAAGTAGAAAGTGATTCTTTACACCAAATTAGGCTCTCTACTATCTTCAGTAAGACAATACCGGACAGCATATCAATCTGCTCTCCGAGACTGTGTTTGAAACAAGTATTTGAAAGCTGTCGATTATAATCTTAACCCTTTTGAACCACTCCATTCTCAACCATTTTGAAGGTGTGTCTGTCTTTGTATCAATTCCACCCAAGACGGCTAGAAACAGTTTGTGTTGCGAGGCAGCTAAGGAAAGGTGTAACTCACTTCAGAGCTGATAAGAGAGAGATAACACAAGCCTCTATCCTACCTTGCTGTGATAACTGTTATCATAGTACCTGACACAAGACCAGAAAGAACCAAATATTCCATAGTACGTACACTACCCTCACAAGAGACACTAGATCAAGCACGCTCGTTGAACAATCTGTTGCTTAGAACGTCCATTTGTTGCACTTGACTATATTCAAGCCTAAGAGAGTTAAAAATTGTCGACCTATCTCTAAATTTCTCACTTATAATCTGACAAGATGCAAGGTATCAAGTGTGTGGTAGTGGGAGATGGTGCAGTAGGTAAGACCAGCATGTTGATCAGCTATACCACGAACTGCTTCCCGGGAGAACATGTACCAACAGTGTGAGTGTATCACCATCACTACTATCACCCTCACTACTATCACCCTCACTACTATCACCCTCACTACTATCACCCTCACTACTATCACCCTCACTACTATCACCCTCACTACTATCACCCTCACTACTATCACCATCACTACTATCACCCTCACTACTATCACCCTCACAGGTTTGATAACTACACTGCTAATCTAATGATTGATGATAAGGTGATCAGTCTGTCATTATGGGATACAGCTGGACAGGACTCATACGATCGTGTCCGTCCTCTCTCATATCCTGACACTGATGTGTTCGTGATATGTTTCTCACTAGTTCATCGTGACTCAATGAGCAATGTGATATCAAAATGGTGGCCAGAGATCACCCATCACTGCCCCAGAACACCAATAGTATTAGTAGGTTGGTACAACACACACACACACACACACACACACACACACACACACACACACACACACGCACACGCACACGCACACGCACACACTCGCACACACACGCACACACTCGCACACGCACACACTCGCACACACACACACACACACACACACACACACACACACACACACACACACACACACACACACACACACACACTCGCACACACACACACACACACACTCGCACACACACACACTGACTGTATCGTAGATAGAGAAATGTTCGTTGTCCATAATTGCGACAAAAATTTAACACACAGGCGAAAATCTACTGCAGGCAAGCTTATAAGCAAGTGCCATGCCAGCAGTACAATATGCTATCAACAAGGCTTTCATGATGAATAACATAAATTATGGTACTGTCACCAACAGTGGCACAAAAATCCGCCCAATCACTTCTTTACCAACACATTAAATTTCCCATTAGCACAGATTATTACCCAAGCAATCCACCAGCCCCCTGTGTTACCAATGACATTAAATTCAGCAGCCCCATGACTATAGCTACAATATCACTAACTTGTACATACGTACATATTCTCTTATCTCTCTATCCAGGCACTAAGCTAGACCTTCGTACAGATCCCAAGACCCTCAGTAAGCTAGAGGAGTCTCACTCACCACCAATCACTGAAGAAGAGGGACATGAGTTACAACGCAAGCTAGGTGGTGCTCTCTATTTAGAATGCTCCTCTCTGACACAAACAGGACTAAAGGAAGTATTCAGTGAAGCATGTAGACTATCATTGAGACCAGTCAGGACGACTAAGAGATCAGGATGTGCATTAATATAGAGAGTGTGTGTGTACGATGTGTCTTTAATGTAATTGTGTGATTTTTGTGAAATTCCTCGTCAATTAAAAAATAAGAAAGACACAAGAACACAAAATAGCTCTATTGAACACATAGTTACAATTCTATTCAACAAATCATAGCTTTATCGAGCGCATTGCAAGAGTTCTACTGAACAGTAATAGGCCTATCAAACGCATTGTTAGGGCACATAGCTAGAGTTCTATTGTAGAGTACATACAGTGCTTTTAATCTAGAGGAGCCACTTTTGTGTTTTGTGGTTAACAAGTATGTTTTGTGTTCAGAAAAAGTAACTATAGTAGCTATTGGACTGAAATTTGCTATGAGTGTTCACACGTCATTCCGTAGTGTGTGTAAAAAATCTGGACTGATTATGCTAGTTGACAGTAAAGTTGTTGCTGCTTGTGTACCAGGCATTGGTTTGCAATTATGAAAAAATGTGTTAAGGCCAGGAAAATAGTAAGGAGCTGAGTTAAGAAAATTCCCTTTGCAGTCTGCTTGAATGACTATTCAGTTTTAATCTCAGCAAGTTAGAGACCTTAACTTCCAAGCATAGTAAAGTATGAGCCCTAAATGCACCAGAAATTGGCGATTTTTGGTGACAAAAGTGTTAAGGCTGAAATCAGGACATCTTTGCGAGTTAAGAAAAACCACTTGATCTCTGGATAGCCAGATACTTGTAGTTTTCACTGGTTTTTAAACTAGCGCGATACGTCCATCTATGCGCAAACGCGGTCAGCGAGAACACCAACTTTAGCTGTGACTTCGATTCTCTGCCGTGTTATAATGATATTCATCCATTATGGATTACGTGTTTCTGCGTGCGCCGCTAACTGTCGAGCGGCAAGAATGGCGCCAATCAAAAGCTCTGTTTTGCGCCTTAATTGCCCGTTCTTAAGCGTACTTCTACAGCATAGATTTTAGCTAAGCTCGAGGAATAATAGCCGCCAAGCCTCGTTGTGGCGCTAGACTGTGGCTGCTGTGTCGTGGGTGTGGATCGTCGTGACGTCGTACTGATTACTGTGATGTCACAAACATGGCGCTATTGTATTAGCTTCAATGGGAGAGAGCTGTACAGCATCGTGTGTCTTGCATTTTCTCATGCTCATAGTTGCAATCTGCATTAATGCAATAGAAAGGGCTATGTAGAAAATTGTGTGGACTAATTACAAACACAACTCTGGGAATAAAAAGTGGCTCCTCTAGATTAAAAGCACTTTATGTAGCTAGATTTCTAATGAACACATACCACGTTGGCTCTTACAACAATTAGCATAATATCTACTGTTGGATTTTTTCCGACTAGGATCACATGTGACATGACAAACCTTATAGTAGTGTCCTATTGACTTGTATTTATTAGGTACTGACATACAGTTGAGATCAACACTGCTCCTGACTGCCTGATGGAAGATAATAGATCACACACACACACACACACACACACACACACACACTCACTCACTCACTCACTCACTCACTCACTCACTCACTCACTCACTCACTCACTCACTCACTCACTCACTCACTCACTCACTCACTCACTCACTCACTCACTCACTCACTCACTCACTCACTCACTCACTCACTCACTCACTCACTCACTCACTCACTCACTCACTCACACACACACACACACACACACACACACACACACACACACACACACACACACACACACACACACACACACACACACACACACACACACACACACACACACACACACACACACACACACACACAAACGTACACACACACACACAGTGACTCTAGTGAAGTGATCACTAGTCTAATGTACAGTGAATCATATCAAAGCTTATCCACTGATAATTAAGAGCCGCCATTATGGTGGTGTAGTGTACCTGGAAGTCTCCACAGCACAGTAACACATCAATGGAGACACCTTCTCGCTCCTGGGCTAGCAGCAACGTCGAGTATATGCCGTCCAGGTGACCATGACAGCAACCAGCAACAGCTACCTGGAGTGAGAGAGAAGACACGAATAGAAGATGCACTCAACTCTTTACCTTCATCGCTATCAATATACCACACGTGGGTTGAGCCACACCCACTCAATTTACAAGCTGTACGCATGCGCTAGCTTAGTTGTTTACGCTTCCTGCTCTCGATCGACTAAAATCTCTACTGAACTAGCAGCTCCACCAATGATTGATATCTGTACATGGCGGGCCAGGATTGGTCTGTATCGTGCGGTCCGTGTTGGTTCAAGCGGCAGGACTAGAGCTAAAGTGCTGTTAGCATCATCAGCTGATGGAGTGGAGGATTGGTCACTGTTGCTGGCACTGAGCACGATCATAATGGAACTAGTGGTCACTGTACTGATCATTATCCCGCTACTAGTACTGTTAGTAGACACTACCACACGATACTACTGTCTTCAGAAGATCAGTGATGCCGCTACAATATTAGTGAACCCAGCTGATCTACTGCACAGTGAGTCGGGTCACGGTGCTTGATACCGTGCATCATGCTATTTATATAGTCGGCTGCAATCATTAACCGCACTGAGCAGGCAGTAGTCAGTGAATAGCTGTCAGTCAGTAGTACATCAGCTAACATGCATGTTGTTTTAGTGTATGTATGTTTTGTGGATACCCCACACCATTATCACCAATTCTATTATGTTATCACTGTACATTCTTCACATTGTCTTAATTATTAATCTCCAGTTATTGATGATAGTATACTGAGCACTAGTGAGCATAACCTAACTGTCATTTACTACAATATGATCATGTTGTGCTAGTGTACTGTATTGATCTACAGATGATACTGGATATGAGCTAGAGGTGTTCCATGATAGATCAATGACTTGTTCAACTCTGATCATACCAGTCCTCTACTCTATACCAGTGATTACCACAGCACTAGGTAAGCAGCCATCATGCAGGCTATAATAGTGTATTTACTCAATGTGCTCTACAACTAAGGTCTGGTTAGCAAGACATTGTCCACTGGTAACACAAGCCACAACTACTGCAGTGTTCAACCTGTCACTTCATCTTTAGTGAGCTCAGCTGCTGTCCTGAAGACAAGTGAGTGATGATAATCATGTTCAATATGCTGTGATGAGTGTCTCTTCAGTTGCTAGTGGCAACACTACTCATCACCTAGTGAGACCAGCTACACTGATACCAGCCCTCTACTCTAAAGGTGTGGTTAGCAGGACCCAGCTCATGCTGTCTGGAGACATTGAGCTGAACCCGGGACCAGGGACAGGTGAGGAGTGTAGCTGTGATCAGTGGTTACATTGAGTCTACTCTCTCTCTTCTCTGGTGCAGTTGCTGATGACAACACTGCTGTGTACGAGGTGTTCCGTGCAGAATTTAATTCACTGGTGCAAGCAATGACTAGTCCAACTGCACTGATACCAGTCCTCTACTCTAAAGGACTGATCAGTAATAATGATAAGATCGAATTCATCACTCTCACTCATACTGACAATATCAAAATGGCAACTAAAATACTGAACGCAGTGGAGATTAATATAAGGGCATCACCCCTAGCAGCATTATTTGTAAGAGAATTTTGTGAGGCTGTGAATGATCAACCTGCACTGAGACATGTTGCTGATAGGATCACAACAGCACTAGGTGAGTGAGGGACTGGTCTTATTGTATGGTACTAGTCTATTCATCCTCTCCACTCAGATCAACCTGCTCCCAGTACTGAGGCAGTACCTGCTGCTACTGTGCAGCACATTCCTGCCCTAGTTCAGAAGTACATTGACTACCTCAAGGATCGCTATAAAGCCCACAGAATTTCACCAATGTTAAAAGAAGGTGTTAAGATCCGTCCTAAACAGTTCATTCACCTCAACATGGTCAGTAATGAAGAGGAGGAAGAGGATGATGAATTGAAGAGCAAGTGTCTCTTGTTGCAGTTGTATGGAGATGTTGCTGCAATAAAGAAGAAGAGGAGACCAATGGAGATGGAGGACATTGGTAGACGTGAGGACCAGTCAGTAGCACAACACATTTTGGTAGAAGGTAGTCCGGGAATAGGAAAAACAATGTTCTCTTGGGAGCTTTGTCGCCAATGGGCAGAGGGCAAGATGCTTCAAGATAGGGATATCATTCTAATGCTACAGCTTCGTAATAAGAGAGTGCGAGAGGCAAAGAGCTTGTCCGATCTATTCTATCATGACAACGATAGCATCAAACAAGAGGTTTTGGAGCACATAACATCAGTAGATGGTAGAGGTGTGTTTCTAGTGCTGGAAGGATACGATGAGCTGACAGAGGATCAGAGAACAGATAGTAGCATATTGAATCGGTTGCTGACAGGAGATTGTCTGGCTAATTCATCTATAATGGTGACCAGTCGACCATTAGCCAGCGATAGCTTGTGTCCAGAGTTCATTGATCAGCACATAGAGGTAGTTGGTTTCAATGATGAGGATATAAAATCTTATGTGGAAATGGCATGCCAAAAGCAACCCAAGATATTGCCTGATCTTATGTCCTACATAGCCTCAAACCCATTTGTATCCTCCATAATGTATATTCCTCTTCAATGTGCCACACTCACTGCTCTGTACATTGAGAAATGGAGAGAGAACAAAGGCAAAGCCTATGCTCCCACTACACTGACACAGCTTTACACAGACCTACTACTCAGCTCATTGATTCGCTACATCAGTGATCACCCGGTCTACAGTAAGTGTAAAACTAAAATCAGACAACTGTCAGACTTGCCCTCAGAGGTACAGGAACAGGTTTGCAAGCTGTCCCAGCTAGCAGCAGAGGGTCTGGAGAACAGACATTTTATATTCGATAGCATTCCGTGCGATCACATGGGTCTGATGCAAAGTGCAGAGGAGGAGTTAGTAATTGGCAGCTCAGTGTCTTACTGCTTCTTACACCTGACCCTACAGGAGTATTTGGCCGCCTTGCACTGGTCTAGAATGGGTTCAGAGGATATGGTTAGACTGGTTAGTGAGACGAGCCTGTTTCCTATTCACACATTGGTTAGAGATGGAATAACAGCAGGTCACCATTGGCCGGCTCTTTACTTTCTTTCTGGTCTCAATAAACTCACTTCAGTTCCTCTTGAGCTGTTGAAAGAGTCTCTTCAAGCAGCAGATACTATGTTAGACTCTGATGATCAGGATGAGTATCAGGCTGAGGATGAGGTAAAGCTATTATTTCAACTTTTAGATGTTAACTTACTTTCATTAATAAACGTCATGTCTGACATTAGGGAATGTAATCCATACTTCTTTCAAATGATGTTTGAAACTCAGTCTCGTGATCTCACTACTAAACTTTTTACTCATAAGAATAATGTTAGTCCGTCAATTACTAATCCACTAGAATGCTTTGTCACTGCCTGGTGTGTTGCTAACAGTGATCCCACATCACAATGGAAGCTGTCATTTAGTGATGATTTATTGTTGGAAGGATTTTTAAAGCATTTTGTGAGATTTACAAATGTTTCTGACTCAACAAAATCCTCTTATGGATCAGTTACAGGAATAATCTTAGAAAGGAGAAGACATCCACTTGTTACAGCAGAACTTGTTAAGTCATTTTCATCACTCTTTCCATGTTTGGAGTTTATTGCAATTGATATGTATCCTGCTGAGAATGTACCATTGCTATGTAGTGTAGTCAAACTGAGCTCACTGAAGACACTTATAATAGGCACTGTTGATCAAGAAGGTGATGAGTTACCAGCTGCAGTATGTATACCACCACTACACTGCCCATCACTCACAACTATCTGGCTAGATGATAGCACAAGTGAATCATTAATAGAATCTTTGGTCTTACCAAATATAAATACTCTTACCACAATATACCTTAGTGCTGGATGTAGGCCCATGTCTGGTTCAGAGTTTGGTAATTTCTGTTCTTGTTTGTGTCAAAGCACTAGTCTGGAGTTCTTATGGTGGGAAGATGTTGATCTGAGCGCACATGAACTGAAGGAACTGGTTAGTGCTTTGGAGCAGATTAGCTCACTAAAGATGGTGGAGTATAATGATGATGATCCTATACTAACAGATGTGGGTATCCGACAGGTCAAACAGGCTATGAACAGCTCTACAGTGATACAAGCTATCAATGATGGAACAATCGATAAAGAGATACTTGAAGAGAAAGTGAGTAACATGTCCAGACCACTTCGTTCAATATTATCAGATCAAGATTCCTCTCAATCCCTTGATCTAGTGACAGCAGACATACAGTCCTCTAGTCATCATGATGATGATGTTGAAGATTATGAACTACAGCTTGCTCTAGCCCTATCAGCTAGTATACAAACAGCACAAGATGAACTAGGAAGTGATGAAGAACAAAAGCATTCAATACAAGAAGCTTTACCAGAAGATGGACAAGAAGAGAATGATCATGATCTAGAAGATGAAGAATTACAGCAAGCAATAGCACTATCACTAGAAGAGAATATTGAGCAAAGGAGAAGGGATGAAGAACAACAGCATTCAATACAAGTAGCTTTACCAGAAGATGGACAAGAAGAGAATGATCATGATCTAGAAGATGAAGAATTGCAGCTTGCACTAGGCCTATCAGCTAGTATACAAACAGCACAAGATGGACAAAGAGGATGTGATGAAGAACAACAGCATTCAATACAAGATGCTGTACCAGAAGATGGACAAGAAGAGAAGGATCATGATCTAGAAGATGAAGAATTACAGCAAGCAATAGCACTATCACAAGAAGAGAATATTGAGCAAAGAAGAAGAGACGAAGAACAACAGCATGCTGCACAATCTGAACAAGATGCTTTACAATCAGAAGATGATCTGGAGAAGATGTGTAGTGTATTATCATCAGAGAATGATCTAGATCTAGAAGATGAAGAATTACAGCAAGCACTAGCACTATCACTAGAAGAGAACATTGAGCAGAGAACACTATTAGATGAAGAAAATACATGGAGTGATGATAGCTAATATTCACATCACATGTACTCAAATACTAAACATGTGTCATTGTAGTCGATCATGCAAGAACATCTATAACACTCTTCTCTCGTAATTTTAGTAAATTATTATAGCTATTATGTTCATTGTATAAGTTGCTTTGTGTCTTTTAATAATTTTAGTGAGTTCATAATAATGTAAACTAGTTTGTGATCCATCACTATCTAGCTAGTAGTTCCTGTAGTGGTATGTGACTCCGCCTTCTTCTGGTCATGTGACCTCTTAGAATGCTTTGAAGTTCCTGACTCACTCTGCACAGTATCAAACACACTCCATCAACACACACTAACTCACTCACATTTCATGATCCATCATCAGTTTCTTCTCTCTCTCATTATCTTGTGTTGAGTTGTGTTGTTCTGTTAGTGCTTTACGTACTAAGTGTCCTCTGAGAACAGCTTGTAACTGATGAGAGATCTAGTACATGACACTAATGTACCATGACATGATACATTGTGTTCTTACCAGTTCAAGTTGCTCTTGAAATGTCTTCTGTGCATGGTCTGAATTAATACAATGATAAGTATCAAAAAAGTGCTCACTCACTCATGCAGCTCACACTCACTCACTCACCCACTCACTCACCCTAGCTGCCATCTTCTTCTACTCTCTCTGCAGTGTTAGTGTTGCTCTCAGTTCCCTGTCCCTTCGAGGCTCAGGTCTCAAGTTATGTTGAGTATCTCTATAATGGTCTCTTTCTTATCTTTTGCTAGTGGACTGCAGTATTCTTCACGCTCTCTAACTCTATCTCTCTCTAGTGATCTCCTCTTCAGTAAGCTAGTGACGCTTAAGCTACACAGAGAATGATACATTATGTATGGTCATCACATTCTTTACATGCACTATTACTATACTGTTTTCATAGCAAAATACACCATTCACTTTCTTCTACAACCCAATCTCAATGTACAATGTACCCAATCTCAATCTATATCGTGTTAATAATAAATGTGTCATCACAGTATAAACTAACAATAAAACTTTACTACCACTTTTGTTGAAGTAGCAGCTAATATCACCATGATACAATCAGTAGAATCTTATGGTCCTTCGAATGTTCAAGCTCTTGAAAGTCAAGAACTTTGGAAATGTGGTTCAGCTAGTGCTGCATCAATTGAGATTTGGTAGAATGGAGTGATAGTAACATTCAGTGAAGGAACTGGATTAATCATGGTCACAATGGTAGAGATTACATTGTAAGTTAAATTAAAGTCACACGATGCCCATCAGCAATTGGAAGCATTTCGTGTTCCACATCTCTGAAGAATGCTGCCCATTGAATGTTTTGCACAGGACCATTTATTTAGTTGGTGAGGACAAGTCATAAGCAATCTCTTGAACTTGGTGTCTAGTAACAAGTGATCCTCCAGTGAACTGTGAAGGTAAGCACACAACCAGACTACCAAACATGTTACCACCACGAGGAGTGTCAACATGAGCCTTGAAGCACCCAGTAGGACCACTGTACACATTCATCTTGTACAACTCAGCTCAAACTAATAACACACAAACTTCTCCTAGAACACCACAATAATTGCTGAACCCAGCTAGTGTAGTACGAGTGATGAGAGAGTTGTGTGAGTCAATGAACCATCACTGGAGAACGATAGACAAGTTACTGATAAGATCATGAGAGATTGTCTCATACACTGACACTTGATGTACTTCATCCTTTATCAGATCAACCTGTTCCCTCACGCACTTCACGACATTGAAATAAAACATTTTCAAATAATGTACGAGCTATACAGTGAAATAAGTTATAATTATGTGTTTTTAAAATTTAAATAATCATCATGCACACATTCTATGATAGTTTAACTGTATTCATGACATAAGGTCATCATCAGGTCTCACTATGAATACTATTATAATGATGATGATATCAGTACTACACAATGTGTTAGAGTGACTATCTAGCTAGTAGTTCCTGTAGTGTTTGGTATGTGACTCCGCCTTCTTTTGGTCATGTGACCTTTAGAATGCTGAAAGTTCCTCACTAACTCTGCACAGTATCAAATCATCACCAAGATGTGTGCTGTAAGAGGAAGAGCTGAATGCTGATGTGTAGATAGTAGTGTGTCAGAGCCCTGCATGTAATTACTTCATCTTCCTATCTTGAAGAGTACTTGAGAGGAATGATTGAATGAGAAGAGTGTAAAATTATAACATATCATTGTAGTGTGGAATCGAAAATCATAGAATTACATGGAATCGAAATAATTATAATGCTGTGTATGCAGGAAGGAGCCGCATCGCATTATTGTTTGTTTTCTAGCTAAGTACTAGATCAGGCCCGGCAGGATACTTGCATGGAATATTTAAAGCCGCTATACTAGGTTGCACGCCGAGATGTGATGGAATGCAGTCGCCTAGCTAGTCTTGACCAAAAACAGACGAATTATGCCGACGCAAAAGACCCTCGTCTCCACCTACTTGTGGGACACAGCCGTGTGATTCAGTATATTCCACCGATTCTATACTAGTGTCTGCTAGTTATAATCCTTGATACACATTTTCTTGTACCAATTTTTGCCTGGTTTCAGTGCAAATACAACGTACAAAACCAGCATCTGTCGCAAGCATAACAGCAGCACAAACTACAGGTCACTGTATTCTTTGTCTTCATCCCACAAGTAGGTGGAGCCTAGGGTCTTTTGCGTCATAATTCGTCTGTTGTGGGTCAGTACTAGGCGACTAGCATTCACACCTCGGCGTGCAACATAAGAACCAACACCTTCCTGCTCCCGGACTTGGGCTGTCATAGCTACGTTGCACCAAGACGAAAATGTGTCTGTGACAGCGAAAAGCAACAGATACATGGATGGATAAGGAATTATAACTAGGCAAGAATTTCAAAAGCTCTAGAAAGTTAAAGCTGCATTGAGCCTAGCCACACCCAAGTTCAATTTCAATAGTGCGCATGCGCTCCGGAAGGGCGTTGGCTCAAAAGAGTACTAGTACAGCACAGCTGAGCGGAGCTAGCCGTCCAAGCTGCAAGCTATCTAGTGCTAAGTGTGTTGTTTTTGTTGTAGTTCATGCAAGACTCAGCTGCTGATTGACGGGACATACTTCAGCTACTGTAGATACTCTGAAGTGAGTGAAATTATGATAATTATGCTGACTACGACAAGTGTCTCTTTAGTTGCTAGCTATACACGACTACACGGGGAGCCGCACCCACTCAACTTACAAGCTAGTTTTCCCTGTGTCAGCTCTTCTACTGACTTGCTCCACCAATGATCGATATCTGTACATGGCGGGCCAGGATTGGTCTGTATCGTGCGGTCCGTGTTGGTTCAAGCGGCAGGACTAGAGCTAAAGTGCTGTTAGCATCATCAGCTGATGGAGTGGAGGATTGGTCACTGTTGCTGGCACTGAGCACGATCGTGATGGAACTAGTGGTCACTGTACTGATCATTATCCCGCTACTAGTACTGTTAGTAGACACTACCACACGATACTACTGTCTTCAGAAGATCAGTGATGCCGCTACAATATTAGTGAACCCAGCTGATCTACTGCACAGTGAAACAGGTAGATCACAGTGTAGTTTCAGTACGGAAGTATTCTTGTGTTTATAAGCAACTCCATAAAACTGAGGCATAACCTTCCTATCATTATTTTACTATAATGTGATCATATTGTGCTACAGTGTTATTGTACTGTATTGATCTACAGATGATACTGGATATGAGCTGGAGGTGTTCCATGATAGATCAATGACTTGTTCAACTCTGATCATACCAGTCCTCTACTCTATACCAGTGATTACCACAGCGCTAGGTAAGCAGCCATCATGCAGACTATAATAGTGTATTTACTCAATGTGCTCTACAACTAAGGTCTGGTTAGCAAGACATTGTCCACTGGTAACACAAGCCACAACTACTGCAGTGTTCAACCTGTCACTTCATCTTTAGTGAGCTCAGCTGCTGTCCTGAAGACAAGTGAGTGACGATAATCATGTTCAATATGCTGTGATGAGTGTCTCTTCAGTTGCTAGTGGCAACACTACTCATCACCTAGTGAGAACAGCTACACTGATACCAGCCCTCTACTCTAAAGGTGTGGTTAGCAGGACCCAGCTCCTGCTGTCTGGAGACATTGAAGAGAACCCCGGACCGAGGACAGGTGAGGAGTATAGCTGTGATCAGTGGTTACATTGAGTCTACTCTCTCTCTTCTCTGGTGCAGTTGCTGATGACAACACTGCTGTGTACGAGGTGTTCCGTGAACACTTCGATCAACTAGTGAGGGCAATGGGGACTAGTCCAACTGCACTGATACCAGTCCTCTACTCTAAAGGACTGATCAGTGAAGATGTTAAGGATGATCTCTCAACACTCACTGGTGTTAGCAATAATGACAAAGCCATCAGGTTACTGAGTGCTGTGGAGAAAACAATGAAGGCTGAGCCCAGAGCAGCACGAGTAGTGAGAGAGTTGTGTGAGGCTGTGAATGATCAACCTGCACTGAGACATGTTGCTGATAGGATCACAACAGCAATAGGTGAGTGATGGACTGGTCTTATTGTATGGTACTATAGTCTATTCTATCCTCTCCACTCAGATCAACCTGCTCCCAGTACTGAGGCAGTACCTTCTCCTACTGTGCAGCACATTCCTGCGCTAGTTCAGAAGTACATTGACTACCTCAAGGATCGCTATAAAGCCCACAGAATTTCACCAATGTTAAAGGAAGGTGTTAAGATCCGTCCTGAACAGTTCATGCACCTCAACATGGTCAGTAATGAAGAGGAGGAAGAGGATGATGATTTGAAGAGCAAGTGTCTCTTGTTGCAGTTGTATGGAGATGTTGCTGCAATAAAGAAGAAGAGGAGGCCAATGGAGATGGAGGACATTGGTAGACGTGAGGACCAGTCAGTAGCACAACACATTTTGGTAGAAGGTAGTCCAGGAATAGGAAAAACAATGTTCTCTTGGGAGCTTTGTCGCCAATGGGCAGAGGGCAAGATGCTACAAGATAGGGATATCGTTTTAATGCTACAGCTTCGTAGTAAGAGAGTGCGAGAGGCAAAGAGCTTGTCTGATCTTTTCTATCATGACAACGATAGCATCAAACAAGAGGTTTTGGAGCACATAACATCAGTAGATGGTATAGGTGTGTTTCTAGTGCTGGAAGGATACGATGAGCTAACGGAGGATCAGAGAACAGAGGGTAGCATGCTGAATCGGTTGCTGACAGGAGATTGTCTGTCTAAAGCATCTATAATGGTGACCAGTCGACCATTAGCCAACGATAGCTTGTGTCTAGAGTTTATTTATCAGCATATAGAGGTAGTTGGTTTCAATGACAAGGACATAAAATCTTATGTGGAAATGGCATGCCAAAAGCAACCCAAGATATTGCCTGATCTTATGTCCTACATAGCCTCAAACCCATTTGTATCCTCAATAATGTATATTCCTCTTCAATGTGCCACACTCACTGCTCTGTACATTGAGAAGTGGAGAGGGAACAAAGGCAAAGCCTATGCTCCCACTACACTGACACAGCTTTACACAGACCTACTACTCAGCTCATTGATTCGCTACATCAGTGATCACCAGGAGTACAGTAAGTGTAAAACTAAAATCAGACAACTGTCAGACTTGCCCTCAGAGGTACAGGAACAGGTTTGGAAGCTGTCCCAGCTAGCAGCAGAGGGTCTGGAGAACAGACAGTTTATATTCGACAGCATTCCGTGTGATCACATGGGTCTGATGCAAAGTGCAGAGGAGGAGTTAGTAATTGGCAGCTCAGTGTCTTACTGCTTCTTACACCTGACCCTACAGGAATATTTGGCCGCCTTGCACTGGTCTAGAATGGGTTCTGAGGATATGGTTAGACTGGTTAGTGAGACGAGTCTGTTTCCTCTTGACACACTTGTTAGAGATGGAATAACAGCAGGTCACCATTGGCCAGCTCTTTACTTTCTGTCTGGTCTCACTAAACTCACTTCAGTTCCTCTTGAGCTGTTGAAAGAGTCTCTTCAAACAGCAGATTCTTTAGTAGATGAAGAGGATGAAGTAAAGCTATTATTTCAATTTCTTGGTATTCCTTTTCTTTTATTGTTATCAGACAAAAGGGAGTGCAATCCATATTTTTTTCAAATGCTGTTTGAAACTCAGTCTCGTGATCTCACTACTAAAGTTTTTTCTAATGTTGCTCCGTCAATTACTAGTCCACTAGAATGCTTTGTCACTGCCTGGTGTGTTGCTAACAGTGATCCCACATCACAATGGAATCTGAAATTTGATAATGATTTATTGTTGGAAGGATTTGTGGAGCATTTTGTGAGATTTAAAAATGTTTCTGACTCGACAAAATCCTCTTTTGGATCAGTTACAGCGATATTGTTAGGCAGCATAAAACAGCCACATGCTACAGCAGAACTGGTTAAGTCATTTCCATCACTCTTTCCATGCTTGGAGATAATTATGCTTGTTATTGATCCTGCTGGTATAGCAAAGAATGTACCATTGCTATGTAGTGTAGTCAAACTGAGCTCACTGAAGACACTTATGATAGGCACTGGTGATCAAGAAGGTGATGAGTTACCAGCTGCAGTATGTATACCACCACTACACTGCCCATCACTCACAGGTATCATGTTAGGTGGTAGAGCAAGTGCATCATTAATAGAATTATTGGTCTTACCAAATATTAATACTCTTACCACAATACTCATGAGTGATGGATGTAGGCCCATGTCTGGTTCTCAGTTTGGTAATTTCTGTTCTTGTTTGTGTCAAAGCACTAGTCTGGAGTGCTTAGCGTGGGAAGATGTTGATCTGAGTGCACATGAACTGAAGGAACTGGTTAGTGCTCTGGAGCAGATTAGCTCACTAAAGATGGTGATATATAATGATGATTCTATACTAACAGATGTGGGTATGCGACAGTACGAACAGGCTATGAACAGCTCTACAGTGATACAAGCTATCAATGATGGAACAATCAATGAAGAGGAACTTGAAGAGATTGTGCGTAATATTTCCATACCTCTTCATTCATTGTTATCAGAACAAGATTCTTCTCAAGAACAATGAAATGCATATGCAGCAGACATTACCTCATTCAGCTTAGTACAAATAAATTATGACCAAAAAGGAAAAAGAGCAGTATTGATGTGCAACACCAGTATACAATCAACACTAATGTACTAAACTATTCGATTCCTTTGCACAAGTCACGATTAAAATAATTTATTTTTTGCTTATTCATTTTAAGCATTACTGCCTTTTCTTGTAGATTAATTCACAGAATTAATCGTAGTTAACAGGCGCTAGGCGAGGGTACATCCTAGCTGGGTAGTGCGCATGCGCATGCAGTTCTCGTTATTTACGCGCGTAGCTTGAATTATGTTCAGCTGTTGCTGTTTGACGCATAGCAACGATCTTTCCCTCTGGCTAGTTGCTTTGCGTGTCTACTCTCTACTTTTCTTTCTCTCGAGTCACGTTGTATGCCATGTCGCAAGATAATGAAGACCGTGGTCTTGACGACGGCAATGGAGAGGAACAGAATGAAACAACCCAGCAGCTTATGCGGCGGCTCATAACTGCCTTGGAGCGAAAGGCTGGCGACGGTGAGAATTTTATTTATTTTATTTTCTGACCCTTTTCCACTCGCGCTCCGGGTGTGATAATATAAGGGCCTTTATTGAAATTGGGACCTGCTTGGCCCGTCCCTCGTCAACTGAGCTGTGCTGAATTTTGAGATCCGTTTGGTCCTAGCATTGTGCTGAGTTTGTGACCCGCATTGGTCCCCATGATTGTATTGTGGGTCCAGTTGTGGTCCGAGCTTGTGTTGCTGGAGTGTGTGACCTGCAGAGGTCTGTGCATTGTGTTGCTGATTTGCATGGTGGGACCTGTTTGGTCCGAGCTTTGCCTGTTGCTGTAAGGTGGGCTAATTAAAGCGGTGTGCACTCGCCCTACTCGGTCGGTGGTTGCTGAGTGCTGTACGGGCAGTGTGTGTAGGATGGTCAAGCATGGGACCGTTCGGCTGTATCTGTGCATGTTATAAGTATTAAAGCGCTGAGCTTGTAAATAAATGGCGTGTTTCCTTTGCAGAATTGGGTGCGGTGCCGGACGAGAACGCTCTGCAAGGAGTATTTGAGTTCGGAAATAAAGCAAGTGTGTCTGCCAGTGCCAGGGCGACTTCAGCGGCAGAACTGATGGCGCAGCTGGGAAATGCTATTCAGTCCGGCAAGAGCCACGCCTCATCTGTGGCTACGGGGGAGGGGCTGCCAGCTCTCTCAAAGAGATTGGTCGAGAAGATAGTTGCCGGCGACTATGTGGATTTCTCAGAGCTGCCTCCAGCTAAGGGGAAGAGCAAAGGTCCCCCTCAGGCGCTGGAGGGACAAGTAGTGATTATTCAGGCAGCGGAGTTGATGTCGTCCAGAAAGATAATTCCTGATCTAGCTACATGGAGCCAATGCTTCAATCTTTTTGCAGCGGTGGTAGTCAAACAGCATCCTGAGCGAGCCAGGAGTCTGTTCGCGTACTCATCGTTGATTGCTAGGTGCAGTGCGAAGTACAGGTGGCCGAGCTGGGTGGTGTATGATCAAAATTTTCGGCAAGAAGCTGCAGAGTCAGGAAATTTGGATTGGGCCAAGGTGGACCCCAGTATCTACACGCAGTGTTTTACTGGGGCCACACAGACTTTCGTGGAAGGATGGTGTAGAAGGTGCCAATCAGTTGATCATGTTACCGAAAACTGCCCAGCTAAACCTGGACCCAGCACTGGGTACTCCGCAGGTTTTGATTCAAGCAGGAGGCCTCCGCTGGCGGGGCGAAAAAGAGCAGCTCCGCAGAGCATTCCAGAAGTGTGCAAGAAGTTCAATAAGTACGATGGTGACTGCAGATTTGGCGAGAACTGTATCTTTCAACACAAGTGTGACAACTGCGGTGAACCAGGTCACCCCGCATCTAAGTGTCTTAAACCCAAGAAGAGGGTTCAGCAGTAATTACTCATCAAGTGAAGGCTGTGCCATGTTTAGCTGACATTGCGTACATATGTTAACCATACTATCATCATTATTATTATGTTTATGAACATTTATTATGTTATTTTCCTTCTATCCACATATTATTCATACATTAATGCACTCACACACACACACACACACATAGCTGTAGTACAACATAACTATGAATACACCGATCAGCTGTGGGAGCTAGACAGTTGTAGACCAGCTGAAGGTCTGCTTGATCTGCCGTCGTCCATGCTCCATATTGAGTCTCCGCTGACCATGTGCAGCTTGTCCTGGCAAGAGGGTTTAGCAAGTCACCCGGACAAAAAGTTTGCTGAGTACATCTTGCAAGGGCTTCAGAGTTGGCTTTCATAGGGAAAACATGCTGTACCAGATGAAACGCAACATGCCGATACCTGACCCGAGCGTTGTAGCAGTGTACTTATAAAAAGAGTTGAGTGTAGGGAGGCTACTTGAGTTTTCTCTAAAAGAAGCTGCAGCTTTGTCGGTTCAATGTAGCCCCATTGGCATGATTCCAAAAAAGAATAAGCCGGGCAAATGGCGGCTGATGCAGCAAAGGGGTGTGTCCATTGTAGACCATTACCTAGATGACTTCATTACACTTGGAAAACCTGACTCAGCTGAATGCCATTGTAACTTTGAGACTATGCTAGAAACGTGCAGGGTAACAGGATTTCCAGTGGAGTCTGGGAAATCGGAAGGCCCTACAACTATGTTGACCTTTCTTGGAACTGAGATAGACACCGTCTCGATGGAGATGAGACTTCCGTTGGATAAGCTGGCAAGGCTGAGAGAAGTTATCAGAGATTTCCGAGGAAGAAAGGGTTGTAAGAAAAGGGAGCTCCTGTCACTCATAGGTTCTTTGTCTCATGCATGTAAGGTCATCAAGCTGGGTCGTCCATTCCTACGTAGGCTGATAGTGCTTTCTAAGCGCGAGAAGAGGTTAGATCATTTTGTTCGCCTGAATGCAGATGCGAGATCAGACATAGAGTGGTGGTTTCGCTTTGCAGTTGTATGGAATGGAGTGTCCTTGATGTATCGAGTGAGCAGTAAAGCGTGTAGC
Source organism: Haliclona indistincta (assembly GCA_964017065.1). NCBI lineage: Eukaryota > Metazoa > Porifera > Demospongiae > Haplosclerida > Chalinidae > Haliclona > Haliclona indistincta. Next base: position 15,156,597 of record OZ024786.1, on the reverse strand, counting down.
ATTGTGATGATGTCAGATGCATCAGGAAGCTGGGGCTGTGGGGCTTTTTGCGGCAAGAAATGGTTTCAGTTAAAATGGCCCACATCTTTGTTGGAACACGATATCACCTTCAAGGAACTAGTTCCAATTGTCTTAGCGGCAGCTGTTTGGGGAAAGGTTTGGTCAGCAAAAAATGTGAAAGTTTGGTGTGACAATTCAGCTGTTGTAGACATCGTGAATAAAGGGGACAGCAAAGAGCTCGCGGTCGTGCATCTCATACGGTGTCTGTCATTTTTCAAAGCCAAATTTCAGTTCTCTTTGTTCGCAGAACATGTAGCAGGAGAAAAAATGACTTAGCCGATGCGTTGTCTAGGAATAACAGTAGTTATTTCCGGTCCCATTATTCTCAGGCCGACCTGCGGCCCACACCGCTACCTCCTCAGCTGCTACTGAGATATGACAATAATATTAAGACTGGACTGGACATCCCAGCTCTGGACGGACTTGTGGAGCACTATTTTCATGAGGGTTTAGCACTTTCGACACAAAAGTCGTACAACTCAGCAAAAAGAAGGTTCATCTCGTTCTGCGCAAGTATAAACATAGTCAAGCCGGTACCAGTAGATGAACAGTTGTTGTGTAGATTTGTAGCTCATTTATCATCAGAGGGTTTGTCTCCAAAGTCTGTTAAAATGTACTTGTCGGCAGTGAGGCATTTGCAGATCTCTTTGGACGGTGGAGATCCTAACATGTCAGCGATGCCTCGTTTAGAGCAGGTGTTAAAAGGGGCTAAGAGAGCAGCAGCTAAACAGGGTTTGAAATCTAAGCCTAGACTTCCAATAACGCCTGATATTCTCAGGAAGATTCGATCAGTGTGGTGCAGTAATCCCAGCTATGACTCGCGAATGTTGTGGGCGGCAGCATCGTTATGCTACTTTGGTTTTCTGAGAGCGGGAGAGATTACGGTTCCATCAGAGTCAGCTTACGACAAAGGTGCTCACCTGAATTATGGCGATGTGGCGGTAGACAGCAAAGCAGCTCCTAAGATTCTTCGGGTTAGCATCAAGGCGTCCAAGACAGATCCGTTTAGACAAGGTGTCGACGTTTTTGTTGGGAGAACCGGAAACGAGATATGCCCGGTGGCTGCGGTGCTGGCATTTATGGCGAAGAGAGGCAGCAAGGAAGGCCTTTTGTTTAAATTTGAGGACGGAAGGATGTTGACCAGAGACAGGTTTGTCTCTCATGTAAGAGCAGCTCTGACATCTGCTGGTGTAGACCCCGCCCCTTATTCGGGTCACAGCTTTCGCATAGGGGCGGCAACCGCTGCGGGATCGAGTGGGCTTTCTCCAGTGATGATCAAGATGTTGGGTCGGTGGGAAAGCTCTGCGTATTTATTGTATATCAAGACGCCGAGACACTTGCTTGCTGAGGTTTCATCCAAAATTTGCTAGTTGGATATAGAACATTGCAGATAGTATTATAATCATTAATATTATTATGTGTTTCATAGAGGATTATTAGTGATTAATTATAAGTATAATTTCATTTGGTGGCTTGGTCCTTCTTTGGATGAGAGCATACGTTCCGATGCAGTTTTGGTGCCCAAGCCGTAATTTTAATGGTAATATTATAAAGGTAATAATAATTGGTTAATATGGTAAGTCAGTGTCAGCTTGTTTTGGGCATCATCCTGTGTGAGATTACAGTGTCGGAATCAATTGCTCAAGTCTGCAGGAGAATCTCCATCCACCGCCAAACTATAATCTTATTCTATTGGTCGTATCTGTGAGTCAGTAATTATTCATTGGTAATTAGTGATGGGAATTGTGTGGCCGGTCAGATATTTAATGTACATGAAGCATGTTAATTGTAGATTAATTCACAGAATTAATCGTAGTTAACAGGCGAGGGTACATCCTAGCTGGGTAGTGCGCATGCGCATGCAGTTCTCGTTATTTACGCGCGTAGCTTGAATTATGTTCAGCTGTTGCTGTTTGACGCATAGCAACGATCTTTCCCTCTGGCTAGTTGCTTTGCGTGCCCACCCACCCTTCCCCTTTTATTTTTCCATCTTGATAAGTTATCAAGGTGTGATAAGGATTAGGAAGTTGTCCTGCGCAGATGAGAGCATACGTTCCGATGCAGTTTTGGTGCCCAAGCCGTAATTTTAATGGTAATATTATAAAGGTAAGTTAATATGGTAAGTCAGTGTCAGCTTGTTTTGGGCATCATCCTGTGTGAGATTACAGTGTCGGAATCAATTGCTCAAGTCTGCAGGAGAATCTCCATCCACCGCCAAACTATAATCTTATTCTATTGGTCGTATCTGTGAGTCAGTAATTATTCATTGGTAATTAGTGATGGGAATTGTGTGGCCGGTGTCATGGGGAATAGTGTATCCCCCATTCAATGTATCCCCATACAAAGTTCACTAGTGACCGTTGTATCCCGGTACATAATTCCCTAGTGAATCATGTACCCCCGTACAAATATCACTGGCGATTTTTGTATCCCACATACACCGTTCTCTAGTGAATGCTGTATCCCACTAGTGAATTGAGTATCCTGTTCTTGTTAATCTATAAAATAATGAGTGAGTGAGACTCTCCTGCGCCGCGTTGACTACACGAGTCATGCGTACGTATACCTCAAGCATCAACCAAAAATACCACTCTTACCTACGGACTATATAAATTATTATAGTAGTAGTAGATAGATCATGCAACTATTAGTATTGCTACACGTATCCATGCGAAGGTCATGAAGGTGCAGTGTACGTTCGATCGCCCTCATCATGGGTGTGGCTGGCACCTCTGAACACGTGGAAAACTCCAGCTGCACGATGCCTGACGCTGAAGAAAGAAAGTACGGAGAGGTGTACGAATATCTGTTGAATAAGAGCTATCCAGAGAACTCGAGCAAAAGTGACAAGCTACTGATTAGACGCCGTTCCAAAGAATTTCAGATCAGTGACGGTCAACTGCAGTATGTTGGGCACATGAAGAAAAAACAAAGCGCTGATCCAGGCTCGATACAGGTGATATGCCAATCTAGTATGTCTATGCACACTAGTTACATGACTGTTAATGTAGCCACGCCTTTGGATTGTCAGCAAAAGTGAGCAGCAACGCATTGTCAGAGCCATTCATGAACTCGGTCACTTTGGAAGGGACAGGGTAGTTAGTCAAGTCTCTGCCAGGTATTACTGGAAAACAATCTATCCTGATGTTGTTGCAATTGTAAGTTGCTCAATTTTCCTTTTTGTGCAAATAGTTAATCCAAATTTCTGATACAGATTTCAGCCTGTGATATTTGCCAGCGTGTAAAGCGCAAATTTGACAAGCCTGCCTTGTCTCTTCATCCAATTCCAGTGAATAAAGGTGTATGGCAACAAATAGGAATTGATCTAGTGGGTCCCTTACCAGTAGCACCATCTGGTAACAAGTATATCATGACGGTGACCGACTACTTTTCGAAGTGGCCAGAGGCTAAGGCAATTCCTACTAAAGAAGGGAGCCAAGTGGCTGAGTTTTTGTACACCCTGTTCTTGCGCCATGGCTTTTGTCCCTGTGTCATTTCTGATCAAGGGAGTGAATTTTGTAACCGGATCAATGAGTGCTTGTTCAAGTTAACAGGAACGGAACACAGGGTAACCAGTGCATACCACCCACAATCAAACGGGCTGACTGAAAGATTCAACCAGACACTCGTAGATGCACTAGTTAAAAAAGTGCAGGATGATCAGCATGACTGGGAACGACACATTGAATCTGTATTGTTCGCTTATCGTACATCAAAACACAAGAGCACAGGCATGACCCCATTTTATGTGATGCACCTATGTGAGGCAAACTTGGGCACTGGAAAGGAACTGCCTACAAGTGAAATGAGCACAGAGATTGGTGACATGACAGAGAAGGTTGAAGCACTTGCAGCTATAAAGAAGGATGTTGACGATCTAGTGCACAAAAACATCAAGGTATTTTAGAGTTACAATGCATACGTATGTATAACAATTATCATTGCCGATCGGCAATGATATGTAGGGATGACCTCGAATTAAGATGGCGGCTACTCATGTTGAAAATGGGTTTTCGCACATATCTCTATTATTATACATCTATACTGCATTTTAACTATCTCTAAGTGACTCTGAAGTGTAAGCGCTTGTAGGACGTCTATTAAAGTCGCCGGGACTGCTTGCTTGACGACGAAAATCAAGACAGAGAGAATTTGCAGATCTTCGCTGTTATAGCGTTTCTCGAGATTCTAGACATCTAGGATTGATCAGACGATTGTTCTGAGCATGGAAATACCTTTGGCGAAGCTGGCAGACGTTTCTAAAGTGGTAAAACAAAATCGCCGCCCACGCGAATTGTTCATCTTCTTTCTTCTTCTTCTTCTTCTTCTTCTTCTTCTTCTTCTTCTTCTTCTTCTTTTGACAAGCCTAGCGCTGTCCTGAGTGAACGAATCACTATCAAACTTGCACCATCGCATGTGTATATATCTGGGGTAGTGCACTTAGTTCTTAGATAGGCATCAAACACTTCCAGAAGCGAGTAATCTTTGAAAAACATGGTTTTTGGACCGTTTTGGACTAGCGACTTAATTAATTAACCCTCTTGTCGCTACTGATCATTGACTCCGCCCACATCAGTTTTGAAACTGAGCTCGGTTCTCGCTTTCTCAGTGCTTTCTCTCTGCTCTGGGCGCTTCAGCGAGCAAGCTAGAGCCTAGAGGTATGAACAAGCAGTATACCATACCCTGGATAACACTGATCTGTCTATGCTGACATCATGACCCACGGTAGGCGCGAACCGGACGACGGTGATGATACCCGATCTCACTGAGCTATAGGCTACTAGTTTCTTACTCTACCCGGCGTAAGCTATACCCATAGGACCCCTGTGCTGTTGACAACTGGACATTGTTCATTGTAAAAAGCTAGAAGCCTCTGTGATCGTGATATCGACATCAACATGCAAGCCTGGGACTAGCTAGTCCACAGACTAGCCATGCCATCATAGTGTTCCACTGAGTTGTTAGTGTTAGTCTCTTCTTCATCCATCACAGTGCTAAGAAATATCATGTTGTCAACTCATACTCTCAACCTCTCTAACTAATTTAAACCTTTTCATTATTCTTGTGATTGCCGATAATAACATTCCGTGTTTCTTGACTCTCCAGCTGTCTAGAGGCTATGTACCGTCTGATCTACTAGACTAGTACCTGCTGCTCAAAGGGTTGTAAAAATGAAATAAAAGCTATAGCATAGAATACAGCTAATAAGTTCAAACTGATAGTGATCAAAAAAGTAACAGGAACAAGTAAAGTAAAAAAGTTTTAATAAAAAAACTAAAAAAGTGTAGGGATGACGCTTGCAAAAGTTAAGGAACAAGATGGGATGATACTTGCAAAAGTAAAGAAACAAGACTGGATGATGCTTGCAAAAGTAAAGGAACAAGACTGGATGATGCTTGCAAAAGTAAAGGAACAAGATGGGATGATGCTTGCAAAAGTAAAGGAACAAGATGGGATGATGCTTGCAAAAGTAAAGGAACAAGATGGAATAATGCTTGCAAATGTAAAAGTCCCAAGTATCCCTACATCAGCGGCTTGCTGCGACAACATGCAACTGACATTTATGGAATCCTCTTCCTATAGCTATACCTTTTACAACCGTCAATTACTTAATCGGACTGCGTCCTCCAAAACACAGATAGCTCTAGTTATTTACAATTGTTAATTACTTCATCGGACTGCGTCCTCCTTCAAGCCGCTGATGTAGGGATACTTGGGACTTTTACATTTGCAAGCATTATTCCATCTTGTTCCTTTACTTTTGCAAGCATCATCCCATCTTGTTCCTTTACTTTTGCAAGCATCATCCATCTTGTTCCTTTACTTTTGCAAGCATCATCCAGTCTTGTTCCTTTACTTTTGCAAGCATCATCCAGTCTTGTTTCTTTACTTTTGCAAGTATCATCCCATCTTGTTCCTTAACTTTTGCAAGCGTCATCCCTACACTTTTTTAGTTTTTTTATTAAAACTTTTTTACTTTACTTTTTTTATTATGATAGCATGCACAAGAAGTTCAAAAGAAATACTATGATGCCAAGCACAACACGAAAACCACTGTGAAGATTGGAGATCATGTACTAATGAAGTACATGAGGAACAGCCATAGAATGGGAGGCAAGTTAGACATACGATGGACAGGGCCTTATGAGGTGATTAGTGAGTGTGGCAAGATGCGTTATGAGGTGAAATGTTTGAAAACCAACAAAGCACTAAAGCGGAGAGTGCACTGCAGCAGACTGAAGCACTACATCCAGCCAATAAATGCTTCCGAGGCCAATCAGAATAGTCGAAAAAGTGCAGCCGAGGCCATTCACAATAGTCAACAAGATGATGAGGTATCAAAAACTCATTTATACAATTACATGATTATTATGCAAGACATTTTACAGGAACACAAAAATCTCAAAGTTTCTGAGTCATCTGCAATACACAGTGCTGTATCATCTACTACCACTTGCAACTGCAAAAGTGGTTGTGGTAGTAAACGGTGTTCTTGCCGGAAGGCAGGGAACCAATGCTCTTCATTGTGTCACCCTAGAAGACCTTGCCTGATCAGTAGTGACTCTGTTCCTCTCCAAAATGCCAAGGACACCACTTCTTCACATACCTGCACAGGTAAATTTGCCAGATTTTCTAATGTTAAGTTATTATTGATATCTTGCTACAAGGTCACCCAAATTTGGGACTTTCTTATGAAGAAGCTGACTTGGTCTCAGACAGCAACGTCTTGATGAAACTCTCTCCATTTCAGCTTAGTCATTCACACCTGAATCAACTTATCAATGGCGAGTGGCTTCATGTTGAGGTATTACTGCTATTGCTAGTTTCTTTTTCATTCATTAATAATTTTTTTTGTGCATTATAGTTTGTCGAAATGTACTTGCTTTTGGTTAAAAAGCTTCATCCAGTCGCTTCAGCCAACTCAGTTATCCTTCCGTCTCACATTCTTGATCTGGTTGAAAGAACAGGTATTAGTGTCATGAACCATTACCGTGATCAGTTGACTGTAAGCTAGTTAATATTATGTATTATGAGTTTAGTATTCTTGTGTTTATAGGATACTGTTTTGAGCTCTGGTTTGCTCATTATACCTGTTTTAGACCACCGGCGACATCACTTCATACTACTGGTATGAAATTATTATCAACTTATAACTTTATCCTAGTTTCCTCATTTCAGGTGGTCAACTTCCGTTGTCAGCAAATAGAAGTATATGATTCTCGTATAGTAGCCAAGAAACTCAATGCTATGATATGTGCTACATACCACACATCTCGTCTAAGGTTTGCTGTAAAGTTCTTGTATTAGTGAATATAAACCCCTGTAGAGCCTTACTGAGAGCTTATCTGCTGATTGAGGGAAGACGTTTTAAAGAGTGTACTTGGCCAGAAGAAATTCACAAAGTACATGGTGATAATACGTACTTCGATACGACCACATGTATTTTGTTATGTAGAACATCCCGCAACAAAATGACAGCAATTCATGTGGTCTGTTTGTATGCAAGGTATGATTGAAGTTATCAAGATTAATTCTATTCATTTTCTTTTACTTTTTTAGTATGGCAAGTGTCTGTTACAATGCTGTTCAAGAGGAGTAACATTTAAGGTGCATGTGGTAATAATATTATTATCACCGATGTTATATGCATCATCTATAGGAAGATCCAAATGCTCTCACATTAGAAATTGCATCAGACTTAGAAGAGTGGTATTCTAACATTTGTTGTTGAGTATACAATGTACATCATGTGTACTTTTATTTCAGCTTAGAACTTTTTCCTCAATTATGCCCTGGTAATGCTACCACTAGTAAAGTAAGCATAGGCATGATTGCTACAACAACGTTTGAATAACAATGTTTTCATGTAGTCTCCAGATGAATCCACTGTGATGAGTGCAATCTGCAAGATTTGCAAGTTTCGTCTGCCACTTAGGGAATTGTCTCAACACACTAGTGGATGTTCACCTAAAGATCTCTCGGGTATAAGTATTATAAATAATCGGCGTTGTGATAATTTTTCTTTAATACTATAGTTGTTACTTTGCTGAATGGAGAGTGTTGTAGCCAAAGAATGACTTTAACAGACACTGACATATGCACTCTGTATGAAGGATGTTGGCTCAATGATAAAGTAAGATATAGAGAAATAAACTATTTAAAAAACCTAATCTGTTGTCAGGTGATTAATTTCTACATGTTTCTTCTTAATTTGGAGGAGAGAAAAGAATCTCAATCAGTATGTGAATAGTTTGATTGTTTATTATTATTATTATTATTATTATTATTATTAGCTCACGGCACCACACAGACAAACCTATTGTGCCAATTCATTTTTTTATCCAAGTGTCCAAAAGTACAGGAATGCTAAGGCATCAGCCAATCCTCTGTCATACCTTAAAGTAAGTTTCTATTCCTCTATTACCATAGCTATTGCTCTTTCACAAATTTAGGTGGACCTTGCAGAGTTGTCTTGCTTGCTTGTACCAATCTGCTGCAGCAACCATTGGATGTTATTGGTCAGTATTAATTTTTTCAATTGCTAACCTAATTTTTACTACGTAACAATTCATGGTTTCAGGAATTCAATTTTAATAGTCACAGGGTTATTTCCTATGACTCATTGCTGCATCGATTTAATGAGGTCGCTGCAATGGAAATTGGGTAAATTAATTTTTTGCTCCCGTTTAATGCAACAACGATCAACTATTGCAGAATGTTTCTGTCGGAGCTCTACCAAGACAAGTTTGGGGTAGACATAGACTTTAAGAACTGGCAGAAAGAGGCTTCAACTGTATGAACATGTTTGAACAACCCTAACTCATGCAATATTTATTGTTACTTGTTTTCATGCATAGGAAGTTACACTACAATCTAATGACAGTGATTGTGGTGTTTTTCTTTGTAAGGTATTATGTGTCTTGTATGCAGTATAATAGTTTGTTTACTTGTAACTATGTTGGATTTTGAAGGTTGCAGGTGCTCTTGTCAGGGGTACTTCAGTCAAGTGTAATATACAACGAAAGCAGTTACTTGAAGAGATTTTTTTCAGGTACATAATATAACTACTACATTATTAATTTTTGTACATGTGATGCAATTTTTATAGCTCCTCTTATCACTCTGAAGTAAAGCAGCCTGATGTAAATGTTTTCATGTTGTGGATGCGCAAGCTGCAATCAGAATTTGGAGTGTTGAGCCAGCATAACCAGCCAGTAAGTACATAATAAATTTCTCTCTCCCTGGTTTATTAATTCAATGCAGGTGATACGCCAGGAACTTGATGATAATAGTGAGACTGACAGTAATTGCAGTACAGGTGAAATTCATGCATGATTCTATGCGTACATTACCATAAAATGAGTCAATGATTGCTGGTATGCTGGAAAAAAAACATGATACTGTTTGCATGTAGGTGGTACTGACGCTGACAGTAGTGTACAAGGAGTGAGTACACAGACTCCAGATAGTGCTGATGACATGGACTATATGTTTAATCCTTACTGTAAGGATTTAAAAATAAGTTTTCTTTTATGAATATCAAACTTACTCAGCTGAGGAAACCCTTCCTGAGGATATCTTGTTCCCAGACTTTGCAAAAAAATCCGGCCAATGTGAAGATGATTTATTTGCTACCATGAGCATAAAGGAATTTTGGATTGGAGGCTTTCCGAAGCTAGAGAGACCAGCTGATGAGTTAGAATTTTGAATTGTAGATCTATAATACTATATTATACATCCTCATTTTTCTCCTACTTTAGTGACTGTGTTTTTAAGCGAAGCTTCATCAGGGAGGTATTAAAAAAGGCAGAGGTTTGTGAATGTGATAGAGACAGTAACAATATTATTTGTGTGCACAAATGGGTAGCCACAACTGAAGATGGCAGCTAAAGGAGAAACTAAAAGTCGTTTTGCTGACAAGTCCTTTTACTCTCCAAATAGTTTGGAGATTCATGATCAGTGGCCTTTAGAGCTATATGATATGGTACAGAAATTTTTACTCTGTTGTGTTTTTTTGATCACTCTTAATATTCTTTTATTATTTTAGTATCAAGAGGTATTCTATTTTTTGTTGGGTGTAGCCAGTGATGTCCTACAAAGAATAGTTTGTACAGGAGGAGATCTCGTAAATATAATATTGTTTCCTGAGGTATTGTTGCTTAAGTATAATTATATCAGTAATTAATAAACTGTTACTATACAGGCAATGACAACTTTACTTCGTGAGAAATTTAGCTTAAGTTACGAAGAAGCTACAGACGCATTTAAGAAGAAGGTGCATCATTAAATTTTTAGCAATACTAGTACTATTATAATTATTTCTATTACTCCATACAGGTTTTGCCAACTCACTGCCAGATTCAGCCTGGAAATAACACTTCAGATTAATCTTCAGTTTAGCTTGTAGTTGTCAGGACAGTTGTGTTATTGCAGGCAGAATACATTTCAGTACAGCGCGAGTATTGCTGAGCGGTGATCTAGACAACAGGCTATTAATCCATCCATGATACAAGCCTGGCGCGTTCGTCTGTACATCGATACGGACTGCACATCGATTATAATAATACTGACTTCATACCTGCTTCGTACTATTTTAAGTATTAGCAAGGCTGGCTCTCGTAGCCTAATTTGGTCAACCTGCATGATGCCCTGATCAAATATCCGGCTGGTACAGTAGATTTTAGCGGCCCGGAGAAATCGGAGTCATCGGTTCGATTTTGCAGAAAACTCATTCTAAGGGATACAAAATTCCCTGGGAGGATACAGAATTCACTAGTGAAATGGGTATGCAGGATACACCATTCACGGGGATTAATGTATCAGGGATGCACGATTCACTGGGATACACGATTTACTACTACACCGGTCAGATATTTAATGTACATGAAGCATGTTAACCACCACAACACACTTCCTTCATAAAATTAAATTATAATAATTTTTCATTAATAAAGTTTTTCTGCAGGTTTTTTATCAGAGCTTGTTTGTTCCATCACTATCTAGCTAGTAGTTCCTGTAGTGGTATGTGACTCCGCCTTCTTCTGGTCATGTGACCTCTTAGAATGCTTTGAAGTTCCTGACTCACTCTGCACAGTATCAAACACACTCCATCAACACACACTAACTCACTCACATTTCATGATCCATCATCAGTTTCTTCTCTCTCTCATTATCTTGTGTTGAGTTGTGTTGTTCTGTTAGTGCTTTACGTACTAAGTGTCCTCTGAGAACAGCTTGTAACTGATGAGAGATCTAGTACATGAGACAGTGAGGCATATGACATCATACATTGTGTTCTTACCAGTTCAAGCTGCTCTTCAAATCTCTTTTGTCGTCTCTGAAGTTATTAAAATACTGAATGATACGAGTAATCACTCACTCACCCATTTGCACCCACCCACCCTCTCACTCACTCACTCACTCACTCACTCACTCACTCACTCACTCACTCACTCACTCACTCACTCACTCACTCATCCACCCACCCACCCAATCACTCACTCACTCGCTCACACACTCACTCACTCACTCACCCTAGCTGCCGTCTTCCTCCACTCTCTCTGCAGTGTTAGTGTTGCTCTCAGTTCACTGTCTCTCTCAGGTCTCAAGCTACGCTGAGTCTCTCTATCAGTTTGGGTATCTTTCTCATCTTGCTCAGTGGTTAGCTGGTGGACTGCAACATTCTTCATGTTCTCTAACTCTTTCTCTCTCTCCTCTAGTGACCTCTGAGCTTCATTCAGCAATGACCTGGAAAAATACGTATACAGTAGACCTAGCCTCGTACCCAGGCTCTCTGGTGGAGATTCGATTATGTGTGGGTGTTGAAATGCGGGGGTGGCGATTGAGAGCCTGGTATCTAACGTTTTGAATTAATGAGCAGAAGCACGTGTCATACCTGACAGAAGCGTGCGGAGCTGCGGGCAACTCTCTCCAGTTGTCTGCTCTCTTAACAGCCTAAAATATATCTGGAACGCGCCGCAAATGCACATAGCCAAAAGCATAGCCTTAGTGCACAATCAGAATCACTCATCCCGTAAAGTGACGCAAAGTAACACAATAGTGAACTAAAATATACGGATTTATGGAATTCCATGAATTGTCTGCGCATGTACGAATCAGTGGATACCAGGCTCTCAATCGCCACCCCCGCATTTCAACACCCACGCATAATTAAATCTCCGCCAGAGAGCCTGGGTAAGAGGCTACAGTAGATCCTTGCTAATCCAAACGATTACCATTACATGCTTGTGAATCTCACTACACATGATATGAGTATATGCACTCACTGATTGTTCTCTGATAATGATCGATAGTGTGTTCTGTCCTCCTTCAGTTTACTAACAACACACTCTAATTTCTCTACAGCTTTGTCTCTCTCTATCTCTCTCTTCTTCATCTCCTCTAACTCATTCTCTCGACTAGTAAGATCATCTCGTAACACTACAACACAGACGATTATAGTGATCAGAATTATTAAAGATGGTCTCTCACAGGTCATATCTGACTCATGGTCGGCTCTCATCTGCTCCAGTTCCATCGTGAGTGACTGAGCACTGTCACATGACTCCTTCAGTTGCTATGACAACACAACAAGTAAACTATCTCTCGCTCTTCTCTCTCTCTCACCATTTCTTTGTCCACCATAACTGCAATGAGTTCAGTTTGTGATAGATCCAAGTATTGATCAGCTAATACTCCTCGGCTACCTGTATGGTATATAGAAATCTTTGGATAACTATAGTTCTCATGACCACACCCTGGACCCCACTGCAGTATTAGCAGCAGCAGTATGATTATACTGAGTAGCAGTATAATAGTTTCAGCTGTAACTAGAACGTGAAGAAAGTAAAGATATTAGACTAGCCAGCACCATTGGTCTTAGTGGCAGCCAAATGTGTTATCTCAGCCTAATTACCAGGCTCACCGTGTACACCATGTTATACCGTAATGTTCTTATCAGTGGTAATGCTATTAGGAAGGCGTGACCACAGCACGGCTATGTGAGAATTCGCAAACCAAGCATTTTTTGTCAATGGCACTTTTTGAATGGTAAGACATGTTTTTGACACACACTAACCTAAATGCTTAACCCTCTGATGCCTGCCTGTGGCAGCCTGTAAATTACCATAAATATTGTTAAATTATATATATGTTATCTAACCTGTTTCTCCATGCAGTCAAGTGGTTCTCTTTCCTTGTCTCTTCTTCAATCTCTTATTCTCTTCCTCTATCTCTTCTAGTCGCTCCCTCATCTTCGCCATCGACTCATTCAAGATTTCCACTCTCATTTTTAACTCTTTCTTTGTGTTAGGAATCTCATCGTTCAACTCAGTCGTCATCTTTTCTGTCAAGCGCTGTAATCTCATCACTTCATGATAGTATGTGTCTTTCTCCATCTCAAGCTCTTTCAGTCTAGTGGATTTGATATCTCGCTGTAGTAGGCGCAGTTCATCTTCTTTCTGATGTAGAGCAATTTGCAGACGATGAACAGAGAGTTTGAGAGACGAGATCATCTGAGAGAGAGAGGCAGAGAGAGGGAGAAAGGAGGGAGGAAGGAAGGAAGGGAAGGAGGGAGGAAGGAAGGGAGGGAGAGAGAGCGAGAGTGAGTGAGTCTGTTCTGAATTTTATGGTGTGGTTCAAGTGACTGCAACAGTGTACTCTGTCACAAAACAAAGTGATGATTATCATTATTGCTGTTGTGAATAATTATCAATACACAACAGTGACTATGATTAGCATTGCAGCTCTAATGCTTTCTACTGTGTCAACTTGTGATGTAGAAATGCCCAACACAGTCTAATGGAGCATAAAAGTATTGACTGTTGCATACTCTTAGGTAATGAACTCTTTGTACTATATCTAGTAGACTAGCTCACTGGTGCTTTATCAGCAGTTCCTCCTCCACTCATCATCCTTGTCATCTCTACACTGGTTAGCTGTCCTCCAGCTAGTAGACCACTAACTTGCTTGTCTCTCTTAGCGAGGCTCTCTCTGACCCTCCTGACCTCTGCTCTAACTTCTTCTCTCTCTCTCTCTCTCTCTCTCTCTCTCTCTCTCAGAGCTGTTCGTAGCTGTTGTCGTAGCTCAGTAATCTCATCACGTAGATCAAGAATAGCACTGTCCTCTAGTGGTAGAGATTCTAACACACAGAGAGAGAGGGAGGGAGAGAGAGGGATGGATGGATGGATGGAGAGAAAGGGAGGGAGGGAGGGAGAAAGAGGGAGAAGGAGAGAGAGAGGGGGAGGGAGGGAAGGAGAGGGTGAGAAAGAGAGGGAGAGAAAGAGAGATGGAGAGGGAGGGGAAAGTGTAAGAAACAAAGTAACTAAATGTACAAATCTACTTACTAGGTTGTGAATGGGTTCTTTTCCTTGACTGTGTGTAAGCCTATTATGATAAAAATACATCATTATGATAGTGACATAGTGTCAGGTCATTTCAGTTCTGACACATGCACTGTAGTACTGTAGAAGAGAGTTGACCACTAAGCAAAATTTTCAGGAGTTCCACTCTAGGAGTTTATAATAATACCTCATGCACCTCATACACATAGCATCAGCATTAATTTATTTATAGAACGGCTCTGCTGTGTTGATAGTCAGAGCTGCAATTATCACAAGATGTGATGTGTTGACATGATCAAGCTAGCGGCAATAATTATGTGAACCACACGTTCTCACACTAGTAATTCTATGATTGTTATTATTTTCCTGATTAGCTGAATTACTGTGGTTGATAAAGAATGTTGGGATTTGTCAGTTGAACGAGAGAGCACCTTAATTCTTAGCTGATATCGGCCATCGGTCCTTAGGGTGAGTGCGAGGAGGAGTAGGCATCATCATGGCAGCTAGGTATGGTGAGCGAGAGGCTAGAGAGAGAGAGAGTGAGAGAGTGTGATAGTGAGGAATGGTAGTAGTTTTGCATACTATAAGATGCCCGACATGGTTTACTGGTACGATTGGAATTTGGAGCAGCTATAAAAAGGAAGGAGATGAACATAAGATAATGAATTATTGTTGTGTGGTACCAGGTGGTCTTGGCTGCATTCCACCACTCCCCACTGAGTGAGACTAGTAGTGGACTCACTCATCCAGCCGTTCTCCATCTCACTGAGCCGCTAGCACGCACTGTTTGGAAGAAAGTCATTGTTTCACTTCCTCGCAATTACCACCATTTGTTTTTTCCAGTGAGCCATGCCCACATATCACAAAAATGTAATTATTACGATAAAAACACTATTTTCAAACACATCAGTAGTACAACAAGAACACATGAAAGAAAAAAGCACTATCAAGTTTGAAGTAGATAGCTAGAGTTCTATTGAACAGTGATAGCTCTATTGAACACATAGCTAGTAGAGTATACATACATAGCTAGAGTTCTATTGAACAGTGATAGGTCTATTGCTAGTAGAGTACATACCGTAAATCCTTAAATAGAAGCCCCCCTCAAATAGACGCCGGTCTTAAATTGACGCCGGGGGTAAAACTCTCAATAGAGCAATAGACGCCGGTCTTAAATTGACGCCTGGGTGTGGTTCGCACGTGTGCAGGACAATGCCCAAGCACATGGCCATGGCTGCACGTAGAAGCTACGACGTGGCATTTAAGCTGAAAGCTGTGGAGACAATTAAGTAGCAAGCGGGCCGCTTCTCATCAGTTTAAAGTTGACGCACAAGTTCTTCACCAAGGTGGGGAGTCCAGATCGTCTTATAAACGTGATGGCCTCTGATAACACTGGAGAAAGAGACTCGCGATCGTGACAATGCTGACGTGAGTGCAGCCATGGTTGGGGTGTGGCTACATACCGTACGATCGCTATTATATAAATAAACGCCGGTCTTAAATAAACGCCGGTCTTATTTAGACGCCTCCCTCAAACCCTTGCTTAAGAAAGACGCCCCCGGCTTCTTTTTAAGGATTTACGGTACATAGCTAGAGTTCTATTGAACAGTGATAGCTCTATTGAACACATAGCTAGTAGAGTACATACATAGCTAGAGTTCTATTGAACAGTGATAGGTCTATTGAACACAGCTAGTAGAGTACATACATAGCTAGAGTTCTATTGAACACATACTATGCCATGTCGGCTCCTATAATTTAGCATAATATCTAATAATGCATTTTTCCGATTAGGATCACATGTGATATGACAAACCTTATAGTAGTGTCCTATTGTCTTGTATTTATTAGGTACTGACATACAGTTGAGATCAACACTGTTCCTGACTGCCTGATGGAAGATAATAGATCACACACACGCACGCACCCACCCACCCACCCGCCCACCCACGCACGCACGCACACACACACACACACACACACACACACACACACACACACACACACACAGTGACTCTAGTGAAGTGATCACTAGTCTAATGTACAGTGGATCATATCAAAGCTTATTCACTGATAATTAAGAGCCGCCATTATGGTGGTGTAGTGTACCTGGAAGTCTCCACAGCACAGCAACACATCAATGGAGACACCTTCTCGCTCCTGGGCTAGCAGCAACGTCGAGTATATGCCGTCCAGGTGACCATGACAGCAACCAGCAACAGCTACCTGGAGTGAGAGAGAAGACACGAATACTGAAGAGGCACACAACTCTTACTCTTTACCTTCATCGCTCAGCATACCACACGTGGGTTGAGCCACACCCACTCAACTTACAAGCTGTACGCATGCGCTAGCTTGTTTACGTTTCCTGCTATCGATCGACTAATCTCTACTGAACTTGCAGCTTCACCAATGATTGATATCTGTACGTGGCGGGCCAGGATTGGTCTGTATCGTGCGGTCCGTGTTGGTTCAAGCGGCAGGACTAGAGCTAAAGTGCTGTTAGCATCACCAGCTGATGGAGTGGAGGATTGGTCACTGTTGCTGGCACTGAGCACGATCATGATGGAACTAGTGGTCACTGTACTGATCATTATCCCGCTACTAGTACTGTTAGTAGACACTACCACACGATACTACTGTCTTCAGAAGATCAGTGATGCCGCTACAATATTAGTGAACCCAGCTGATCTACTGCACAGTGGTGAGACAGTGGGCATGATATCAGGCAATCATTAACTGTACTGAGTAGACGGTGAATATTTTCTGTGAGAGTACAAGTAATAAAGTAGTCAGCGTTTGAAACTGGTGCATCTGGTCATCAGCATTCTAGTACTTATACATGTACATCGATAGAAAATTATTGTTGTGATAGTATAAAAGAACATTCTAAAAAACATAAACATTACAGTTATGTATCAATCTACATACAGTTATTACAGTTACTGATGATAGTATACACAGCAATACTGGATATGAGCTGGAGGTGTTCCATGATAGATCAATGACTTGTTCAACTCTGATCATACCAGTCCTCTACTCTATACCAGCGATTACCACAGCACTAGGTATATAAGCCCATAAAGAAGGTTTGCATGTATTGGTGCTTGCTGTATAGTGATCGACAAGCACTATTTAACTCAGTATCAGCCATGACATACCCTAGGGAATAATTTTTTGCTGGAGAGCTCCATGCACCCAGACCCCCTGTTAATACACGACAGGAGCACATGAACAGAAGGAGCGTGCAACTTCAGTGCCTGCACTTTAATAATTAATGACGTACTTCCGCTTTACCTAGGTATGAACGTACGTCATATCTATTTAACGCGCATTACTTGGTAAGTTTACGACAGCGAGCGCGCCTGGTGTTGCTCAGCTTGAATACGGTCATCTCAGCTTTCATTGCGCTCCTCACGGGCAAGTTCTTCACTTGTTGTAAACGAATCCGCCGGGGAGACAGCATGATCAGCTTTCTCTTGGAGCTGGCCTGACTAAGACGTCGAGGGCGACTCGAGGGGTTCGCGCCATCCTCTCTTGCCGCACTTAGATCTATTATGTATCACGTGCACAGAACGTACGTCACGCATATTTAATGAAGCACAAAATCTTCCAAATATGGAAGTTCTGAGCACACATCTGTGAATCTAATTATACACTGCTGGCACTAACGCGCGGTTTACAGTTGCACGCTCCTTCTGTTCATGTGCTCCTGTACACGAGCATGAGTTTTATTACAGTATATAGATACTTACAATAGTGATGTTGTCAAAATTTATTTTCATGTAAGGTTCCGTTGTCAAAACCCATGACATGTTGTTTTTCAAGATAGAACATTATTGTCTGAGCAGGTCAATCTATCGCCATCAGGCACCATTAGTAAACACTGGCCTAAAACCGAATGAGTGACTGCATTTTAACTGATTCACCATGGTATGATAATTTTTTTGTAGTTGCTAGTGGCAACACTACTCATCACCTAGTGAGACCAGCTACACTGATACCAGCCCTCTACTCTAAAGGTGTGGTTAGCAGGACCCAGCTCATGCTGTCTGGAGACATTGAAATGAATCCAGGTCCAAGGACAGGTGAGGAGTGTAGCTGTGATCAGTGGTTACATTGAGTCTACTCTCTCTCTTCTCTGGTGCAGTTGCTGATGACAACACTGCTGTGTACGAGGCGTTCCGTGAACACTTTGATCAACTAGTAAGGGCAATGGGGACTAGTCCAACTGCACTGATACCAGTCCTATACTCTAAAGGACTGATCAGTGATACTGATAAGACCAGGCTCACCTCACTCACTCATACTGACAATATTGATATCGCCACCAAAATACTGAATGCAGTGGAGATTGAAGTGAGGGCAGCACCCATAGCATCAGAAGTGGTGAGAGAATTTTGTAAAGCTGTGAATGATCAACCTGCACTGAGACATGTTGCTGATAGGATCACAAGAGCTGTAGGTGAGTAAGAGATTGGTCCTATTGTACAGACACTTGTCTATTCAATTTTCAGATCAACCAGCTCCTTCACCCATTACTTCACCTGCTGGTACTCCACACACTCCTATTTTCCAGAGGTACATTGACTACCTCAAGGATCGCTACATCAACAAATCACCGATACTGAAGGAAAAGGCACTGCTCCAGCCAAAGAAGTTTATTCACCTGAATCTAGTCAGCAATACAGCCAAAGAGAATGGAAAAGTTCAAAGCGATCATCTTTTATTAAAGCTGAATGGAGATGTTGCTGCAATAAAGAAGAAGAGGAGACCAATGGAGATGGAGGACATTGGTAGACGTGAGGACCAGTCAGTAGCACAACACATTTTGGTAGAAGGTAGTCCGGGAATAGGAAAAACAATGTTCTCTTGGGAGCTTTGTCGACAATGGGCAGAGGGCAAGATGCTTCAAGATAGGGATATTGTTCTAATGCTACAGCTTCGTAGTAAGAGAGTGCGAGAGGCAAAGAGCTTGTCCGATCTTTTCTATCATGACAACGATAGCATCAAACAAGAGGTTTTGGAGCATATAACATCAGTAGATGGTAGAGGTGTGTTTCTAGTGCTGGAAGGATACGATGAGCTAACAGAGGATCAGAAAACAGAGAGTAGCATATTGAATCGGTTGCTGACAGGAGATTGTCTGTCTAAAGCATCAGTTATGGTGACCAGTCGACCGCTAGCCACTGATAGCTTGTGTCCTGAATTTAAGAAAGGCATTGATCAGCACATAGAAATAGTTGGTTTCAGTGATGAGGATATAGAAACTTTTGTGCAGAGTGTATGCAGTAACCTAAAAGTCCAAATAACACCAAGTGACCTCTTGTCACAGATAAAGTCCAACCCATTTGTGTTTTCTGTAATGTATATTCCTCTTCAATGTGCAACACTCACTGCTCTGTACATTGAGAAATGGAGAGAGAACAAAGGCAAAGACTATGCTCCCACTACACTGACACAGCTTTACACAGACCTACTGCTCAGCTCAATGATTCGCTACATCAGTGATCATCCGGTCTACAGTAAGTGTAAAACTGCATCAATCAGAAAGATGTCTGACTTGCCCTCAGAGGTACAGGAACAGGTTTGGAAGCTGTCCCAGCTAGCAGCAGAGGGTCTGGAGAACAGACAGTTTATATTCTATAACATTCCGTGTGATCACATGGGCCTGATGCAAAGTGCAGAGGAGGAGTTAGTAATTGGCAGCTCAGTGTCTTACTGCTTCTTACACCTGACCCTACAGGAATATTTGGCTGCCTTGCACTGGTCTAGAATGGGTTCAGAGGATATGGTTAGACTGGTTAGTAAGACAAGTCTGTTTCCTCTTGACACACTTATTAGAGATGGATTAACAGCAGGTCACCATTGGTCAGCTCTTTACTTTCTTTCTGGTCTCACTAAACTCACTTCAGTTCCTCTTGAGCTGTTGAACAATTCTCTTAGTTCAGCAACTGAGTCAGACATGGAATCCGGTGATCAAGGATTGATGGTATTGATGCAAAACTTGATGCCTGATTTTTTTTCGTTCATTGTCAAGTCTTTGGGCAAGGAGACATGTAATTCATACTTCTTTCAAATGCTATTTGAAACCCAGTCTTGTGAACTTGTCACTAATCTTTTTGCTAACAAAACCATGGATCCTTCAATCATTAATCCACCAGAATGCTTTGTCACTGCCTGGTGTGTTGCTAATACTGATCCCACTTCAAAATGGACTCTGCAATTTACTGATGGTCTATTATTGGAAAGATTTGTGGAGCATTTCGTGAGATTTATCACTGTTTGTGACTCCACCAAATCATCTTATGGATCAGTTACAGGGATATGTCTTGGTGACTGTGACATAGAGCAATCACATTCTACAGCAGAACTGTTTAAGTCGCTCTTTCCCTGCTTGGATTTTATCGTGCTCGGCATTAATCCTCCTGGTATAACAGAGATTGTACCATTGCTGTGCAAACTGAGCTCATTGAAGACACTTATTGTTAACGCTGAGCATCGAGAAGTTGATGAGTTACCAGCTGCAGTATGTATACCACCACTACACTGCCCATCACTCACAACTATCGTGTTAGATGGTAGAGCAAGTGCATCATTAATAGAATCTTTGGTCTTAACAAATATCCAGAGTCTTACCACGATATTTATGATGCAGTATTGTAGGCCCACGTCTGGTTCAGAATTTGGTAATTTCTGCTCTTGTTTGTGTCAAAGCACTAGTCTGGAGTTCTTTTGGTTGAAAAATATTAACTTGAGTGCACATGAACTGAAGGAACTGGTTAGTGCTCTGGAGCAGATTAGCTCACTAAAGATGGTGATGTATGAAGACAATACAATACTAACAGATGTGGGTATCCAACAGGTCAAACAGGCTATGAACAGCTCTACGATGATACAAGGCTTCAATGATGGAACATACAATAAAAAGCTATTTGAAGAGGAGCTGCGTGAAATGTCTAGACCACTTTGTTCATTAATATCAGATCAAGATTCTTCTCAAGCCCCTGATCTAGTGACTGCAGAGATGCAGTCTTTTCATTCAGAAGGTGATATGCAAGATGAGGAACTCCAGCTTACATCAGCTCTATCAGCTAGTATGCAAACAGCACAAGATGAACAAAGAAGAGGAGATGAAGAACAACAGCATTCTATACAAGAAGCTTTACCAGAAGATGGACAAGATGAGAATGATCATGATCAAGAAGATGAAGAATTACAGCGAGCAATAGCACTATCACTAGAAGAGAATATTGAGCAAAGAAGAAGAGATGAAGAACAACAGCATGCTGCACAATCTAGACAAGACGTTTTACAAATAGAAGTTGAACAAAATGATCTGGATCTTGATGACAAAGAATTGCAACAACCAATAGCACTATCGATAGAGAAAGATGAACAAGAGATAAATGGAAAGGTACAGCAAGAAATAGGCAATGAACAGCTGGAGCTAGATGAAGATGAACTAATGCTACAGCAAGCAATAGCACTATCATTACGAGAGAATAATTATTAAGCAAAGAACATTAACATTATTGGAAGATTGGAATCGATTTTGGAGTGTTGCATGACAATGTTTATTAGGTAGTTTTCAATAATTATTATAATTATAGCTAGTTTTCAATTATACTTGCTCAAGGACTGCATGTGTGATTAGGAATGAATATCAAAATTCTTTTGTATAGCAATAATTATTACCATGGTATAATATAGCAATTATAGGTACAATAATAATTATGTTCATAGTTGAACAACATGAATTTTGTATTCATCTTTTATTTAAAAATTTAAAATTTGTTGCGTCTTTTCATAAACTAGTTTAAATTTGTGTTCCATCACTATCTAGCTAGTAGTTCCTGTAGTGGTATGTGACTCCGCCTTCTTCTGGTCATGTGACCTCTTAGAATGCTTTGAAGTTCCTCACTCACTCTGCACAGTATCAAACACACTCCATCAACACACACTAACTCACTCACATTTCATGATCCATCATCAGTTTCTTTCTCTCTCTCATTATCTTGTGTTGAGTTGTGTTGTTCTGTTAGTGCTTTACGTACTAAGTGTCCTCTGAGAACAGCTTGTAAATGATGAGAGATCTAGTACATGAGACAGTGAGGCATATGACATCATACATTGTACGTGTTCTTACCAGTTCAAGTTGCTCTTCGAATCTCTTCTGTCGTCTCTGAATTAAAGTAATTAAAACACTGAATGATCACTCACCCACCCACTCACTCACAGCTCACCTACCCACTCACCCACCCCCCCCCCCCCCCCCACTCACAGCTCACTCACCTATCCACTCACTCACAGCTCACCCACTCACCCTAGCTGCCGTCTTCCTCCACTCTCTCTGCAGTGTTAGTGTTGCTCTCAGTTCACTGTCTCTCTCAGGTCTCAAGCTACGCTGAGTCTCTCTATCAGCTTGGGTATCTTTCTCATCTTGTTCAGTGGTTAGCTGATGGACAGCAGCATTCTTCATGCTCTCTAACTCTTTATCTCTCTCCTCTAGTGACATCTGAGCTTCATTCAGCAATGACCTGGAAAAATATGTATATAGTAGACCCTCGCTAATCTGTACCCTTGCTAATCCAAAAGATTACCATTACATGCTTGTGAATCTCACTACACATGATATGAATATATGCACTCACTGATTGTTCTCTGCTAATGATCGATAGTGTGTTCTGTCCTCCTTCAGTTTACTAACAACACACTCTAATTTCTTCACAGCTTTGTCTCTCTCTATCTCTCTCTTCTTCATCTCCTCTAACTCATTCTCTCGACTAGTAAGATCATCTCGTAACACTACAAAACAGACGATTATATTGATCAGAATTATTAAAGTTGGTCTGTCACAGGTCATCTCTGAGTCATGGACGGCTCTCATCTGCTCCAGTTCCATCGTGAGTGACTGCATGAGCACTGTCACATGACTCCTTCAGTTGCTATGACAACAATTAAACTCTCTCTTTCACTGGTATCCCTTCTCTCACTCACCATTTCTTTGTCCACCATAACAGCAATGAGTTCAGTTTGTGATAGATCCAAGTACTGATCAACTATTACTCCTCGACTACCTAACAATTAGACATGAACATCAAGACATATAATAATTATTAATTATTTTTGTAGTGTACAGAATAATATTTTCTAAATTTTGACCATAAATTATTTCTATAACAATTTTTTTCTAACCTCAGCTATAGTCCAGTGGTTCTCTTTCCTTGTCTCTTCTTCAATCTCTTATTCTCTTCCTCTATCTCTTCTAGTCGCTCCCTCATCTTCACCATCGACTCATTCAAGATGTCCACTCTCTCATTTTAAACTCTTTCTTTGTGATAGGAATCTCTCAGTTGTCATCTTTTCTGTAAATCAAGTGCATGGATTTGATAGTAAATGCAGTTCATCTTCCATAATAGAGTAGAGCAATTTGCAGACAATGAACATGGAGAGATTGAGTTTAAGAGACGAGATCATCTGAGGGAATATCACACACAGTGACTCTAGTGAAGTGATCACTAGTCTAATGTACAGTGAATCATATCAAAGCTTATTCACTGATAATTAAGAGCCCCCATTATGGTGGTGTAGTGTACCTGGAAGTCTCCACACCACAGTAACACATCAATGGAGACACCTTCTCGCTCCTGGGCTAGCAGCAACGTCGAGTATATGCCGTCCAGGTTACCATGACAGCAACCAGCAACAGCTACCTGGAGTGAGAGAGAAGACAAGAATAGAAGAGACACACAACTCTTACCTTCATAGCTCTCAACATACCACACGTGGGTTGAGCCATACCCATTCAATTTACAAGCTGTACGCATGCGCTAGCTCGTTGTTTACGTTTCCTGCTCTCGATCGACTATTCTCTACTGAACTAGCAGCTTCACCAATGATTGATATCTGTACGTGGCGGGCCAGGATTGGTCTGTATCGTGCGGTCCGTGTTGGTTCAAGCGGCAGGACTAGAGCTAAAGTGCTGTTAGCATCATCAGCTGATGGAGTGGAGGATTGGTCACTGTTGCTGGCACTGAGCACGATCATCATGGAACTAGTGGTCACTGTACTGATCATTATCCCGCTACTAGTACTGTTAGTAGACACTACCACACGAAACTACTGTCTTCAGAAGATCAGTGATGCCGCTACAATATTGGTGAACCCAGCTGATCTACTGCACTGTGAAACAGGTAGATCACAGTGTAGTCTCTGTACGGAAGTATTCTTGTTGTTATAAGCAACTCCATAAAAGGCATAACCTTCCTATTATTTACTATAATGTGATCATATTGTACTACAGTGTTATTGTACTGTATTGATCTACAGATGATACTGGATATGAGCTGGAGGTGTTCCATGGTAGATCAATGACTTGTTCAACTCTGATCATACCATTCCTCTACTCTATACCAGTGATTACCACAGCACTAGGTAAGCAGCCATCATGCAGGCTATAATAGTGTATTTACTCAATGTGCTCTACAACTAAGGTCTGGTTAGCAAGACATTGTCCACTGGTAACACAAGCCACAACTACTGCAGTGTTCGACCTGTCACTTCATCTTTAGTGAGCTCAGCTGCTGTCCTGAAGACAAGTGAGTGATGATAATCATGTTCAATATGCTGTGATGAGTGTCTCTTCAGTTGCTAGTGGCAACACTACTCATCACCTAGTGAGACCAGCTACACTGATACCAGCCCCCTACTCTAAAGGTGTGGTTAGCAGGACCCAGCTCATACTGTCTGGAGATATTGAACTGAACCCGGGCCCTAGGACAGGTGAGGAGTGTAGCTGTGATCAGTGGTTACATTGAGTCTACTCTCTCTCTTCTCTGGTGCAGTTGCTGATGACAACACTGCTGTG
This sequence comes from Haliclona indistincta, assembly GCA_964017065.1. Classification (NCBI taxonomy): domain Eukaryota; kingdom Metazoa; phylum Porifera; class Demospongiae; order Haplosclerida; family Chalinidae; genus Haliclona; species Haliclona indistincta. Next base: position 15,131,325 of record OZ024786.1, on the reverse strand, counting down.
TACGAGGTGTTCCGTGAACACTTTGATCAACTAGTGATGGCAATGGGGACTAGTCCAACTGCACTGATACCAGTCCTCTACTCTAAAGGACTGATCAGTGATACTGATAAGATCAACTTTACCTCACTGACTGGTGTTGGTAATATTGACAAGCCACAATGTTACTGAATGCTGTTGAGATTAAAATGAAGGCTGAGCCCAGCGCAGCGCGAGTGATAAGAGAGTTGTGCGGGACTGTGAATGATCAACCTGCACTGAGACATGTTGCTGATAGGATCACAACAGCACTAGGTGAGTGAGGGACTGGTCTTATTGTATGGTACTAGTCTATTCTATCCTCTCACTCAGATCAACCTGCTCCCAGTACTGAGGCAGTACCTGCTGCTACTGTGCAGCACATTCCTGCCCTAGTTCGGAAGTACATTGACTACCTCAAAGATCGCTATAAAGCCTACAGAATTTCACCAATGTTAAAAGAATGTGTTAAGATTCGTCCTAAACAGTTCATTCACCTCAACATGGTCAGTAATGAAGAGGAGGAAGAGGATGATGAATTGAAGAGCAAATCTCTCTTGTTGCAGTTGTATGGAGATGTTGCTGCAATAAAGAAGAAGAGGAGACCAATGGAGATGGAGGACATTGGTAGACGTGAGGACCAGTCAGTAGCACAACACATTTTGGTAGAAGGTAGTCCGGGAATAGGAAAAACAATGTTCTCTTGGGAGCTTTGTCGCCAATGGGCAGAGGGCAAGATGCTTCAAGATAGTGATATCGTTCTAATGCTACAGCTTCGTAGTAAGAGAGTGCGAGAGGCAAAGAGCTTGTCCGATCTTTTCTATCATGACAACGATAGCATCAAACAAGAGGTTTTGGAGCATGTAACATCAGTAAATGGTAGAGGTGTGTTCCTAGTGCTAGAAGGATACGATGAGCTAACAGAGGAACAGAGAACAGAGAGTAGCATATTGAATCGGTTGCTGACAGGAGATTGTCTGTCTAAAGCATCTATAATGGTGACCAGTCGACCATTAGCCAACGATAGCTTGTGTCCAGAGTTCATTGATCAGCACATAGAGGTAGTTGGTTTCAATGATGAGGATATAAAATCTTATGTGGAAATGGCGTGCCAAAAGCAACCCAAGATATTGCCTGATCTCATGTCGTACATAGCCTCAAACCCATTTATATCCTCCATAATGTATATTCCTCTTCAATGTGCCACACTCACTGCTCTGTACATTGAGAAGTGGAGAGAGAACAAAGGTAAATCCTATGCTCCCACTACACTGACACAGCTTTACACAGACCTACTACTCAGCTCATTGATTCGCTACATCAGTGATCACCTGGAGTACAGTAAGTGTAAAACTAAAATCAGACAACTGTCAGACTTACCCTCAGAGGTACAGGAACAGGTTTGGAAGATGTCCCAGCTAGCAGCAGAAGGTCTAGAGAGCAGACAGTTTATATTTGATAGCATTCCGTGTGATCACATGGGTCTGATGCAAAGTGCAGAGGAGGAGTTAGTAATTGGCAGCTCAGTGTCTTACTGCTTCTTACACCTGACCCTACAGGAATATTTGGCTGCCTTGCACTGGTCTAGAATGGGTTCAGAGGATATGGTTAGACTGGTTAGTGAGACGAGTCTGTTTCCTCTTAACACACTTGTTAGAGATGGAATAACAGCAGGTCACCATTGGCCAGCTCTTTACTTTCTGTCAGGTCTTACTAAACTGACTTCAGTTCCTCTTGAGCTGTTGAAAGTGTCTCTTCAAGCAGCAGATACTCTAGCTTTCTATACAGATCAGGAGGAAAAGCTAATATGTCAATTGGTTGATTTTAGTCTTTTGTCATTAGTTAGCGTCCTTTCTGACAAAAGGAAATGTAACCCATATTTCTTTCAAATGCTATTTGAAACTCAGTCTTGTGGTCTCACTACTAAACTTATTTCTAACAAGAATAATATTGCTCCGTCAATTACTAATCCACTAGAATGCTTTGTCACTGCCTGGTGTGTTGCTAACAGTGATCCCACATCACAATGGACTCTGAATTTTATTGATGATTTATTGTTAGAAGGATTTGTGGAGCATTTTGTGAGATTTGCAAATGTTTGTGACTCCTCTTATAGATCAGTTACAGGAATATGGTTAGATGTCAAAGGCAGCAACGAACAGCCACATGCTACAGCAGAACTGGTTAAGTTATTTCCATCACTCTTTCCATGCTTGGAGGTGATTACTCTCAACATTGCCGGTATAACAGAGAATGTACCATTGCTATGTAGTGTAGTCAAACTGAGCTCACTGAAGACACTTACGATAGTCACTGTTGATCAAGAAGGTGATGAGTTACCAGCTGCAGTATGTATACCACCACTACACTGCCCATCACTCATAACTATCGGGCTAGATGGTAGAGCAAGTGCATTATTAATAGAATCTTTGGTCTTACCTAATATTAATACTCTTACCTCAATAATGGCGGGAAAAGGATGTAGGCCCATGTCTGGTTCAGAGTTTGGTAATTTTTGTTCTTGTTTGTGTCAAAGCACTAGTCTGGAGTTCTTATCTTGGAAAGATGTTGATCTGAGTGCGAATGAAGTGAAGGAACTGGTTAGTGCTCTGGAGCAGATTAGCTCACTAAAGATGGTGTGGTATAATGATGATGATCTTATACTAACAGATGTGGGTATCCGACAGGTCAAACAGGCTATGAACAGCTCTACAGTGATACAAGCTATCAATGATGGAACAATCGATAAAGAACGACTTCAAAATAAGCTTAGTCGCTTCAGACCACTTCGTTCATTACTATCAGATCAAGATTCTTCTCAAGCCCTTGATCTAGTGATAGCAGACATACAGTCCTCTAGTCATCAATCAGCTGATTCTAAAAATAACTAAAATTTTAACAAGAAAAGGAGCTGCTTTATATGTATCAACAGCAGAGAATTGAAACTCTTGCAAACCAATGTAATCTCTTAGAACACATTCTTTTGTTAAAAAACTTCCTATACTTACCATTATGTTACTATTTATTTTAAAATTATTATACATTATTAAAATTAATGATTAAAGTTTGTGTTCCATCACTATCTAGCTAGTAGTTCCTGTAGTGGAATGTGACTCCGCCTTCTTCTGGTCATGTGACCTCTTAGAATGCTTTGAAGTTCCTGACTCACTCTGCACAGTATCAAACACACTCCATCAACACACACTAACTCACTCACATTTCATGATCCATCATCAGTTTCTTCTCTCTCTCATTATCTTGTGTTGAGTTGTGTTGTTCTGTTAGTGCTTTACGTACTAAGTGTCCTCTGAGAACAGCTTGTAACTGATGAGAGATCTAGTACATGAGACAGTGAGGCATATGACATCATACATTGTACGTGTTCTTACCAGTTCAAGTTGCTCTTCAAATCTCTTCTGTCGTCTCTGAAAGTAATACAGTGACAGTATCAAAATATTGCACACTCACCCACCCACTCACCCTATAGCTGCCGTATTCCTCCACTCTCTCTGCAGTGTTAGTGTTGCTCTCAGTTCCCTGTCCCTCCGAGGCTCAGGTCTCAAGTTATGTTGAGTCTTCTCTATCAGTAATGGTCTCTTTTTAATTTTTGCTGGTGGACTGCAGCATTCTTCATGCTCTCTAACTCTTTCTCTCTCTCCTCTTCAGTAAGCTAGTGATGCTTGTGCTTCACTGAGAATGATACATGTATTGACTGGTACATGCTAACTCATCACTTTCTGTACTGTACATGCGCGCACTATAATAACTATTATACTGTTTTCATAGCAAAATTCACCATTCACTTTAATTCTTCTACAACCCAATCTCAATATGTATAGTGATATCTATATCGTGTTAATTTTGAATGTGTCATCACAGAATAAACTAACAATAGACTATACCACTTTTGGTGAAGTATATACGTAGCAGCTATAGAAATATCACCATGATACAATCAGAAGAATCTTAGGGTCCTTCGAATCTTCAAGCTCTTGAAAGTCATATTGGATGCTGACAAAACCAAGAACTCTGGAAATGTGGCTCAGCTAGTGCTGCATGAATTGAGATTTGATAGAATGGAGTGGTAGTAACATTCAGTGAAGGAAAACTGGACTAATCATGATCTCAATGGTGGAGGTTATGTAATATATAAACCATGGCTTGGAGGTGTGTATGCCGAATATACCACCCGAGGTCGAGGTCAGAGGAAGTTTGCAGCCGAGATAAACCCCGAGCGAAGCGAGGGGTTTATCGAGGCTGCAAACTTCCGATGACCGAGACCGAGGGTGGTATATTCGGCATACACACCGACAAGCCATGGTTCATATGTTATATACCTTAGTGTGTGGGCGTCGCTTCTTGCTCGTGCTCGCGTGGATCTCGATTTAGCGGTGAGTCACGGGCCGAGAGGAGGCCCCAAGTGTGTACGCGTACCTGAGTAGAGTGTGTGGCAAAGACTTGGACAGCTTTGTGCTTTTAGAGCGAAAGAGCGATCGCCAAGTTTTCTTGTATTCATTGCAATATTCAACATGACTTGGGCGGGGTTTGTCACATGCTTGCCAATTTAATACCCACTAGTGTCAGGATGATTGTACACTATAAATCTCAGCCACTTCTGCGCATCTTCGCCCTGCAACTGGGTGCTGCTAGTTGCAAGGCGAATAACTGTCCGAGGATGCCCTCGTGCAACCTCAACCTGGTCACGTGACCAGGGCACACCTCTTGGTTAACCCCTTGAGGAGTGTATTTCTCATATACCACCATGGTGGTATATATCGCATAATCTCCATGGTGGATTATGCGATATATACCACCATGGTGGAATATGAGAAATATACCACCTGTGCCTTGTATTGGGACGCCCACACGCTATGGTATATAATTATTGTATAAGTTAAAATAAAAATTTTAAGTTATAAAATGCCCATTAATTGGCATGCAATTGGAAGTATTTCATGTTCCACATCACTGAAGAATGCTGCCCATTAAATGTTTTGCACAGGATCACTAGTTGGTGAGGACCAGCCATCAAGTAAGCAATCTCTTGACCAAGCGATCCTCCAGTGAACTGTGAAGGTAAACACACAACCAGACTACCAAACATGTTACCACCATGAGGAGTGTCAACATGAGCCTTGAAGCACCCAGTAGGACCACTGTACACATTCATCTTGTACAACTCAGCTCAAATATTGAGAACATCTGGAACTAACGACACACAAACTTCTCCTAGAACACCACAATAATTGCTGAACCCAGCTAGTGTAGTACGAGAGTGATGAGAGAGTTGTGTGAGTCAATGAACCATCACTGGAGAACGATAGACAAGTTACTGATAAGATCATGAGAGATTGTCTCATACACTGACACTTGATGTACTTCATCCTTTATCAGATCAACCTGTTCCTTCACGCACTTCACGACATTGAAATTGAACATTTTAAAAAATGTTCGAGCTACATGTATACAGTAATAAAATTATAAGCTATAGTTATAATGTATATAAAATTTAAATAATCATCATACACACATTCTATGATAGTTTAAACTGTATTCATGACATGAGGTCATCATCAGGTCTCACTATGAATACAATTATAACGATGATGATGCTATCAGTACCACACAATGTGTTTGAGTAAGAGGTCGAGGAAAAGCTGAATACTGATGTGTCCGTGTGTGTAGCTATTAATGTGTCAGAGCCCTGCACGTAATTACTTCATCTTCCTAGCTTGAAGAGTGCTTGAGAGGAATGATTGAATGAGAAGAGTGTAAATTATAACATAACATAATTTTTATTATTGTAGTGTGAAATCGAAAATCATAGAATTACATGGAATCGAAATAATTATAATGCTTATAATTCTGCATTTTCTACTGTGTCTATAAAATTATTAGCGAGTTTGTTCCTATTATTTATACAGCTTTACATCTACAAAGTTTTTCCTGACTTCAGTGCAAAAAAATAATATCAACAATCTAACATCACTATACCTTCCCTTCGTGAATACTGCATCTAAAATATTTTCATACTTCAAGTACTATAAACCATAAAACAAGCTTTGTTGCAAGCGTAACAGCTGCAGTACAGGCCACTGTATTCTTTGTCTTCATCCCACAAGTAGTTAGGTGGAGCCGAGAGTCTTTTGCGTCATAAATCGTCTGTTTGAGCTAGCGCTACAATCCGCGTGCAACCTAAGAACCAGCACCTTCTTGGTCCCGGACTTGGGCGGCCACGTCACAGCTACGCTGCCACAAGACAAAAACGTATCCGTGACAGCGAAAAGCAACAGGGTAAGGAATACTGTATAACTAGGCAAAAGCTTTGGGTTGAGCCACACCCAAGTTCAATGCGCATGCGCTCTGTAAGGGCGTTGGCTCAAAAGAGTTAGACAGCACAGCAAGAGCGGAGCTAGCTCGTCCAAGCTGATAGCTATCTAGTGCTACGTGTGCTGTTTTTGTTGTAGTTCATGCAAGACCCAGCTGGTGATCGACGGAACATACTTCAGCAACTTAGATACTCTGAAGTGAGTGAAATTAAGAATTAAGATAATTATACTGACTATGACAAGTGTTTCTTTAGTTGCTAGTGAGACCAGCTACACGGCGACACACGGGAGACACACCCACTCAACTTACAAGCTATACGCTTTAGTTTTCCCAGTGTCAGCTCTTCTACTGACTTGCTCCACCAATGATCGATATCTCTACATGGCGGGCCAGGATTGGTCTGTATCGTGCGGTCCGTGTTGGTTCAAGCGGCAGGACTAGAGCTAAAATGCTGTTAGCATCATCAGCTGATGGAGTGGAGGATTGGTCACTGTTGCTGGCACTGAGCACGATCATGATGGAACTAGTGGTCACTGTACTGATCATTATCCCGCTACTAGTACTGTTAGTAGACCCTACCACACGATACTACTGTCTTCAGAAGATCAGTGATGCCGCTACAATATTAGTGAACCCAGCTGATCTACTGCACAGTGAAACAGGTAGATCACTTTGTAGTTTCAAATGATACACTAAAAACTATTCTTGTTTTATAGACAACTCCGTAAAAAGGCATAACTGTAACATTAATTTACTAGTGCAACTTTTAATTATCTGAACCCTGTTTATCCGAATGCTTGTTTGTCTAGAAACTTGCTTATCCGAACAATTGAATGGCTGGCAAACAGAATAAGTCAGGTTGTGAATAATTAATTTTTTATAATTATGCATGAAATGAAAGGACAACATAAATAGCTAATATTAAAATGTGATCCAAGATAATTGCAGGACATCATCATAGTCTGGCTGTTGAAGGTGATCAAACGCAGAAGAAATTGGTACATGCATACAGTGGAACCCCTCTTAGCGGACACCCCTCTCCAGAGGACACCTTCTCTACAATGGACACTTACTGAATCCCAAATAAATTATAACCCACATAATGTATAATAAACCCCTGACCAGAGGACACCCTCTCTATAATGGACAATTTTGTTTGTCCCAATGGTGTTCGCCTTAGAGAGGTTCTACTGTAGTATCAATTTTGGTATCAAAAGAAGCAAAATGTTTTACTTAATTACATATGCAAAATCCACCTAAAATTAATTCACTCTGGGGAAAATGTTTATGGTTATGCAATTGCAATTTAAAATGCAATTATTTAATGTTACATGTTATTTTGAATTTCTTGACCAGAGCTATACAATATGATCATACTGTACTACAGTGCTTTATTGATTGCAGTTATTGATTATAGTATACTCAGCACTACTGGATATGAGCTGGAGATGTTCCATGATAGATCAATGACTTGTTCAACTCTGATCATACCAGTCCTCTACTCTATACCAGTGATTACCACAGCACTAGGTAAGCAGCCATCATGCAGGCTATAATAGTGTATTTACTCAATGTGCTCTACAACTAAGGTCTAGTTAGCAAGACATTGTCCACTGGTAACACAAGCCACAACTACTGCAATGTTCAACCTGTCACTTCATCTTTAGTGAGCTCAGCTGCTGTCCTGAAGACAAGTGAGTGATGATAATCATGTTCAATATGCTGTGATGAGTGTCTCTTCAGTTGCTAGTGGCAACACTACTCATCACCTAGTGAGACCAGCTACACTGATACCAGCCCTCTACTCTAAAGGTGTGGTTAGCAGGACCCAGCTCATGCTGTCTGGAGATATTGAACTGAACCCGGGCCCTAGGACAGGTGAGGAGTGTAGCTGTGATCAGTGGTTACATTGAGTCTACTCTCTCTCTTCTCTGGTGCAGTTGCTGATGACAACACTGCTGTGTACGAGGTGTTCCGTGAACACTTTGATCAACTAGTGATGGCAATGGGGACTAGTCCAACTGCACTGATACCGGTCCTCTACTCTAAAGGACTGATCAGTGATCCTGATATGATGAACCTCACCTCACTGACTGGTGTTGGTAATATTGACAAAGCCATCAGGTTACTGAATGCTATAGAGATTAATATGAAGGCTGAGCCCAGAGCAGCACGAGTAGTGAGAGAGTTGTGTGAGGCTGTGAATGATCAACCTGCACTGAGACATGTTGCTGATAGTATCACAACAGCACTAGGTGAGTGAGGGACTGGTCTTATTGCATAGTACTATCCACTCCTACACTCAGATCAACCTGCTCCCAGTACTGAGGCAGTACCTGCTGCTATACTGTGCAGCACATTCCTGCCCTAGTTCAGAAGTACATTGACTACCTCAAGGATCGCTATAAAGCCTACAGAATTTCACCAATGTTAAAAGAAGGTATTAAGATCCGTCCTAAACAGTTCATTCGCCTCAACATGGTCAGTAATGAAGAGGAGGAAGAGGATGATGAAGTGAAGAGCAAGTGTCTGTTGTTGCAGTTGTATGGAGATGTTGCTGCAATAAAGAAGAAGAGGAGACCAACGGAGATGGAGGACATTGGTAGACGTGAGGACCAGTCAGTAGCACAACACATTTTGGTAGAAGGTAGTCCGGGAATAGGAAAAACAATGTTCTCTTGGGAGCTTTGTCGCCAATGGGCTGAGGGCAAGATGCTACAAGATAGGGATATCGTTCTAATGCTACAGCTGCGTAGTAAGCGAGTGCGAGAGGCAAAGAGCTTGTCTGATCTTTTCTATCATGGCAATTATAGGATCAAACAAGAAGTTTTAGAGCACGTAACATCAGTAGATGGTAGAGGTGTGTTTCTAGTGCTGGAAGGATACGATGAGCTAACAGAGGATCAGAGAACAGAGAGTAGCATATTGAATCGGTTACTGACAGGAGATTGTCTGACTAAAGCATCTATAATGGTGACCAGTCGACCACTAGCCAACGATAGCTTGTGTCCAGAGCTCATTGATCAGCACATAGAGGTAGTTGGCTTCCATGATGAGGATATAAAATCTTATGTGGAAATGGCATGCCAAAAGCAACCCAGGATATTGCCTGATATTATGTCCTACATAGCCTCAAACCCATTTGTATCCTCCATAATGTATATTCCTCTTCAATGTGCCACACTCACTGCTCTGTACATTGAGAAATGGAGAGAGAACAAAGGCAAAGCCTATGCTCCCACTACACTGACACAGCTTTACACAGACCTACTACTCAGCTCATTGATTCGCTACATCAGTGATCACCCGGTCTACAGTAAGTGTAAAACTAAAATCAGACAACTGTCAGACTTGCCCTCAGAGGTACAGGAACAGGTTTGGAAGCTGTCCCAGCTAGCGGCAGAGGGTCTGGAGAATAGGCAGTTTATATTCGATAGGATTCCGTGCGATCACATGGGTCTGATGCAAAGTGCAGAGGAGGAGTTAGTAATTGGCAGCTCAGTGTCTTACTGCTTCTTACACCTGACCCTACAGGAATATTTGGCCGCCTTGCACTGGTCTAGAATGGGTTCAGAGGATATGGTTAGACTGGTTAGTGAGACGAGCCTGTTTCCTCTTGACACACTTGTTAGAGATGGAATAACAGCAGGTCACCATTGGCCAGCTCTTTACTTTCTTTCTGGTCTCACTAAACTCACTTCAGTTCCTCTTGAGCTGTTGAAAGAGTCTCTTCAAGCGGCAGATGCTATAGTAGACTCTGAAAATCAGGTTAAGCTAATATATCAATTGCTTGATGTTAGTATTTTTTCAGTAACGTTTGGCAAGAGGAAATGTAACCCATATTTCTTTCAATTGCTATTTGAAACTCAGTCTCGTGATCTCACTACTAAACTTATTTCTAACAAGAGTAATGTTGCTCCGTCAATTACTAGTCCACTACAATGCTTTGTCACTGCCTGGTGTGTTGCTAACAGTGATCCCACATCACAATGGACTCTGAATTTTAATACTGATTTATTGTTGGAAAGATTTTTGGACCATTTTGTGAGATTTACAAATGCTTCTGACTCAACACAATCCTCTTATGGATCAGTTACAGGAATATTGTTAGAAGACCATGGCAGCATAAAACAGCCACATGCTACAACAGAACTAGTTAAGTCATTTTCATCACTCTTTCCATGCTTGGAGTTGATTGACCTTAACACTAATAATCGTGCTGGTATAGCAGAGAATGTACCATTGCTATGTAGTGTAGTCAAACTGAGCTCACTGAAGACACTTATGATAGGCACTGGTGATCAAGAAGGTGATGAGTTACCAGCTGCAGTATGTATACCACCACTTCACTGCCCATCACTCACAGGTATCGTGTTAGATGGTAGAGCAAGTACATTATTAATAGAATCGTTGGTCTTACCAAATATTAATACTCTTACCACAATAATCATGATTGATGGATTTAGGCCCAGGTCTGGTTCTGAGTTTGGTAATTTCTGTTCTTGTTTGTGTCAAAGCTCTAGTCTGGAGTTGTTAACGTTGGAAGATGTTGATCTGAGCGCACATGAACTGAAGGAACTGATTAGTGCTCTGGAGCAGATTAGCTCACTAAAGATGGTGATATATAATGATGATCCTATACTAACAGATGTGGGTATCCAACAGGTCAAACAGGCTATGATCATGAACAGCTCTACAGTGATACAATCTATCAATGATGGAACAATCGATGAAGAAGAACTTGAAAAGATAGTGCGTAATATTTCCAGACCTCTTCGTTCATTACTATCAGAACAAGGTTCCTCTCAAGCTCAATGACATAAATATGCAGCTTATTACACGGTACCTCATTCAGCTTATTATAAATAATATGACCAACACAGGAAAACGAGCTGAATTGATGTGGAACAACTAGTGTACAACACTAATGTACTAAAAACATTCGATTCCTTTGCAAAAGTCACGATTAATTTATTTTATGTTTATTAATAACATTATACCTTTTCCCACCACAATACACTTCCTTCATAAAGTAAATTATATTTCATTAATAAAGTTTATGCAGGTTTTTTATAATAGCTTGTTTGTTCCATCACTATCTAACTAGTAGCAGTTCCTGTAGTGGTATGTGACTCCGCCTTCTTCTGGTCATGTGACCTCTTAGAATGCTTTGAAGTTCCTGACTCACTCTGCACAGTATCAAACACACTCCATCAACACACACTAACTCACTCACATTTCATGATCCATCATCAGTTTCTTCTCTCTCTCATTATCTTGTGTTGAGTTGTGTTGTTCTGTTAGTGCTTTACGTACTAAGTGTCCTCTGAGAACAGCTTGTAACTGATGAGAGATCTAGTACATGAGACAGTGAGGCATATGACATCATACATTGTACGTGTTCTTACCAGTTCAAGTTGCTCTTCAAATCTCTTCTGTCATCTCTACAGTACTCCCTCTTCTCATGGTTTGATGGTGAACTGGTCTCATCACTCACACTACAACATGAGATAACATTATGGGACAATGTGTGATACCTTATATGGACTTTGTTAACATGTTGCTATGGTAACTATTCACACAAGATCACATACCAACTGAATCAACATTAGTCCGCTAAGGTATGAAGATAATTGAAGAAATTTGTCACAAGTATCGCCATCACTATACTATCACCATCACAGGTTTGATGAAGTACCAAAGGTGCAGATGCATACAGCAACTACAGCTATTCTACAGCTATCAGCAGATGATGATTGTTATAAAGTACAATGCATACAAGCTGGCAAAAATAACAGAAGCCAATAGTATGCTACCACAGTGCAATAATTAGCTGGGTGTGCACAAAGGAAGCACACATCTATGCTTGTAGCAGCATTTTTTGCTGAATTTTATCCGGACCCGCCACGCTATCCTGCATGTAGTCCAGATCAAACCTACAATCTGCTAGCCTGTAACCATGGACACATTCGACTTCGGAGAAGTCCAGATCACCAGCAACGGTAAACAAAGTGAGCAAATCTCATAACTCACGAACAAACTTAAGGCTTAATTCAAAAATGTAATACCATCAAGTTTGAGCTATTTTACAAAATGGACGTACATCGGCTTTCAAAAACTGACCACCAAGATATTGTTCACAGTTAGTGTACTCGTTATTTTATCTACCGTATAATAGCTGGTTTAGTTTTCATTCTTTTCATTTTAACGGTGTAATAGAATGAAATTTTCACATACTGTGCGCTGCTAGTATAGTACTTGTTGTTACATCTTTGTACCACTAACCTGTGTATGTGAGTGCGTGTGATAAGTTAGTGAACAAATGTCCCATCATTCCTCAGCTATCCTGTCACCAGTACAACACGTCCAATCTTCCATCGCCAAACACGACCAAACTGACTATCTACAACAAACAATTATTAAGACTATACAACTATTATAACGAACACATCCTAAACACAGCAAAATAGAAAGTGATTCTTTACACCAAATTAGGCTCTCTACTAACTTCAGTAAGACAAAACCGGACAGAATATCAATCTGCCCTCCTGAGACAGTGTTTGAAACAAGTATTTGAAAGCCGTCGATTATAATCTTAACCCTTTTGAACCAACCATCCTCAATCATTTCGAAGGCGTGTCTGTCTTTGTAACAATTCCACCCAAGAGGGCTAGAAACAGTTTGTGTTGCAAGGCAGCTAAGCAAAGGTGTAACTCACTTCAGAGCTGATAAGAGAGAGATAACACAGCCACTATCCTACCTTGCTGTGATAACTGTTATCATAGTAACTGACTGAGCACACAAGACCAGAAAGAACAAAATATTCCTAAAACCCTCTTATCGAACAGAGTAGGTACACTAACCCTCACAGGAGACGCTAGATCAAGCACGCTCTTGTTGAACGATCTGTCGCTTCTTCACTATCTGTCGCTTCTTCATGTCGTTCCACTTGACTAAAATAGTCTAATTTTCTCACTTGCTGTGTGTATATCTGACAAGATGCAAGGTATCAAGTGTGTGGTAGTGGGAGATGGTGCAGTAGGTAAGACCAGCATGTTGATCAGCTATACTACGAACTGCTTCCCAGGAGAACATGTACCAACAGTGTGAGTGTATCACCTTCACTAGTATCACCATCAATACTATCACCATCACTACTATCACCTTCACTACTATCACCATCACTACTATCACCTTCACTACTATTACCATCACTACTATCACCTTCACTACTATCACCTTCACTACTATCACCATCAATAATATCACCATCACTACTATCACCATCACTACTATCACCCTCACTACTATCACCCTCACTACTATCACCATCACTACTATCACCCTCACTACTATCACCATCACTACTATCACCCTCACTACTATCACCGTCACTAGCTACTATCACCCTCACTACTATCAACCTCACTACTATCACCCGCACTACTATCACCATCACTACTATCACCCTCACTACTATCACCCGCACTACTATCTAGGGCTGAAACGAATAACACATTTTATAGTCACTAGCTAAAACGAACGAATAGTCGAATACTCTATTATCGGAATAAGACTAGCTCTAGCAACCAGTGCGCAAGAACAAAATATGTTAGAAAGTTGTATATCAACATAAAGTCAGGGCTCGGGTTTGATTTGTGGACTGGTTACAAATAGCCCAAGTTTCCCAACTGCTAAAAGACTTCAAACGAATATTCGAATAGCTGCAATAGCATTCGAATACTGTCAAAACAATCGAATAGTCGAATAGTACAAATATTCGTTTCAGCCCTACTACTATCACCGTCACTACTATCACCATCACTACTATCACCCTCACTACTATCACCCTCACTACTATCACCCTCACAGGTTTGATAACTACACTGCTAATCTAATGATTGATGATAAGGTGACCAGTCTGTCATTATGGGACACGGCTGGACAGGACTCATATGATCGTGTCCGTCCTCTCTCATATCCAGACACTGATGTGTTCGTGATATGTTTCTCACTAGTTCATCGCGACTCAATGAGCAATGTGATATCAAAATGGTGGCCAGAGATCACCCATCACTGCCCCAGGACACCAATAGTATTAGTAGGTTGGTACAACACACACACACGCACGCACGCACACGCGCACGCACACACACACACACACACACACACACACACACACACACACACACACACAGATTGATACACTTTCATTGTCTATACTTGTGACGAATATTTAACACACAAAGCACGTTTATACTGTATGCACAGCTAGGAACAATAATTAAATGTGATAATTAGTTTTAACAGACGAAAAGACAAAATTTACTGTGCTGCAAAGAATGTCAACAACGCAGCTGTGCCTGTGACATTAAATTCAGCAGCTCCATTACTAGCTACAAATACATACTCTCTTATCTCTCTATCCAGGTACTAAGCTAGATCTCCGTACAGATCCCAAGACCCTCAGTAAGCTAGAGGAGACCCACTCACCACCAATCACTGAAGAAGAGGGACATGAGTTACAGCGCAAGCTAGGTGGTGCTCTCTATTTAGAATGCTCCTCTCTGACACAAACAGGACTAAAGGAAGTATTCAGTGAAGCATGTAGACTATCATTGAGACCAGTCAGGACGACTAAGAGATCAGGATGTACATTAATATAGAGAGAGTGTGTGTGTACGATGTGTCTTTAATGTAATTGTGTGATTTTTGTGAATTTTTACAGTATCTAAACCTCGTCAGTTAAAAAATAAGAAAGACATGAGCACACAAAATAGCTATAAAAGATAGCTAGAATTCTATTGAACACATAGCTCTATCTAGCCTCGCCTCCAGTCCACACCCTTCAGTTAGTGGCCTGGTAATGACTGTCTGCGTATGCGTTGATTTTTTTCCAGTAAAACCTGGGAAAAACATTGTTGCCACGCTGCGTATCGCACGTGTCTACTCTCTGCCTTTCCAAAAAGCTGAGACGGCATACTGTAGCGCTTAACCCTTTAACTACTAAATTATCTAGCTGAAATTTTAACCTCGTAAATGCTGACCATTTCTATTGTGAATATCTCGTGTGTCTTTTGTGCTACTGGTCTCAAATTTGCGTCCTTTTACGCCAGTGAGTAGCCGCATACTCAAGTCGGTCGATATGCCCCTCCCACTTCGAAAGTGAAGTCAGTAAAGTGCAGCGACCTCGTCAAATTTTGCTCAAAGTTAGTGCTTTGGGGCTGGCTACTGAAAAGTACATGTAAATAGCAGTGGTTCTGGTCAATGTAAAATGTAGCCCAGATCGTAGAGAATGCGCCAAAATGTGTTTTCCGAGCACCCGAAGCCATAAAATGTCCAAATTTTCTTGGCTGCCATTTTGTTTTTCCTAAAATGTTGTGGATTTTGCACTGAAGCCATAGAAATGCCGAAGCCGATACGTTTAGCGCAGGGGGTGCGCTGAAAACCGGTTAATTTTTTGTGGTTACTTGTATTCTTCAATTTGGCTTAATTTGGGGATATTTTAGCACTTTTTCATAAAGTTATGCTGTCTGAAGTATGTATGACGCACAATTGCGTCATTAGGGCTTAAAGGGTTAATAATCGATGATATCCGAATTCCCAACATTTTTCATGGGAAATTAACGCATGCACAGACAGTCATTACCAGGCCACTAACTGAACGGTGTGGACTGAAGGCGGGGCTAAGCTCTATTGAACACATAGCTAGAGTTCTATCGAACACATACCGAGTTGGCTCTTACTAGGATCACATGTGGTATGACAAACCTTATAGTAGTGTCCTATTGTCTTGTATTTATTAGGTACTGACATACAGTTGAGATCAACACTGTTCCTGACTGCCTGATGGAAGATAATAGATCACACACACACACACACACACACACACACACACACACACACACACACACACACACACACACACACACACACACACACACACACACACACACACACACACACACACACACACAGTGACTCTAGTGAAGTGATCACTAGTCTAATGTACAGTGGATCATATCAAAACTTATTCACTGATAATTAAGAGCCCCCATTATGGTGGTGTAGTGTACCTGGAAGTCTCCACAGCACAGTAACACATCAATGGAGACACCTTCTCACTCCTGGGCTAGCAGCAACGTCGAGTATATGCCGTCCAGGTGACCATGACAGCAACCAGCAACAGCTACCTGGTGTGAGAGAGAAGACACGAATAGAAGAGGCACACAACTCATTACCTTCATCGCTCTCAAACAAGCATACCACACGTGGGTTGAGCCACACCCACTCAACTTACAAGCTGTACGCATGCGCTAGCAAAGTTGTTTACGCTTCCTGCTCTCGATCGACTATTCTCTACTGAACTAGCAGCTCCACCGATGATTGATATCTATACGTGGCGGGCCAGGATTGGTCTGTATCGTGCGGTCCGTGTTGGTTCAAGCGGCAGGACTAGAGCTAAAGTGCTGTTAGCATCATCAGCTGATGGAGTGGAGGATTGGTCACTGTTGCTGGCACTGAGCACGATCATGATGGAACTAGTGGTCACTGTACTGATCATTATCCCGCTACTAGTACTGTTAGTAGACACTACCACACGATACTACTGTCTTCAGAAGATCAGTGATGCCGCTACAATATTAGTGGACCCAGCTGATCTACTGCACAGTGAAACAGGTAGATCACAGTGTAGTTTCAGTACTGAAGTATTCTTGTTTTTTAAGCAACTTTTAAAAGGCATAATTGTAGCATTTATTTACTGGTACACTACAGTGCAACTTACAATAATTTTATTAGAACCCTGTTTATCTCTAAGCTTGTTTATCCAAACACAGACTAGCAAGCAGGAATAAGTCAGGCTGTGAATATAATTACAGGCTTGGGAATCTCGTTATACATTAATTTTAAAGAATTTCATTGTTTTTGACTAATAGTAAATGTTTTTCCTTTTCGAAAGAATTTCATTTTTAGGTGACCATGCAGAGCTGTTTAGATAATTGAGGTCACACTGTATAATGTGATCATACTGTACTAAAGTGCTTTATTAATCTACAGTTACTGATGATAGTGTACTCAGCACTACTGGATATGAGCTGGAGGTGTTCCATGATAGATCAATGACTTGTTCAACTCTGATCATACTAGTCCTCTACTCTATACCAGTGATTACCACAGCACTAGGTAAGCAGCCATCATGCAGGCTATACTAGTGTATTTACCCAATGTGCTCTACAACTAAGGTCTGGTTAGCAAGACATTGTCCACTGGTAACACAAGCCACACCTACTGCAGTGTTCAACCTGTCACTTCATCTTTAGTGAGCTCAGCTGCTGTCCTGAAGACAAGTGAGTGATGATAATCATGTTCAATATGCTGTGATGAGTGTCTCTTCAGTTGCTAGTGGCAACACTACTCATCACCTAGTGAGACCAGCTACACTGATACCAGCCCTCTACTCTAAAGGTGTGGTTAGCAGGACCCAGCTCATGCTGTCTGGAGACATTGAAATGAATCCAGGTCCAAGGACAGGTGAGGAGTGTAGCTGTGACCAGTGGTTACATTGAGTCTTCTCTCTCTCTCTTCTCTGGTGCAGTTGCTGATGACAACACTGCTGTGTACGAGGTGTTCCGTTCAGAATTTAATTCACTGGTGCAAGCAATGACTAGTCCAACTGCACTGATACCAGTCCTCTACTCTAAAGGACTGATCAGTAATAATGATAAGATCGAATTCATCACACTCACTCATACCGACAATATCAAAATGGCAACTAAAATACTGAACGCAGTGGAGATTAAAATAACTGCAGCACCCATAGCAGCATCAGTTGTAAGAGAATTTTGTGAGGCTGTGAATGATCAACCTGCACTGAGACATGTTGCTGATAGGATCACAACAGCACTAGGTGAGTGAGGGACTGGTATTATTGTATAGTACTAGTCTATTCTATCCTCTCCACTCAGATCAACCTGCTCCCAGTACTGAGGCAGTACCTGCTGCTACTGTGCAGCACATTCCTGCCCTAGTTCAGAAGTATATTGACTACCTCAAGGATCGCTATAAAGCCCACAGAATTTCACCAATGTTAAAAGAAGGTGTTAAGATCCGTCCTAAACAGTTCATTCACCTCAACATGGTCAGTAATGAAGAGGAGGAAGAGGATGATGAAATGAAGAGCAATTGTCTCTTGTTGCAGTTGTATGGAGATGTTGCTGCAATAAAGAAGAAGAGGAGACCAATGGAGATGGAGGACATTGGTAGACGTGAGGACCAGTCAGTAGCACAACACATTTTGGTGGAAGGTAGTCCGGGAATAGGAAAAACAATGTTCTCTTGGGAGCTTTGTCGCCAATGGGCAGAGGGCAAGATGCTTCAAGATAGGGATATCGTACTAATGCTACAGCTTCGTAGTAAGAGAGTGCGAGAGGCAAATAGCTTGTCTGAGCTTTTCTATCATGACAACGATAGCATCAAGCAAGAGGTTTTGGAGCACATAACATCAGTAGATGGTAGAGGTGTGTTTCTAGTGCTGGAAGGATACGATGAGCTAACAGAGACTCAGAGAACAGAGAGTAGCATATTGACTCGGTTGCTGACAGGAGATTGTCTGTCTAAAGCATCTATAATGGTGACCAGTCGACCATTAGCCAACGATAGCTTGTGTCCAGAGTTCATTGATCAGCACATAGAGGTAGTTGGTTTCAATGATGAGGATATAAAATCTTATGTGGAAATGGCATGCCAAAAGCAACCCAGGATATTGCCTGATCTTATGTCCTACATAGCCTCAAACCCATTTGTATCCTCCATAATGTATATTCCTCTTCAATGTGCCACACTCACTGCTCTGTACATTGAGAAATGGAGAGAGAACAAAGGCAAAGCCTATGCTCCCACTACACTGACACAGCTTTACACAGACCTACTACTCAGCTCTTTGATTCGCTACATCAGTGATCACCAGGAGTACAGTAAGTGTAAAACTAAAATCAGACAACTGTCAGATTTGCCCTCAGAGGTACAGGAACAGGTTTGGCAACTGTCCCAGCTAGCAGCAGAGGGTCTGGAGAACAGGCAGTTTATATTCGATAGCATTCCGTGTGATCACATGGGTCTGATGCAAAGTGCAGAGGAGGAGTTAGTAATTGGCAGCTCAGTGTCTTACTGCTTCTTACACCTGACCCTACAGGAATATTTGGCCGCCTTGCACTGGTCTAGAATGGGTTCAGAGGATATGGTTAGACTGGTTAGTGAGACGAGCCTGTTTCCTCTTGCCACACTTGTTAGAGATGGAATAACAGCAGGTCACCATTGGCCAGCTCTTTACTTTCTGTCTGGTCTCACTAAACTCACTTCAGTTCCTCTTGAGCTGTTGAAAGAGTCTCTTCAAGCAGCTGATGCTACAATAAACATCAATATCGATGATGATTTGAAGCGAATATTTCAATTTCTTGATATTTTTTGTGTTTCAGTGGTAATTTTATCTAACAGAAGGAAATGTAATCCATATTTCTTTGAAATGCTGTTTGAAACTCAGTCTCGTGATCTCACTACTAAACTTTTTACTCATAAGAATAGTGTTCTTCCCTCAAGTACTAATCCAATCGAATGCTTTGTCACTGCCTGGTGTGTTGCTAACAGTGATCCCACATCACAATGGAAGCTAGCATTTAATGATGATTTATTGTTGGAAAGATTTGCGGAGCATTTTGTGAGATTTACAAATGTTTCTGACTCAACAAAATCCTCTTATGGATCAGTTACAGGAATATTGTTAGAAGACCATGGCAGCATAAAACAGCCACATGCTACAGCAGAACTGGTTAAGTCATTTTCATCACTCTTTCCATACTTGGAGGGCATTGCATTTCCTGCTTACATAGCAAACTCAGAGAATGTACCATTACTATGTAGTGCAGTCAAACTGAGCTCACTGAAGGCACTTGTGATAGGCTATAGTGATCAAGAAGGTGATGAGTTACCAGCTGCAGTATGTATACCACCACTACACTGCCCATCACTCACAACTATCTGTCTAGGTAGAGCATGTGCATCATTAATAGAATCGTTGGTCTTACCAAATATTAATACTCTTACCACAATATACATGAGTGATGGATGTAGGCCCATGTCTGGTTTAGAGTTTGGTAATTTCTGTTCTTGTTTGTGTCAAAGCACTAGTCTGGAGTGCTTTGCTATGAATAATGTTGATCTGAGTGCACATGAACTGAAGGAACTGGTTAGTGCTCTAGAGCAGATTAGCTCACTAAAGATGGTGGTATTTAATGATGGTGTTCCCCCTATACTAACACATGTGGGTATCCGACAGGTCAAACAGGCAATTAAAAGCTCTACATTGATAAAAGCTATCAATGATGGAGCAATTGATGAAGAGGATATTGAAGAGTACCTGCGTAATACGCTCAGACCACTTCCTTCATTACTATCAGATCAAGATTCCTCTCAATCCCTTGATCCATTGACAGCAGACATACAGTCCTCTAGTCATCAATCAGCACGTGATCTTGAAGTTGATGAACTACAGCTTTCACTATCGCTATTAGCTAGTATACTAACAGCACAAGATAAACAAGTAAGAAGATATGAAGAACAAAAGTATTCAATACAAGAAGCTTTACCAGAAGATGGAAAAGAAGAGAATGATCATGATCTAGAAGATGAAGAATTACAGCAACCAAAAGCACTATCACTAGAAGAAAATATTGAGCAAAGAAGAAGAGATAAAGAACAACAGCATTCAATACAAGAATGTTTATCAGAAGATGGAGAAGAAGAGAATGATCAAGATCTAGAAGATGATGAACTACAGCTTGCACTAGCCCTATCAGCTAGTATACAAACAGCACAAGATGATCAAAGAAGAAGAGGTGAAGAACAACAGCATTCAATACAAGAAGCTTTACCAGAAGATGGACAAGAAGATGATCTAGAAGATGAAGAATTACAGCAACCAAAAGCACTATCACTACAGCTTGTATTATCGCTATTAGCTAGTATACAAACAGCACAAGATAAAAAAAGAAGAAGAGGTGAAGAACAAAAGTATTCAATACAGGAAGCTTTACCAGAAGATGGAAAAGAAGAGAATGATCATGATCTAGAAGATGAAGAATTACAGCAACCAAAAGCACTATCACTAGAAGAAAATATTGAGCAAAGAAGAAGAGATAAAGAACAACAGCATTCAATACAAGAATGTTTATCAGAAGATGGAGAAGAAGAGAATGATCAAGATCTAGAAGATGATGAACTACAGCTTGCACTAGCCCTATCAGCTAGTATACAAACAGCACAAGATGAACAAAGAAGAAGAGGTGAAGAACAACAGCATTCAATACAAGAAGCTTTACCAGAAGATGGACAAGAAGATGATCTAGAAGATGAAGAATTACAGCAACCAAAAGCACTATTACTAGAAGAGAATATTGAGCAAAGAAGAAGTGAGGAAGAACAACAGCATTCAATACAAGAAGCTTTACCAGAAGATGGAGAAGAAGAGAATGGTCATGATCTAGAAAATGAAGAATTACAGCAAGCAAAAGCACTATCACTAGAAGAGAATATTGAGCAAAGAAGAAGAGATGAAGAACAACAGCATTCAATACAAGAATCTTTATCGGAAGATGGAGAAGAAGAGAATTATCATGATCTAGAAGATGAAGAATTACAGCAAGCAATAGCACTATCACTAGAAGAGAACATTGAGCAAGAACACTATTAGATGAAGAAAATACATGGTGAACCAGTGGTAGATTTCTTCATCACTACACCCTTTTGATTTCAAATCTTTTTAATTTTTAAACATATTGTGTTGATCATGCAAGAACATTAATAACATTTTTCTCTCGTATCTAGTATTATTAATATTATTATTATAGTTATTACGTTCGTTGTATAGCTAAGTTGCTTTGTGTCTTTTAATAATTTTTGTGAGTTCATATAATAACGTAAACTAGTTTGTGATCCATCACTATCTAGCTAGTAGTTCCTGTAGTGGTATGTGACTCCGCCTTCTTCTGGTCATGTGACCTCTTAGAATGCTTTGAAGTTCCTGACTCACTCTGCACAGTATCAAACACACTCCATCAACACACACTAACTCACTCACATTTCATGATCCATCATCAGTTTCTTCTCTCTCTCATTATCTTGTGTTGAGTTGTGTTGTTCTGTTAGTGCTTTACGTACTAAGTGTCCTCTGAGAACAGCTTGTAACTGATGAGAGATCTAGTACATGAGACAGTGAGGCATATGACATCATACATTGTACGTGTTCTTACCAGTTCAAGTTGCTCTTCAAATCTCTTCTGTCATCTCTACAGTACTCCCTCTTCTCATGGTTTGATGGTGAACTGGTCTCATCACTCACACTACAACATGAGATAACATTATGGGACAATGTGTCATACCTTATATGGACTTTGTTACCATGTTGCTATGGTAACTATTCACACAAGTTCATAATTATACCAAATCTGAAACTGACTCAACAATAACCTGCTAATGTATGAAGATGTTTGTCACAAATATCACCCTATCAACATCACTACTATCACCATCACTACTATCACCATCACTACTATAACCATCACTACTATCACCATCACTACTATCACCATCACTATTATAACCATCACTACTATCAACATCACTACTATCACCATCACTACTATCACCATCACTACTATAACCATCACTACTATCACCATCACTACTATCACCATCACTATTATTACCATCACTACTATCACCATAACTACTATCACCATCACTACTATCACCATAACAACTATCACCATCACTACTATAATCATCACTACTATCACCATCACTACTATCACCATCACTACTATCACCATCACTACTATCACCATCACTACTATCACCATCACTACTATCACCATTACTACTATTACCATCACTACTATCACCCTTACTACTATCACCATCACTACTATCACCATCACTACTATCACCATCACTACTATCACCATAACTACTATCACCATCACTACTATAATCATCACTACTATCACCATCACTACTATCACCATCACTACTATCACCATCACTACTACTGTAGACGCAGAAATTTTCGAGGGTGAAATATTTCGAGTGTTAAATTTTCAAGGAATCTAATTTTCGAGGGTGGTCACATCCCTCGAAAATTTGAACGCAGCGAAAAATTTTGTCTGCGAAATTTTCACGTGCGAAAATGGTGGGAACAGTTTC
This sequence comes from Haliclona indistincta, assembly GCA_964017065.1. Taxonomy (NCBI): domain Eukaryota; kingdom Metazoa; phylum Porifera; class Demospongiae; order Haplosclerida; family Chalinidae; genus Haliclona; species Haliclona indistincta. The sequence continues at coordinate 15,107,724 of OZ024786.1, read as the reverse complement.
GCAGTACCAGAAAGATCTGTGTAAAGTGTGTATCCGTGGATATAAAAGATATCTGGGAAACTGCAGTTGGGCAGGAAACACTTGTGTGTGCGTTGGAGCCTAACAATTCAAGAGACAGAAATGCTGCGGCAATAGTTGCAGCTGGAATTCCATTCGTGCTGACATTGACAACGGTCCACATGGATCTGGTAGAAGCCCGTCAGTTGTTTGATCCACTGGCTTGAAGTAGCGCCTGAGAGTCATCAGTGCTGGTGGCTGTGTCAACACATGGGAATGTACCATCGTTGCACAAATAATTCGACGATTTAATTTTTGTCGAACTAATAATTCGATGATTTAAATTTCGAGGTTAATCCCAGCCTCGAAAATAAAATCCCCTTGAAAATTTCTGCGTCTACGGTATCACCATCACTACTATTACCATCACTACTATCACCCTTACTACTATCACCATCACTACTATCACCATCACAGGTTTGATGAAGCACCAAAGGTGCAGATGCCTCGGTGGAATAGCATGCATACAGAACAGCAACAACAGCTACCGTATAGCCGGTTTTTTTCGCATTGTCAAATATTTCGTTAGCCAAATTTTGGCTGGGTCTAATTTTCGTCAAAGAGCCACGTCACAGAACGTTTTAAATAGGCAAAAAGAATTTTTCGAAATCTAATTTTCGACCCACACCAGCCGTTCGAAAATTAAATCAACATGAAAATAACCGGCTATACGGTATTCCATGAGCAGATGATGATAATAACATAATTTATAAAGTACAATGCAAGCTATTGATACAAGCTGACAAACATAACAGAAGCCAATAGTATGCTACCACAGTGTAATAGTTAGCTGTGCATGCACAAAGGCAAGCACATAGTCATGCTTGTAGCAGCTTTTTTTTTAATTTTATCCGGACCCGCCATGCTATCCTGTAAACCTACAATCTGATAGCCAGTTAACCATGGACACATTCGACTTCGCAGAAGTCCAGATAGCCAGCAACGGTAAACAAAGTAAGCAAATCACGTCATAACTCATGAACAAAGCTTTAATTCATAAATCTAAGACCATAAAGTTAGAATGCATGTACATCAACTTTCAAAAACTAACCACTAAGCTAAGGATTAGACACATTAATTTTATACTTAGTTAGTCTACTCGTTATATTTGTCTAATAGCTGGTTAAGTTTTCATTGCACCGGTGTAACAGAATGAAAATTTCACGTACCGTTGCTCTACTAGTAATACTTAATGTTGTTGCATCATTGTACCATGAGCCAGTGTGTGAGTGGTTGAGTTAGTGTGTGAAGGGTGAGTGAACATTATGTCCCATCATTATACAGCTGTCCTGTCACCAGTACGTCACGTCCAATCTTCCGCTGCCAAACGCGACCAAACTCACTCTCAACAACAAACAAGGCTATACACCATTATAACGAACACATCCTGAACACAGCAAAGTAGAAAGTGATTCTTTACACCAAATTAGGCTCTCTACTAACTTCAGTAAGACAAAACTGGACAGCATATCAATCTGCTCTTCTGAGACTGTGTTTAAAACAAGTACTTGAAAGCCGTCAATTATAATCTTAACCCTTTTGAGCCAACCATTCTCAATCATTTCGAAGGTGTGTCTGTCTTTGTATCAATTCCACCCAAGACGGCTAGAAACAGTTTGTGTTGCGAGGCAGCTAAGCAAAGGTGTAACTCACTTGAGAGCTGATAAGAGAGAGATAACACAGCCTCTATCCTACCTTGCTGTGATAACTGTTATCATAGTACCTGACTCAGTACACAAGACCAGAAAGAACCAAATATTCCTGAAACCCTCTCATCGAACACAGTACGTACACTACCCTCACAGAAGACGCTAGACCAAGCACGCTCTTGTTGAACGATCTGTTGCTTAGAATCCTCCATTTGTTGCACTTGACTATATTCAAGCAACTAGAGAGTTAAAATTTGTCTATATTTTTCACTTGCTGTGATATATCTGACAAGATGCAAGGTATCAAGTGTGTGGTAGTGGGAGATGGTGCAGTAGGTAAGACCAGCATGTTGATCAGCTATACCATGAACTGCTTCCCAGGAGAACATGTACCAACAGTGTGAGTGTATCACCATCACTACTATCACCATCACTACTATCACCCTCACTACTATCACCATCACTACTATCACCCTCACTACTACTATCACCCTCACTACTATCACCCTCACTACTATCACCCTCACTACTATCACCCTCACTACTATCACCGTCACTACTATCACCGTCACTACTATCACCATCACTACTATCACCGTCACTACTATCACCATCACTACTATCACCATCACTACTATCACCGTCACTATTATCACCATCACTACTATCACCCTCACTACTATCACCGTCACTACTATCACCCTCACTACTATCACCCTCACTACTATCACCCTCACTACTATCACCCTCACTACTATCACCCTCACTACTATCACCATCACAACTATCACCCTCACTACTATCACCATCACTACTATTACCGTCACTACTATCACTAGCCTCGTCCCCAGGCCAAAATTTTTCGCAACGAAAAACGCAAATGAATGAAACGGCGAAAAATAAAGGCCTGGTCTCTATTGCAAGGGTAATTAATGATACGCATGCATGAATAAAATTAAAGAGTCTGAGCAAGTTTAAAAACAAGAAACGAAATATAGCTAAGCAAACACGCACTCTAGAAGATTTGATCCGTCGCGAGGGAGTCTGAAGACAACCAGGGCAGCCAGTAAAACCATCGTTCAGTTGGAAAAATGGACTCGTGAAAGTCTTGGTACGCTACAGTTTCACGTGGGGTTTGTGAGGGCGCCAGTAGATCGGCTTAGACTTCCTGAACTAGTCCACACGTGTTTGCAATCTTTACGCTAAGCAGAGAAACGTGCACACAGTGAGAACTTCCATTACAGTAGAGCGAGAATACAGACAAATACACAGAATGACGCAGTATCCTAGAAGAATACAAGGTTACGGATTCAGAATATCCTGCCGATTATACAGATTCTGTATAACGACTAACGCATGCGCACCAATACCCCTGCAATGGATACCAGGCCCTATTTTCGCATTTCGTTCTGTCATTCGTTTCGTAAAGTTAGCGAAAATTGGGCGTGGGGACGAGGCTATACTATCACCCTCACTACTATCACCCTCACTACTATCACCCTCACTACTATCACCATCACTACTATTACCGTCACTACTATCACCCTCACTACTATCACCCTCACTACTATCACCCTCACTACTATTACCCTCACTACCATCACTACTATCACCATCACTACTATCACCATCACTACTATCACCCTCACTACTATCACCCTCACAGGTTTGATAACTACACTGCTAATCTAATGATTGATGATAAGGTGACCAGTCTGTCATTATGGGACACGGCTGGACAGGACTCATATGATCGTGTCCGTCCTCTCTCATATCCAGACACTGATGTGTTCGTGATATGTTTCTCACTAGTTCATCGTGACTCAATGAGCAATGTGATATCAAAATGGTGGCCAGAGATCACCCATCACTGCCCCAGAACACCAATAGTATTAGTAGGTTGGTACAACACACACACATCGAATATACCATAGATCGAGAAATTTTGTTGTCTATACTTGCGACGAACATTTAACACACAATGCTCATTTATACTGTATGCACAGCTAGGAACGATAACTAAATGTGATAACTATTTTAAACTGTGTGACGAAGAAATTCCCGCAGGCAAGCCTATAAGCAAATGCCTCCGTCATGATGTGTTGCAGTACATTAAACTATCAACAAAATCTTAATGATGAATAATTATGGTACTGTCACAAGCAATGGCACAAAGAGCCCACCGCCCAATCATCACATCTTTACCAACACATTAAATTGACAAAACCCTGTGTTACCAATGACATTAAATTCAGCAGCTCCATGACTAGCTACAAATATCACTAACTTGTACATATGTACTAGCTCTCTTATCTCTCTATCCAGGCACTAAGCTAGACCTTCGTACAGACCCCAAGACCCTCAGTAAGCTAGAGGAGTCTCACTCACCACCGATCACTGAAGAAGAGGGACATGAGTTACAACGCAAGCTAGGTGCTGCTCTCTATTTAGAATGCTCCTCTCTGACACAAACAGGACTAAAGGAAGTATTCAGTGAAGCATGTAGACTATCATTGAGACCAGTCAGGACGACTAAGAGATCAGGATGTACATTAATATAGAGAGAGTGTGTGTGTACGATGTGTCTTTAATGTAATTGTGTGATTATTGTGAAATTTTTACTAAGCCTCGTCAGTTAAAAAATAAGAAAGACACAAGAACACAAAATAGCTCTATTGAACACATAGTATAATTCTATTCAAAAAAATCATAGCTTTATCGAGCGCATTGCAAGAGTTCTACTGAACAGTAATAGGCCTATCAAACGCATTGTTAGGGCACATAGCTAGAGTTCTATTGTAGAGTACATATGTAGCTAGAGTTCTAATGAACACATACCATGTTGGCTCTTACAACAATAGCCCATTCCCTAAAGAATTTAATTAGCATTAATGGGTTGTGAATTGGCTTCCTAGCTAGACTGGAGTAAAGGTGATTACGTAAGCACTAAAATTAATACACGAATTTATATGTAGCTTATGGAGAAAAAAGGGATATTTTCGACGTCTTTCTAGCACTCTCCGTATACTTGTCTGGTTTCCTCTATCCGCGCTCTGTGGAAGGCAAAAGACTGCACGTGCATTGGCAATTAACGTCGTCTTGGATAAACAGGCGCGCAAACAAGCCTAAGTTCCGTTAACTATGGCAAGCTGTGATAACCATGTGAAGCTGTAAACCTGGATACAGTAGGACTATACTGCGTGCTGGTATGTGGGTATAGCTGTAGAACTCTATGTCTGTTGTGGAGCCTGTGTCCTTATCGTTCTACATTATGAGTAGGCCTTGTTTGCGCGCCTGTTCCTCCAAAACGCCGTTGCCAATGCACGCGCAGACTTCTGCCTTCCACAGAGCGCGGATAGAGGAAACCAGACAAGTATACGGAGAGCGCTAGAAAGACGTCGAAAATATCCCTATTTCCTCCATAAGACTCATATAAATTTGTGTATTAATTTTAGCGCTTACGTAATCACCTTTACTCCAGTGCAGAGTAGTACGCCCACGCATGCATTCCATGCATACTTTGCTCTTACTGGGAATGGCCTATTAGCATACTATCTAATCTTGGATTTTTCCAACTACGATCACATGTGATGTGACAAACCTTATAGTAGTGTCCTATTGACTTGTATTTATTAGGTACTGACATACAGTTGAGATCAACACTGTTCCTGACTGCCTGATGGAAGATAATAGATCACACAAACACACACACACACACACACACACACACACGCACGCACACACACACACACACGCACACGCGCACACACACACACACAACACACACACACACACACACACACACACACGCACGCACACACACACACGCACACGCGCACACACACACACACAACACACACACACAACACACACACACACACCGGCACACATACACACACACACACGCACGCTCACACACACACACACTCACACAGTGACTCTAGTGAAGTGATCACTAGTCTAATGTACAGTGGATCATATCAAAGCTTATTCACTGATAATTAAGAGCCGCCATTATGGTGGTGTAGTGTACCTGGAAGTCACCACAGCACAGTAACACATCAATGGAGACACCTTCTCGCTCCTGGGCTAGCAGCAATGTCGAGTATATGCCGTCCAGGTGACCATGACAGCAACCAGCAACAGCTACCTGGAGTGAGAGAGAAGACACGAATAGAAGAGACACACAACTCATTACCTTCATCGCTCTCAAACTAGCATACCACACGTGGGTTGAGCCACACCCACTCAACTTACAATCTGTACGCATGCGCTAGCTTGTTTACGTATCTTGCTCTCGATCGGCTAATCTCTACTGAAGTTGCAGCTCCACCAATGATTGATATCTGTACATGGCGGGCCAGGATTGGTCTGTATCGTGCGGTCCGTGTTGGTTCAAGCGGCAGGACTAGAGCTAAAGTGCTGTTAGCATCATCAGCTGATGGAGTGGAGGATTGGTCACCGTTGCTGGCACTGAGCACCGTCATGATGGAACTAGTGGTCACTGTACTGATCATTATCCCGCTACTAGTACTGTTAGTAGACACTACTACACGATACTACTGTCTTCAGAAGATCAGTGTTGCCGCTACAATATTAGTGAACCCAGCTGATCTACTGCACAGTGAAACAGGTAGATCACAGTGTAGTTTCAGTAATGAAGTATTCTTGTTTTTATAAGCAACTCCATAAAAGGCATAACCTTCCTATCATTATTTTACTATAATGTGATCATGTTGTACTACAGTATTATTGTACTGTATTGATCTACAGATGATACTGGATGTGAGCTGGAGGTGTTCCATGATAGATCAATGACTTGTTCAACTCTGATCATACCAGTCCTCTACTCTATACCAGTGATTACCACAGCACTAGGTAAGCAGCCATCATGCAGGCTATACTAGTGTATTTACCCAATGTGCTCTACAACTAAGGTCTGGTTAGCAAGACATTGTCCACTGGTAACACAAGCCACAACTACTGCAGTGTTCAACCTGTCACTTCATCTTTAGTGAGCTCAGCTGCTGTCCTGAAGACAAGTGAGTGATGATAATCATGTTCAATATGCTGTGATGAGTGTCTCTTCAGTTGCTAGTGGCAACACTACTCATCACCTAGTGAGACCAGCTACACTGATACCAGCCCTCTACTCTAAAGGTGTGGTTAGCAGGACCCAGCTCATGCTGTCTGGAGATATTGAAATGAACCCGGGCCCTAGGACAGGTGAGGAGTGTAGCTGTGATCAGTGGTTACATTGAGTCTACTCTCTCTCTTCTCTGGTGCAGTTGCTGATGAAAACACTGCTGTGTACGAGGTGTTCCGTGAACACTTTGATCAACTAGTGAAGGCAATGAGGACTAGTCCAACTGCACTGATACCAGTCCTCTACTCTAAAGGACTGATCAGTGAATATGTTAAGGATGATCTCTCAACACTCAGTGGTGTTAGCAATAATGATAAAGCCATCAGGTTACTGAGTGCAGTGGAGAAAACAATGAGAGCTGAGCCAAGCAGGGCATTACAATTTATGAAAGAATTTTGTGAAGCTATGAATGATCAATTTGCACTGAATCATATTGTTCAAAGGATCACAACAGCACTAGGTGAGTGAGGAACTGTGGTAGCCATGAGTACTTTATTATACCCTCTCAGGTCTACCTGACCTCCCACCTATTACTTCACCTGCTGCAGGGACTCCACACACTCCTGGAGTCCAGAGATACATTGACTACCTCAAGGATCGCTATAAAGCCCACAGAATTTCACCAATGTTAAAAGATGGTGTTAAGATCCGTCCTAAACAGTTCATTCACCTCAACATGGTCAGTAATGAAGAGGAGGAAGAGGATGATGAATTGAAGAGCAAGTGTCTCTTGTTGCAGTTGTATGGAGATGTTGCTGCAATAAAGAAGAAGAGGAGACCAATGGAGATGGAGGACATTGGTAGACGTGAGGACCAGTCAGTAGCACAACACATTTTGGTAGAAGGTAGTCCGGGAATAGGAAAAACAATGTTCTCTTGGGAGCTTTGTCGCCAATGGGCAGAGGGCAAGATGCTACGAGATTGGGATATCGTTCTAATGCTACAGCTTCGTAGTAAGAGAGTGCGAGAGGCAAAGAGATTGTCCGATCTTTTCAATCATGACTATGATAGCATCAAACAAGAGGTTTTGGAGCACATAACATCAGTAGATGGTAGAGGTGTGTTTCTAGTGCTGGAAGGATATGATGAGCTAACAGAGAATCAAAGAACAGAGAGTAGCATATTCAATCGATTGCTGACAGGAGATTGTCTGTCTAAAGCCTCTATATTGGTGACCAGTCGACCATCAGCCAACGATAGCTTGTGTCCAGAGTTCATTGATCAGCACATAGAGGTAGTTGGTTTCAATGATGAGGATATAAAATCTTATGTGGAAATGGCATGCCAAAAGCAACCCGAGATATTGCCCGTTCTTATGTCATACATAGCCTCAAACCCATTTGTATCCTCCATAATGTATATTCCTCTTCAATGTGCCACACTCACTGCTCTGTACATTGAGAAATGGAGAGAGAAGAAAGGCAAAGCCTATGCTCCCACTACATTGACACAGCTTTACACAGACCTACTACTCAGCTCATTGATTCGCTACATCAGTGATCACCAGGAGTACAGTAAGTGTAAAACTAAAATCAGACAACTGTCAGACTTGCCCTCAGTGATACAGGAACAGGTTTTGAAGCTGTCCCAGCTAGCAGCAGACGGTCTGGAGAACAGACAGTTTATATTCGATAGCATTCCATGTGATCACATGGGTCTGATGCAAAGTGCAGAGGAGGAGTTCGTAATTGGCAGCTCAGTGTCTTACTGCTTCTTACACCTGACCCTACAGGAATATTTGGCTGCCTTGCACTGGTCTAGAATGGGTTCAGAGGATATGGTTAGACTGGTTAGTGATACGAGCCTGTTTCCTCTTGTCACACTTGTTAGAGATGGAATAACAGAAGGTCACCATTGGCCAGCTCTTTACTTTCTTTCTGGTCTGACTAAACTCACTTCAGTTCCTCTTGAGCTGTTGAAAGGGTCTCTCCAAGCAGCAGACGCTATAGTAAAAGGAGACACTTTTGATGATTGTGTAAAGCTAATACTACAATATCTTGATATTGGTTATGTTTCAATGATAGTATTCTCTAACAGAAGGAAATGTAATCCATATTTCTTTGAAATGGTGTTTGAAACTCAGTCTCGTGATCTCTCTACTAAACTTTTTACTCATAAAAACAATGTTACTCCGTCAATTACTAATCCACTAGAATGCTTTGTCACTGCCTGGTGTGTTGCTAACATTGATCCCTCAGCACAATGGAAGCTGATATTTAATGATGATTTATTGTTGGAAGGATTTGTGGAGCATTTTGTGAGATTTACAAATGTTTCCTACTCAACAAAATCCTCATGTGCATCAGTTATAGGGATAATCTTGGAAAGCATAAAACAGCCACATGCTACAGCTGAACTGGTTAAGTCATTTCCATTAGTCTTTCCATGCTTGGAGTTGATTGCACTCAACACTATTAATCCTGCTGGTATAGCAGAGAATCTACCATTGCTAAGTAATGTAGTCAAACTGAGCTCACTGAAGACACTTAAGATAGGCACTGGTGATCAAGAAGGTGATGAGTTACCAGCTGCAGTATGTATACCACCACTACACTGCCCATCACTCACAACTATCTTTCTATGTGGTAGAGCAGGTGCATCATTAATAGAATCTTTGGTCTTACCTAATATTAATACTCTTACCACAATAGCCATGGAAAAAGGATGTAGGCCTATGTCTGGTTCAGAGTTTGATAATTTCTGTTCTTGTTTGTGTCAAAGCACTAGTCTGGAGTACTTAAAGTTGGGGTTGGTAGAAGAATACATTTTTTATAGTAAGATCCCTAGTTATTATGGGTCTTTTTTATGTACATCTGATCCCTAGTATTATGGGACCTTTTTATGTACAAAAGTTCCTATATTATATGGGACCTTTTTATGTACTCTGCTCCCTAATATATATGGGACTGTTTTATGTACAGTGCCTCCTTTATATGGGACTTTTTTATGTACAATTACTCAATTGTGATTAAGGATTCAACCCATGCTCCACCCACCTACATAAAAAGGTCCCATATAAGATAGATCATGAAACACTCTTATGGGACAATTTTATGTACAGTGCATGTTCGACTACAATGAATGCAGTTCTAGGCTCCACCCACCTACATAAAAAGGCCCCATATAAGATAGATCATGAAACACTCTTATGGGACAATTTTATGTACAGTGCATTATTCTACACTCTATGCAGATCTGCACTGTTCTTGGCTCCACCCACCTAACCCAAGTTGACAAGGAAGCATTAGAATGGAACGATTTATGTATGGTGTGTCACAGCTAGCTGAGTCACAACTTCACTGGTCCAGTCTTCGATCAACTCTGCATAAAATTATTATCTGTCATTACTATAGTCTATAATTAATATAAACTGTGAATTTGCTAGCCTCGTCCCCTGCCATTAATTTTCGCAACGAAACGAACGAATAAGCGAAAATTAAGGCCTGGTATCTATTGCATGGGTAATTGTGCGCATGCGCTACCTATGAAAACATGTGGCTTGCCTACTGATTGTCGATACAGGGCTGTACAAGGCCTGCTGTGCACAGCGTTGCTGTAGTTACGCTGATGACGAATGCAGCAACGTGGTAGACGCCAGATACTGGGTTTTCGAAGATACTCTGTGAACGATTGTATTTCAAACATGTCAGCACAGAGTCACCATACACAGTAGAGACCGCGCGAACACAGACAGGACTTCGCTGCTCGTACTTGAGCACTAGATCCGCTTCTACAGGTTGCAACGCAGACAGTAGGCCTCTTAGAGCGCCATTTTCACGTGAATATACGGGCTAATATCACAAACAAATATTCAAGTGTGAACGGATTCCCCAGATTCTGGGGAATCATGGCGAATGGTAAAAGGTCACCCTTGCAATAGATACCAGGCCCTTTTTTCGCGCTTCCGTTTTCGTTCGTCCGTTTCGTAAGCGAAAAAATTTGGCCTGGGGACGAGGCTATGAATTTGCTAGTAGCCATGCATGCACGCATGGGGTGGGGCTCGATCCTTGCATAATAATATCATGAATGTTGTGAGAAGCTTCCACACAGCTATAACAAACGCATGTGTATTAGCTGCTACTGTAACTAGCTAAGTAGTCTACCTCGCTTAGCGCGTGCGTGATTGTGCGCAACGTGGCCGTGTTTTTGGCGGTCTTTTAGTGGCGCTGATTGGCTTCACAAATGGAGCGACCAAGACCAGCTCAGTGCTATCTCTGCGACGAGCTAGCAACTGTAATCTGCACTCAGTGTGAAGGGACGATGAACAAGTTCTGCACGACCTGTGATAAGTTCTTTCACAAACGCCGCGACCGATCTGGTCATGAGAGATGTATTGTAGCAATGACGTCACAAAGATTGAGGTATAGTACTATAATTTAAATCAATATAGACATAATAATATAGATCAAGGTGGTATACAAATCATTTGTTTCTTGCAGAGATCAGCAGGAAGCAAGTGTCAATGAATCCGACGAGTCAACAAGTGAAGAAAGGTTAATATTACTGAGTCGTACATAATTACTATAATTTCCCTGATGCAGAATGGAAAGTGGCGATGATGATGTTGTGTCAGAGGACCTGTCGGTTGAGACTTCAAGCTGTATTGGTAAGATGAGTATTTTAAATTACATGTCAACTATTGGCAATTATACAGGATATCCATTTTCTCAAGAAGACATCCAAACTCTGTTGTATGGCATTGCTAGTCAAAGATATGGAATAACATCGTTACATTCGTTCCAAATTGAAGCAGCTGAAAATGCCATTTTTGGTAACAACACTTTGGTAATTCAACCAACTGGAAGTGGAAAATCATTGTGTTATCAGTTGGTAGCACTGCAGACCAAGCAAGTTGTGCTCGTTTTTACACCTACGATTGCACTTATGCAAGATCAAGTCCAGCAATTAAGGTCCATGATTACCAAAGAGCACAGTGAAGAATTGGTGTTGTTGTATTTTAATGTGTTGTCGGGAGACCAGCAATTGGAAGCACTACCTGCTGATGTAATTGTATCACTGCCATTTGTGAGTGATATTGAAACAAGCCAATGGAAGGCAGCAGCATCCTGGGTCAAGTGGTGGACCAAGCCATCACATTTGAGTATGTCAATTATCTATACTTTTAACAAACACAAAATAACGACTCAATAAATAATTTACATACATAAAACAGAACTTACAAAAGCGTATTCTCTCTTTATAGAAATGCTATCCCCAGCATTTAGCTGTGCTGATGAGTTCCTATGGGAGGCAATGCCAGCTGATACTAATGGAGTAGAGTCATTAAATAAGTCTTCAATTGACAAGTCAAATAGATCCAAAACCCTCGAGTCTTGTTTGGACTTCACTTATCGTCAAGATAAAAAGATGACCTTCGAGCATTTGTTTGTTTATAGCGGCTTGCCAATATCATTCCAGAAGAAAACTGTTGAATCAATCAAGCGAACTACTGCAAGGCAAAACAAAGCCAGGAGGAAGAGAATTTTGGCTGAGGTGAATGAAGATGAAGATGATATTGGATTGAAAGGTATACTATTAGCAGTATATCTTGACTTTGTGTTAATGTAATTTTTATTGTTATTGTATAGCGGCACATGTGAAGAAAAAGAAGGCTCGTGATCCTGACAATGATGACTTTGTCAGCAAAGAGAACAAAGGTTAGAGCATGCACTTAATGATAGTCTATAACAATAACTACAATAAATAATTGTTAGGTACATCAAGGCAGAGAAAGTCAAAACAGACGTCGACAAAAGGTACCATTCTTAATAGGTGCATGCCTATGATGATTACTTCAATACTTTGTATAAATAGGAAAATCACGTGCACCCCTCAGTTTCTTTGGCAGAACTGTCAAGGTTTATTTCGATGATGGTGAATGGTACAAGGGAATAATAATAGGAAAGGATCCAACTACTCAGAAGTGGATCACACGGTTTGAAGACAATACTGAACAGTATACTGAAGATCCATCAACGGACAAGGACTATAAGCTATTGTAAACTCACTTCATCAATCTCTCACAACTCAGTAGGCCAGTTTATTGTTTGCCACTCAAATTCAGTAAATTCAGTACATTCACTAATTCAGTGATCGAACATCACATCATCAATCATGACTCAAATTCAATATAACCGATCATATATTATCACACTATTCAATTCAGTATCAATTGAGATTCATGTGCACCAAATTAAAGATAAAATTGTTCCATAGTGTATTGGGTGGTGGGTGGAGCCAAGAACAGTGCAGATCTGCATAGAGTGTAGAATAATGCACTGTACATAAAATTGTCCCATAAGAGTGTTTCATGATCTATCTTATATGGGGCCTTTTTATGTAGGTGGGTGGAGCCTAGAACTGCATTCATTGTAGTCGAACATGCACTGTACATAAAATTGTCCCATAAGAGTGTTTCATGATCTATCTTATATGGGACCTTTTTATGTAGGTGGGTGGAGCATGGGTTGAATCCTTAATCACAATTGAGTAATTGTACATAAAAAAGTCCCATATAAAGGAGGCACTGTACATAAAACAGTCCCATATATATTAGGGAGCAGAGTACATAAAAAGGTCCCATATAATATAGGAACTTTTGTACATAAAAAGGTCCCATAATACTAGGGATCAGATGTACATAAAAAAGACCCATAATAACTAGGGATCTTACTATAAAAAATGTATTCTTCTACCAACCCTTAAAGTTGGAAGATGTTGATCTGAGTGCACATGAACTGAAGGAACTGGTTAGTGCTCTGGAGCAGATTAGCTCACTAAAGATGGTGGACTATTAGGGAGACACGGTAGTGTCTCCCTATGTAGGGATGAACGAGAAAACAAGATGGCGGCTACATACAAAGTATTAGCGTTCAAACGCTGATATTTCGCCTGGTGTTGAATTTTATACGTCTTTAGACACTTGGATCTGCTCTCTGGCGTTGCCCCATCTTACAGTAGCAAGGAGATTGCTCGAAATTGTTACTAAAGTGACGAACCTGGAAACGGTGAAAATCGAGTTTCGTCATCTTCGTTTTCTTCTTTCTTTCTTTCTTTCTTCTTTCTTCCACTCGCCTAGCGCCTTTACGCGAGCAGTGCCGAGACCAAAACATCCACGAACAGTCGTGAAATTCTCCTGGCATGTGCCTTTTGAGCTTTGTTTTTAGCGTAACGGCGATCTAAGTTCCGCGATTTCTCGATCGTGATCCATTGTCAGCTTAGTGTTAGACGCCATTATTGTGATTGCGCAATACGCACGTGACCAAGCAATGGGTAGCGCACGTGACCAAGCAGCTAAAGTATCGCTGCGCCGTGTGGATCACTATCACGGAGAACACACACCCGGCATTTGTCTGGAGTCTTCGAAGAACGTTAAGCTCGTGTAGGATCGCCATTCTGCACTTGCCAGATAATTATAACCGCTGTGTAGGTCTACAACAAGTGTGGGCGGGGCTCGTATGCACTGCATGCATGCGTAGGCGACTAGGCAGACCCGATACGTACAGCTTAACAATTTTTTAGCTACAAATTTAAGAAAAGCCATCAACAACAGGAATACTAAACTAATGGTGGAAACAAAGACTTCTCTGTACATGCATGATATTGAACTGCACTTCACTAAAAAGAAAAAAGGACACAAACAAGAAATTAAAAAGATTTCTATCGAAATCAAAAGGATGTAGTGATGAAGAAATCTACCACTGGTTCACAATGTAAACCAACAAGGAACAAGCATAGAATGGTAACACGATTGACTTGCTAACAGACCATAGATCCCTACATCAGTGGCTGTACATAAGATCAATATTTTGTCACAAGCTTAATTCTATTCAAAGTGTCAGTCAACAGTAAATAGCTTAACTAGCTATAGTCTGGCCACAGCAGCCACTGATGTAGGGATCTATGGTCTGTTAGCAAGTCAATCGTGTTACCATTCTATGCTTGTTCCTTGTTGGTTTACATTGTGAACCAGTGGTAGATTTCTTCATCACTACATCCTTTTGATTTCGATAGAAATCTTTTTAATTTCTTGTAAATATTATCGTATACTAACAGATGTGGGTATCCGACAGGTCAAACAGGCTATGAACAGCTCTACAGTGATACAAGCTATCAATGATGGAAAAATCGATAAAAAAGACTTTGAAAAGAAGCTGCGTGAATATTCTAGACCACTTAGTTCATTATTATCAGATGAAGGTGATGTTGAAGATGATGAACTACTGCTTGCACTAGCCCTATCAACTAGTATACAAACAGCACAAGACGAACTAAGAAGAAGAGATGAAGAGCAACAGCATTCAATGCAAGAAGCTTTACCAGAGGATGGACAAGAAGAGCATGATCATGATCTAGAAGATGATGAACTACAACTTGCTCTAGCCCTATCAGCTAGTATACACACAGAACAAGATGAACAAAGAAGAAGAGATGAAGAACAACTGCAGCATGCTGCACAATCTAGGCAAGAGACTTTGCAATCAGAAGATGATCTGGAGAAGATGTGTAGTGTATTATCATCAGAGAATGATCGAGATCTTGAAGACGAAACATTACGACTAGCAATAGCACTATCACTAGAAGAGAACATTGAGCAGAGAACATTATTAGAAAAAGAAAATACATGGAGTGATGATAGCTAATATTCACATCACATGTACTCAAATACTAAACATGTGTCATTGCAATCAATCATGCAAGAACATCGATAACATTATAGCTATTATATTCATTGTATAAGTTGCTTTGTGTCTTTTAATAATTTTAGTGAGTTCATATAATAAGTAGGAGTAGGAGTCGACTGAGTTTCGCTCTACTGCGCTCCACCCTTATGTGCTTGCGAGGAACCAGGTCCGCAAAATCTAAGCCCTCTAACCTAAAGACAGATACTCTAACTTTAGCCATTGCAGAGGGCAATGGATCTGGTTAAACTGTTTTAATATTTTTCTCTACAAAATCTGAATTGGTCCTACTTAAATTTTATTTTTTATTTTTATTTTTACCTACTCGTTACATCATGTACCTGTCTTAATAACATTTTGGTCTCATAATGTAAACTAGTTTGTGATCCATCACTATCTAGCTAGTAGTTCCTGTAGTGGTATGTGACTCCGCCTTCTTCTGGTCATGTGACCTCTTAAAATGCTTTGAAGTTCCTGACTCACTCTGCACAGTATCAAACACACTCCATCAACACACACTAACTCACTCACATTTCATGATCCATCATCAGTTTCTTCTCTCTCTCATTATCTTGTGTTGAGTTGTGTTGTTCTGTTAGTGCTTTACGTACTAAGTGTCCTCTGAGAACAGCTTGTAAATCTAGTACATGAGACAGTGAGGCATATGACATCATACATTGTACGTGTTCTTACCAGTTCAAGTTGCTCTTCAAATCTCTGTCGTCTCTGAAAGTAATACAGTGACAGTATCAAAATATTGCACGCTCGCCCACTCACTCACAGCTCACTCATCACTCACCCTAGCTGCCGTCTTCCTCCACTCTCTCTGCAGTGTTAGTGTTGCTTTGAGTTCACTGTCCTTCTGAGGCTCAGGTCTCAAGTTATGCTGAGTCTCTATTTTAATGGTATTTTTTTGCTGGTGGACTGCAGCATTCTTCATGCTCTCTAACTCTTTCTCTCTCTCCTCTTCAGTAAGCTAGTGATGCTTGTGCTTCACTGAGAATGATACATGTATTGACTGGTTAATGCTAACTCATCACTTTCTGTACTGTACAAAAAAACTAACAAATCAATAGACTTTACTACCACTTTTGGTGAAGTAGCAGCCAATATCACCATGATACAATCAGTAGAATCTTAGGGTCCTTCCAATCTTCGACCTCTTGAAAGCCATATGAATGCTGACACAACCGTCAAAGAAATCTGGAAATGAGGTGGTTCAACTAGTGCTGCATCAATTGAGATTTGGTAGAATGGAGTGGTAGTAACATTCAGTGAAGGAACTGGATTAATCATGGTCACAATGGTAGAGGTTATATTGTAAGTTAGTCTAAATTGTAAGTTATAAAGTCATACGCGTACGATGCCCATCGGCAATTGGAAGTATTTCATGTTCCACATCACTGAAGAATGCTGCCCATTGAATGTTTTGCACAGGATCATTAGCTGGTGAGGACCAGTCATAATCAATCTCTTGACCTTGTTGTCTAGTAACAAGTGATCCTCCAGTGAACTGTGAAGGTAAGCACACAACCAGACTACCAAACATGTTACCACCATGAGGAGTGCCAACATGAGCCTTGAAGCACCCAGTAGGACCACTGTACACATTCATCTCGTACAACTCAGCTCAAATATTGAGAACATCTGGAACTAATCACACACAAAATTCTCCTAGAATACCACAATAATTGCTGAACCCAGCTAGTGTAGTACGATTGATGATAGAGTTGTGTGAGTCAATGAACCATCGCTGGAGAACGATAGACAAGTTACTGATAAGATCATGAGAGATTGTCTCATACACTGACACTTGATGTACTTCATCCTTTATCAGATCAACCTGTTCCCTCACGCACTTCACGACATTGAAATAAAACATTTTCTAATAATGTTCAAGCTATACAGTGAAATGAGCTAAAATTATAATATGTATTTAAAATTTAAGTAAACATCTCATTCACCATTCTATGATAGTTTAACTGTATTCATGACATAAGGTGATCATCAGGTCTCACTATGAATACAATTATAATGATGATATATATCTGTACCACACAATGTGTTTGAGTGACTTTCTAGCTAGTACTTCCTGTAGTGCATGATATGTGACTCCGCCTTCTTCTGGTCATGTGACCTTTAGAATGCTGAAAGTTCCTCACTAACTCAGCACAAATCAAATCATCGAGGTGTGATGGAATGCTGTCGCCTAGTACTGACCAAAACCAGACGAATTGTGACGCAAAAGCCCAGACCCTCGGCTCCACCTACTCGTGGGACAGAGCCGTATGATTCTACATATTCAACTGTTTCTAAACTAGCGAATTGGTTTCTACTAGTTATAATCTTGATTCTGCTATTCATCTACCAAGTTTTGGTTGACAACTGAAGTTACGTTGCGTCATCTATGGTTGCATCAAGACGAAAACCTGACGTGTCCGTGACAGCGACAACTGAGCAACAGTAACCGTGATAGGTAAGGTATATAACTAGGCAAGAATTTCAAAAGCTCTAGAAAGCTGCAATGCAGCCACACCCAAGCTCAATGCGCATGCGCTCCGGAAGGGCGTTGGCTCAGCAAGCTCGTCACTAGCTGCGGCTCAGCAAGCTCGTCACTAGCAAGCTACGTAGCGTTACGAGTGCTGTTTTGTTGTAGTTCTTGCAAGACCCAGCTGGTGACTGACGGAACATACTGTAGATACTCTGAAGTGAGTAAAATTAAGATAATTATGCTGACTATGAAAAGACACGGTCTCTTTACATTTTGTAGTTGCTAGTGAGACCAGCTACACGGCCACGCGTAGGAGCCACACCCACTCAACTTACAAGCTATACACTTTAGTTTTCCCTCTTCTACTGAACTTGTAGCTCCACCAATGATTGATATCTGTACGTGGCGGGCCAGGATTGGTTTGTATCGTGCCGTCCGTGTTGGTTCAAGCGGCAGGACTAGAGCTAAAGTGCTGTTAGCATCATCAGCTGATGGAGTGGAGGATTGGTCACTGTTGCTGGCACTGAGCACGATCATAATGGAACTAGTGGTCACTGTACTGATCATTATCCCGCTACTAGTACTGTTAGTAGACACTACCACACGATACTACTGTCTTCAGAAGATCAGTGATGCCGCTATAATATTAATGAACCCAGCTGATCTACTGCACAGTGAAACAGGTAGATCACATTGTAGTTTCAGTACGGAAGTATTCTGTTTTTGTAAAGCAACTTTTCTTAAAAGGCACACATAACCGCAGCGTTAATTTACTGGTATATTACTGTACAACTTATAATTATCCGAATCCTGTTTATTCCTATGCTTGTTTATCCGTACTCTGGCTTGCAAACAATAAGGCTGTGAATATATTTACAGGGACATTAAACATTACATGAATCTCATTGTTGTTGAATGTTTTTCATTAACCAATTGCAAGGAATTTCATTTTTAGGTGACCAGAGCTGTTTAGGTAATTGACGTTGCACTGTATAATTTGATCATAACAGTGCTTTAATTAGTGAGGCGGCAGAGGAGAACAATCATGCATTTGGTGATAAAAGCATCAAATTTGGTACAGTAGTAGATAATAGCACTATAATGAAATACAAATGTTGGGCCACCACAGAATTTTCACTTTAAGTATAAAATTCACTAATTAATATCTGCAATAATAATTATGCGCATAATCAAATAAAAACATTTTACTGCATTGGATAGTACAAAAAGTTGATTCTAATGATAAAAATAAATACAAAAATGGTATACTAGCTAATCATGAAACTTAATAATAGCAATAAATGCCCCAAAATAAAATATTCTATAATGAGATTCATAGATTGTTAATTTTGAAAACATGTTGTCTTTATACATGCTAGCAATGTGTGCATGAAAGTCAATTAACTTTGTTGTAATTACATCACTTTACACTGCTTTGCGTATGATAGAAGTAGTTTGAAGCTTTTGGTTCATGTTTGCATTCTGTTTTTATCACTGAGAAGCATGTTCAAGAAAGTAATTAATCTACCCATTCTTTTTCCTATAACCTGCTGATAATGCGTTTGATGACGTGCTTGACTACCTCTTTGCACATGTATTTTAATGACCATGCAAGAAGGGTGTTGTCAAAATCTTTAGCAACAACTCTAAATCTACCAAATAGGATAGTAAAAATTGCAACTGATGTTGTGGCCACAATTCATTATTAATCTCAAGCAATAATTTGACTATTAAATGGTTTTGAAATAGCCTTGGTGTGCTATGGAGGGTTAGCATGGAATCTAATGCTTCCCAGAAAGCAAATCAATTGATAATGAAAACCACCTGCACTAGTTCAGTAACTCATCTGGTCACCCTTGGACCAGTAAAGTTGTATGGTCTGATTAATTTTAGGCAAACTAGGTCTGATTAAGCAGGTGTATTACAAGCTAGGTGTAAGAGTCATTGCAGTTGGGACTTTAGCATGTGACCGTATTAGAGAGTTGACCATTGACAGTTAGCTCAGCTATAGGTTTCAAGGTACTGTCAAATAGTCAATTTTGCAACATTTTATACCTGCTTTACACCATGCACTGTATCTGCTACTATAATAATACAGTTACAATGAAACTACATTGATGTTAATTATGAGCTAAGTGGCATAAAACTTTAACAAAATTAATTTGAATATGTAATTAACAGTAAGGACTGCTAGTGCTGCTAAATAAATGTATCGTCTTGCCACTAATTAGAGCCGGGGATTTGACAATTATATTGCACAAAGTGCTTGATGTATCTGTATCTTGTCATGGCTTCAAACATAATGTCTTAAAAATTAATGACTATATCTGCTGGCTTACTCTTACTTTAGCTCAAAATTGTCCATTTATTATAAACTTCAGACAGTCTCTACTGCAGCATAATTTCTAAACACTTTGAGTAACAAGGGTAAGAAGATCACTGCTTTATATTATACGAATTAGCTATACCAGAATTAATGATAACCAAATTAAATGAATTATTCATGAGACATTAAGTAATATAATTCACTTTTCTATTCTTATTTTGTCTTGAGGTTGTAGTGCACAATTACAAACATTGTCAATGCATTTAGTGATTCCAATTTTACCATAAATGTAAAGTTTTGCATTTTGATTGTTGAAAATATTGTTTAAATTTACGACGGACACAATTAACCATTAGTTAACATTTTTAAGACCAAGGGTTAAAATTATGGTGTGGCCCAATATCCAAATCTTTTTGTAACACATTTAGAAACATGTATAGCAAGTTTGGTGCTTTTATCACAAAATGCACAATTGTTGTGTATTTTTAAGCTCTGCCGCCTCACTAAATAATCTACTGCAGTTATTGATGATAGTATACTCAGCACTACTGGATATGAGCTGGAGGTGTTCCATGATAGATCAATGACTTGTTCAACTCTGATCATACCAGTCCTCTACTCTATACCAGTGATTACCACAGCACTAGGTAAGCAGCCATCATGCAGGCTATAATAGTGTATTTACTCAATGTGCTCTACCACTAAGGTCTGGTTAGCAAGACATTGTCCACTGGTCACACAAGCCACAACTGCTGCAGTGTTCAACCTGTCACTTCATCTTTAGTGAGCTCAGCTGCTGTCGTGAAGACAAGTGAGTGATGATAATCATGTTCAATATGCTGTGATGAGTGTCTCTTCAGTTGCTAGTGGCAACACTACTCATCACCTAGTGAGACCAGCTACACTGATACCAGCCCTCTACTCTAAAGGTGTGGTTAGCAGGACCCAGCTCATGCTGTCTGGAGACATTGAACTAAATCCGGGCCCTCGGACAGGTGAGGAGTGTAGCTGTGATCAGTGGTTACATTGAGTCTACTCTCTCTCTTCTCTGGTGCAGTTGCTGATGACAACACTGCTGTATACGAAGTGTTCCGTGAACACTTTGATCAATTAGTGAAGGCAATAAAGACTAGTCCAACTGCACTGATACCAGTCCTCTACTCTAAAGGACTGATCAGTGAAGATGTTAAGGATGATCTCACTACAATTACTGGTGTTAGCAATAATGACAAAGCCATCAGGTTACTGAGTGCAGTGGAGAGAACAATGAAGGCTGAGCCCAGTGCAGCACGAGTGATAAGAGAGTTGTGTGAGGCTGTGAATGATCAATCTGCATTGACTCATAATATTGTTCAAAGGATCACAACAGCACTAGGTGAGTAAGGAACTGGTGTAGCCACAGGTACTTCATTATACCATCTCAGGTCTACCTGACCTCCCATCTATTACTTCACCTGCTGGTACTCCACATACTCCTGGAGTCCAGAGATACATTGACTACCTCAAGTACATCTACACCAAAAAATCACCGAATTTAAAGGAAAAACTGTTTAAGGTCAGAGCTAAAGAATTCATTCACCTCAACCTAGTTACCGATGAAATTCAAGAAGAGGAGGAAGAGGATGATGAAATGAAGAGCAAGTGTCTCTTGTTGCAGTTGTATGGAGATGTTGCTGCAATAAAGAAGAAGAGGAGACCAATGGAGATGGAGGACATAGGTAGAAGTGAGGATCGGTCAGTAGCACAACACATTTTGGTAGAAGGTAGTCCGGGAATAGGAAAAACAATGTTCTCTTGGGAGCTTTGTCGCCAATGGGCAGAGGGCAAGATGCTTCAAGATAAGGATATCGTTTTAATGCTACAGCTGCGTAATAAGAGAGTGCGAGAGGCAAAGAGCTTGTCCGATCTTTTCTATCATGACAACGATAGCATCAAACAAAAGGTTTTGGAGTATATAACATCAGTAGATGGTAGAGGTGTGTTTCTAGTGCTGGAAGGATACGATGAGCTAACAGAGGATCAGAGAACAACAGGAAGCATACTGAATCGGTTGCTGACAGGAGATTGTCTGCCTAAAACATCGATTATGGTGACCAGTCGACCACTAGCCAGCGATAGCCTTTGTTATGAGTTTATGGAAAGTGTTGATCAACATGTAGAAATAGTTGGCTTCACTGATGAAGATATAAATTCTTATGTACGTAAGGCATGCCAAGAGCAGCCCAAGGTACATGCAGACCTAATATCTTACATAGCCTCAAACCCGTTTGTGTCCTCCATAATGTATATCCCTCTTCAATATAAAATACTTGTTGCCCTGTTTGTTGAGAAGTGGACAGCAAAAAAAGGCAAAACCTATGCTCCCACTACACTGACACAGCTTTACACAGACCTACTACTCAGCTCATTGATTCGCTACATCAGTGATCACCCGGTCTACAGTAAGTGTAAAACTAAAATCAGACAACTGCCAGACTTGCCTTCAGAGGTACAGGAACAGGTTTGGAAGCTGTCCCAGCTAGCAGCAGAGGGTCTGGAGAACAGACAGTTTATAGTAATTGGCAGCTCAGTGTCTTACTGCTTCTTACACCTGACCCTACAGGAATATTTGGCTGCCTTGCACTGGTCTAGAATGGGTTCAGAGGATATGGTTAGACTGGTTAGTGAGACGAGCCTATTTCCTCTTGACACACTTGTTAGAGATGGAATGGCAGCAGGTTATCATTGGCCAGCTCTTTACTTTCTGTCTGGTCTCACTAAACTCACTTCAGTTCCTCTTGAGCTGTTGAAAGAGTCTATTCAAGCAGCAGATCCTCTAGGCGTCCATGATGATACGGATGAGGTACTGTTTCTAATTTTTGATAGTGGTGTTGCTTCATTAATCAATGTCCTGGTTGACAAAAGAGAATGTAATCCATATTTTTTCAAATGCTGTTTGAAACTCAGTCTCGTGATCTCACTACTAAATGTTTTTCTAACAAGAGTACTGATGTTGCTCCGTCAATTACTAATCCACTAGAATGCTTTGTCACTGCCTGGTGTGTTGCTAACAGTGATCCCAAATCACAATGGAATCTGATATTTACTGATGATTTATTGTTGGAAGGATTTGTGGAACATTTTATGAGATTTACAACAGTTTGTGACCCAACAAAATCCTGTTATGCATCAGTTATAGGAATAATGTTAGGTAACCATGGCAGAATAAAACAGCCATATGCTACAGCAGAACTTGTTAAGTCATTTTCATCACTCTTTCCATACCTGGAGTTCATTTTTCTTGGTATTGATCCTGCTGGTATAGCAGAGAATGTACCATTGCTATGTAGTGTAGTCAAACTGAGCTCACTGAAGACACTTGTGATAGAAACTTGTGATCAAGAAGGTGATGAGTTACCAGCTGCAGTATGTATACCACCACTACACTGCCCATCACTCAAAACTATCTGGCTAGATGGTAGAGCAAGTGGATCATTAATAGAATCTTTGGTCTTACCTAATATTAATACTCTTACCATATTAGCCATGGATAAAGGATGTAGGCCCATGTCTGGTTCAGAGTTTGGTAATTTATGTTCTTGTTTGTGTCAAAGCACTAGTCTGGAGTTGTTACAGTGGAAAGATGTTGATCTGAGTGCACATGAACTGAAGGAACTGGTTAGTGCTCTGGAGCAGATTAGCTCACTAAAGATGGTGTGGCATAATAATGAAGTTCCTATACTAACAGATGTTGGTATCCGACTGATTTTACAGACTGGCTTTAAAGTGGTGCAAGCTATTATTGATGGAACAATCTTTAATGAGAAACATGAAGAGGTGAGTAAAATGACTAGGCCTCTTCGTTCAATATTATCAGATCAAGATTCCTCTCAAGCCCTTGATCCAGTGACAGCAGACATACAGTCCTCTAGTCATCATGATGATGATGTTGAAGAATCTGAACTACAGCTTGCTCTAGCCCTATCAGCTAGTATACAAACAGCACAAGATGAACTCGGAAGTGATGAAGAACAAAAGCATTCAATACAAGAAGCTTTACCAGAAGATGGACAAGAAGAGAATGATCATGATCTACAGTGTTCCACGCGAAGAGAGTAAAAAAATAGTTTTTGCACATTTTGGTTCATATCTCAGTAACTAACTATCCTACTGTCATGTTGCATGCATCATAATGATCCTCTATCCTTACTGAACACCCTGATTCATATGGCTTCAACTCACGTGACATGAGCGTCACGCAACATGGTGAGATATCGGACCCACTGGAAGGACAAGGTTAGGCAAAGAACTTTTGAGTTACTGGTAGTTAAGATTTCTTAACGCTGCATTAAAACCCTCACCCAAGGCGCCTACCTGTGGGCTGAGTGTTTTGCCTTAACTTTCATTAGTTCGGCGTCGGGGAGCAAATAATAGCGTCCTCGACCGACCAAAAGCTTAGGCACGGTTAACAGCTAATCGGACTGTGTGGCATAGGCAGACGGGGCTGTCTATTATCAACTGTTGGAGGAAAACAGAGGAGGGTGTGCATGCAAGCATGCGAAGGCGCGTGCCGCAGGCTGCATGGGCCCGGACTCCAGAATGTAAGCTATCAAGGAGCCCGCCTGTGTGGAAGCATGCGGGCCCCATACCTGTATGACAAGCATGCACGTATCTGTGGGTCGCCGTGCGGACCCCACGTACAGTACGTACATCATTGATATAAGCCTAGAGTATTGGACCTCTGGAGTTAGACCCTAGCTACTACTCTTACTTCGCTACAAAGATTGGAGGGTTAGCTGCAGGACGAAGGCGAACGCCTTCGGCCTGGCCCAAGGGAAGATGAAGGCTGACCCTCCAAGTAGACTTTCTTAAGCTAGAGGTTCTTATTATACTAACTTAAAACAAGATTGACAAACAGATTTGTTGTGACACACACACAAAAAAAAAAGAAAAAAATTAAACAGAGAATAAAAAGAAAAACAGGAATTAGCAGGGATATGCTCACTCGCTATATCATTAAATTATATAGTAGGATGCCAGGGTATGCAAATCGTATTGTAACTTGCTGAGAGATAGGGAGGTAGACATCTGCAAGTTAGCGGGAGGGCTGTTGCGCGAGGGTGGCTGAGATGCCTGCTAGAGTTTGACGCGGGGTCCTCACGTAAAGCTGGTAGGCCGAGCTTTCCCAGCGTCCCAAAATCTTGATGGTTGAGTCGGGAATACCATTCAGTGCGGCTGTAGTTGCGGCCCCTATTCTGAAGCTGTGGCCGCAATACTTCGACTGATCGATACCGCTTGCGGCTAGGCCAGCACGGAGTGCCGTAACCAAAAAGGTCCGAGTCAGTGGTTGGCCGTCACTTTGCCGGAAGAGAGGGCCTTGGTCGCCGCCTCTCATGGCAACGTAAGCGAGCATGGCGGCCACTGGGCATAGGGCGTTGTCTGTGCGACCGATGAAGATGGACACGCCTTTACGGAACGGGTCTGTTTTAGACGCTTTTAGACGAATCTCCATCGTGGATGGAGATGTGGTGCTGTCCAGAGCAAGGTCGCTGAACCCCAGGTGAGTAGACGGGTCGTATGACTGCTGGGACGGGATGGTCATTTCGCCGACCCTCAGGAAACCAAAGAAACATGTGGTAGCGGCGGCCCAGAGCATGACCGTGTCCTGGTTTTCTGAGGATGCTTCCCATACGTCCTTTAACTGGAGGAGGATGTTTGGGGTGATGGGAAGGCGTGGGCGAGACTGTGACCCCTGCTTTGCTTGATATATTTTGATCCCGCGTAAGACTTGGGATAGACGAGGCATCTCGCTAATGTGGGGGTCAGGGTAGCCCATAGATACTTGGAGATGGCGTATTGCCGACAGATACGGCTTGATTGAAGACGCCGAAACCTTGTCATTTGCAAGGCATGCGATGTAGAGGCATAAATTATTTTCAGTGACAGGTACACATGGCTGATTTATACTATCACAAAATTTTATGAACCGGGACTTAGCTGAAGAGTACACCCTGTTAG
The DNA here is from genome assembly GCA_964017065.1 of Haliclona indistincta. Lineage (NCBI taxonomy): Eukaryota > Metazoa > Porifera > Demospongiae > Haplosclerida > Chalinidae > Haliclona > Haliclona indistincta. The sequence goes on along the minus strand of OZ024786.1, from coordinate 15,081,377 downwards.
TGGAGGGGGCTAAACCCTGGATGTAATATTGGTGAACTGAGTCGCCCAGGCTTTGCAGGTCCAGTCCGGTTGTTGATGGACGAGCGCTGAGTAGAGACGTGGAGGGATAGGGGTGGGTAGCTGATTGGCCTGTTGGTAGTTGAGAAGGAAGTAGTGATGATTGTTTCTGGACAGGGCATCAGCTATATCATTTAGTTTCCCTGGTACGTGCTTGCTAACTAGGGTGAACTGAAATGAGCACTCTAGCAAGGCTAGACACCTCAAAAGATGCATGGCGGTGGGATCCTTGGAGTGGTGAGAACGGATTATGTGAACAACCGCCATATTGTCGCAGTTGGCCTGAATGGTAAGGCCTGACCATCTGTTACCCCAGATGGCAACTGCTACTACGATGGGCAGTAGCTCCTTGATTGTGATGTGCAGGGGGGCCACATGGGAATCCCACCGCAGCTGGAACCATTCGGAGCCGCAGAAAGCTCCGCAGCCCCAACCCCCAGAGGCGTCAGAGGTGACGAAACCGTCGGGGGCGTTGGCGCGGATGGGGGCGAGAATGGAGACGCCATTCCAAGATGAAGACAATTGGAACCACCACTCCACGTCCGATCGCAACTCCCTGTTTAGACGTATGCGAGCCTCCATGTGGTGCCGAGTGGTGGATAAATCAATTATCCTGCGTACAAACGCTCTGCCGGGTCTTATGACTCTTGCGGCATGATGAAGAGTGCCGAGCAACGAGAGGAGTTCTCTCTTTGTGCACGACTTGCGATGTCTCCATTCTGACAGAGACTGGAAGAGCCTGGCGAGCTTGTCCGTGGGCAGGCGGAGTTGCATAAGGTCGGTGTCAATTTCTATGCCCAGCACTGTAAGCACAGATAAGGGACCTTCACATTTTTCCGGGGCAATTGGAACGCCGAGTGACTCGCATGTCTGTAGCAGAGTGGAGAGGTGCATGCCGCAGTCCAGCGACTCAGGTTTGCCGACTATTATGAAGTCGTCCACGTAGTGGAATATATGAGGAACGCCCTGGTGGCGGACAATCCACTCTAGAGCGTCTGCTACGGCCGTGAAAATGATTGGGACCGAGCGAAGGCCAAAAGGCAGAACTTTGTCTACAAACAGTTCGCCTTTCCATTGCATAGCGAGTAGCAGCCTGTCTTGTGGAGCTACCGGGACCGTACGGAAGGCCTCTTTCACGTCTGCTTTGGCTAGCAGGGAGCCACGGCCCAGTTGGAGTACGGTATTGGCAATGTCATCGGTAGATATATACGCGATGGAACAGTGTTCTCTAGCAATGGAGTCGTTAACACTGTGACCTTCTGGGGAAGATAGGTCCACTATCAGCCTCCATTTACCTGGTTTGTGGATGACCCCGAAGGCACTTGGTTGGAACCAAGGGAGGGAGGCGGGAGGGAGGTGGACGACACGGTTGCGTGATACCTCGATCTGGAGGTACGCATCAACTACTTCCGGGTGCTCGTCTGTAGACTTCATGTTCTTACGAGCTGGCTTCAGGGTGCGGTTACTGTGTTTGAACCCGATCCTGAACCCTGATTCGATACCGCTGAGGATGTAGTTTGCAAAGACGGTATCCGGGTGCCCCTTTAGCATGCGGGTCCATGCTGGCGCGATGAGAGGGGTTGCAATAACACCCAGTTCCGAGGGGAGTACCCAGGGGGTGGAGGGGACGCACGCATCCAGACTGAGTAGGCGGGTAAGGTAGGGGTAGGGGTAACCCAGGCAGTCTGGACGGTGGACTAGCCGCCCTGAGATGGAAAAATTAAAGCATGATACTGTGGAATGTACCACTTCGCCACATGTATATGCATTACTGTGCGTATAGAGAATATAAAGATTATTCTTGCGTACAATATGGGAAAATGGTTGTTGAATCATTAGACAGGTATACAATTGATGCAGTTCCCACGCACTCAGTGGCATGGTACGTAGGGTGATAATAGTGGTGACGGTCAGTGCCCGAGTTTGGCTTGAGCCCTTCGGGATACCATTGATTACTGGTGTGATATGCCGGTGGTTATTACAATGAAGTGAGGGGTTACATAAGTCAACAGCGGTAGGCGGGAACTCCTGCGAGGGTAGTATAGAGCTCTGAGGGGTTGCTGAGGCCTAATTTGACTGACGTGACGTGCCAGCAGCCGGAGCCGTGGACGACGCCGATGGGCAGTGTGTCTGAGAGTGCCACCCCCCACACCCAGCGCAAGTGTGTCGCCGGCGGCATTTTTTTGCCGAACTTGCATCCCCTTTGTGAGTTGAAGTTATGGCAGATCTCTGCTGATTTGCTGTGCGGAGGCTCGGGTTTATAACCCGAGAGCTTCAGGGACTTCGGGGGGCGGGGCTTCAAGGGACACACGTCTGAGGCGTGGTCCAGTGAGTGACAGTGACTGCACCAAGATTGGTTTTCCTTGCTTTGCCCGTTGAAACATTGGGCGAACAGGGTGGAGTCCATGTGAGCCAATGAGGTCAAGCCCTGGTCTGCCGAAAATTCTGATCGAAAACGACCCAACTTGGCCATCTGTAACGTTCAGAGGCTCTGCAGATGTGGCACATATAGCCAATCAGGTCAGGTAAACGTTCGGGGTGCATGGAGCAGATTACTCCCATGTAGATAGAGAAACATTGCACCCAGATCCCCAAGTCCGGGATCACTTTTTTCTGCTGGTGGAGATCGGCAGGATTGACTAAGAGGATGTTGCCCTCTAGTGCTGACAGAGCTGCACTTGGGGAGAGTGACTTTCCTTTTGCAGGAGGAAGCTCAGAGAACTCTATGTATTCTCCTGCCAGGATTTTATCCCGTGTCTTTGATGGGATGGGTGGTATCCCATAGCCTAACGTGATTTGTTGGGATGTGCTAGGGGCGGGGCCCGATGACTGGAGTAGGGTACCCAGGAACTGAGAGGTAGGTGACGCCTCTATCTGGGGCAGGGTCCTGATAGTGGACGGGATGGCAGCATGAGGTGGCATGGCACCAAGCCGATGACCTGCAGTATATGGAAGGTGTGGTTTACTAAGGAAACAATCTTACTGAGGTATAAGGTTTTGCTGCATGTTGCTGTGACAGTTCCCTTAGTATACGGGCAAGTATGTGAACCCTAGAGGGGGATTAGCATAACCCGATACTGTACCCTCTGTATCCCCGATGAGGGGGGGGTTGTTGATTGACACTTAGTGTGTCTTGGGCCTGCTGTGAGTGACTACGTAATTGTAGCTCTGCCATTGTATGCGGGTTGAGAGTTGATGCACACTGTTGTATGTGCTGTTCGGAATGCTGACGCCTGTGGATGGAGGTGATAACCATCCGATGAATGAGGGGCAAAGCCCTGCTGGGTATGAGTTGAAGAGTAACAGAGTACTCAGATGAGTGTTCCCCCGGCGGCATGGAGCCCCGCTACCAGGTACCCGCCTGAGTGTGGGATTTTGGGGAGTTGCCTGTGTGCCGGGAGTTTGGGTGGTTTTTTTTTTTTGTACCCTGCTGTGCGTGCGCTGAAGGGTGATTGAGTACCCAGTTGTAAGAGGGCTGGGGAGAATTGACGTTTCGGTTGAATGTGGGGAACCCTGCTGTGTATAGCCTGGTGGGGTGATAAGTGCCACGCTGTGAGAGAGCTGGTGTGAATGTGCCTCCCCGCTGCCTGCGGGCTAAGTGTGTTGTATACCCTGCCGTGTGTGAGTTGGGGGGTATTCTGTGCACCCTGTGTGTGAGCTGGGGGGTATTGAGTACCCTGTGCTGTGTGTGATCTGAGGGTGCTGAGTACCCTGCTAGCTGTGGCTAACGGGGTGAGTGCCCTGCCATATGTGAGCTGAAGGGTGGGTACCCTGCTGACAGTGAGCTGAAGGGTGAGTACCCTGCTGAATGTGGACTGAGGGTAGGCACCCTGCTGTGTGTGTGTGTGTGTGCTGAAGGGTGAGTACCCTGCTGAATGTGGGCTGAAGGGCGAGTACCCTGCTGTACATGAGCTGACAGGTGAGTACCCAGCTGTACGTGAGCTGGAGGGTGAGTGCCCTGCTATATGTGAGCTGAAGGGTGAGTACCCTGCTATATGTGGGCTGAAGGGTGAGTACCCTGCTGAATGTGGGCTGAAGGGTGAGTACCCTGCTGTACGTGAGCTGACAGGTAAGTACCCAGCTGTATGTGAGCTGGAGGGTGAGTACCCTGCTGTATGTGAGCTGACAGGTAACTACCCAGCTGTATGTGAGCTGGGGGGTGAGTGCCCTGCTGTACGTGAGCTGACAGGTAAGTACCCAGCTGTATGTGAGCTGGAGGGTGAGTACCCTGCTATATGTGGGCTGAAGGGTGAGTACCCTGCTGAATGTGGGCTGAAGGGTGAGTACCCTGCTGTACGTGAGCTGACAGGTAAGTACCCAGCTGTATGTGAGCTGGAGGGTGAGTGCCCTGCTGTATGTGAGCTGACAGGTAACTACCCAGCTGTATGTGAGCTGGGGGGTGAGTGCCCTGCTATATGTGAGCTGAAGGGTGAGTACCCTGCTATATGTGGGCTGAAGGGTGAGTACCCTGCTGTATGTGAGCTGACAGGTAAGTACCCTGCTATATGTGGGCTGAAGGGTGAGTACCCTGCTGAATGTGGGCTGAAGGGTGAGTACCCTGCTGTATGTGAGCTGAAAGGTGAGCACCCTGCTGTATGTGGGCTGGGGGGGTGAGTGCCCTGCCGTATGTGAGCTGAAGGGTGAGAACCCTGCTGAATGTGAGCTGAGGGCGAGTACCCTGCTGTGTGTGAGCTGACGGGTATCGAGTAACCTGCAGCGTGTGGGTTACACAAGTGCTCTGTTGTGAGGGACGTTAGCGCCCCAAGCCTGCATGTGAACATGGGAGGCTTGTTGGGTTGGGGACTTGGGTGCTCTGCTACCCAAGCGCCATACAGATAATGAGGGCCTCGGGAGTTTGGTACGGGACAACCGTTAAGGTACGTCCCCTGGTAGTGGAGCCTGATGGGACGTACATAGTACCACGAAGCGTGGTGGATGAGTACGATGGGGAAGTGACCTTGACTCTATTACGGTCAACTACCCTGACCCGGTGTGGATTGACCGGGCATGAGTGGAGAGAGGGAGAGGAAGGGGGAGTGGGAGAGAGGAGTTAAGTGGGAGGAGGGAGGGAGGAGACGAGCGATAGGAGAAAGAGACAAAGGGTAGAGGAGAGGAGAGGTGAGGGGTGTATGTGCCTATGAGGAGTAAGCTGGCCTATTCGGAGAGCCCCGGAGGAGCTATCACACTCTAACGAGTGGAGGAGAATAGGCAGCAAACAGAATGCTACTAAGGTGGGTGAAGAGAGAAGTGCAAGAGAGGGTATAGGTACCTTGTGGTGGCACTGAGCTCCCGAACGGAGCAGTAGACATCAGGGGTGGTATAGGAGGAGGAAGCCCTGCAACCATTGAGGGTGTTGTAGTTTGGGCCACACCTAGAGAGGTCTGAGGGGCTATGCCCAGTGCTTGACGAACAGCCCCCATGATGTCCTGGAAGGAAGGCTGAGTGGGTGGAGCCAAGGAGGACGCAGGAGCATTGCTGCAGATACGGCTGGCTGCACTGTGTGGCTGGGGGGAAGTAGCTGAGGAGCAGTTACCGGGACCGTCGGCCACGTTGATGTTGACGGGGCCGAGACAGGAAGGGTGAACGCGGTGGGGAGGAACGAGTGGGGAGCTTGTACCACAGGGATGAGAGCCGGGGGTGGCCTAGGGGAGAGGTCACCCGCGATGGCTGGATTAGTTTGAAGGACAATTGGGACTTCGTGAGCCATCTGCGGACGAGTGACGACCGAGAGAGTCAGAGCAAAAAACTGATGACCAAACCGCGTGTGAGATCACGTGAGATACAAAGGCGGAGACTAAGGGTGAGCAGTGGCACACCTCCTCTGCCGTTAACTCAGTTTAATTGAACAATTAAACACCATGAAATCCGATTCTCTCGGGAATTAAGGTCCAAGATTAGGAAATTGCATCGCCAATACATTCATCTTTACTTTAGAACTTGCGCAGAGTCTGTAGAAATACGCACATCGACAAACGCGACTGTTCTCTGCTAATCTCCCAACTTCGCTGCTACCAGCACCACGTCAGTCTGAGTCTTCCTTGCCTCTGAAGCCTCCCATGCCAAGTCGCCCTCCTTTTCTTCTTCCTACTCCTTTAGCCAACTCTCTCGTTCCTATTCCAGTCTTCTCTCGCGTCTCTCTTTTCTTCTCCCTGATTCTGTCAGTGTTTCTATTTCTTTCTCTCCACTAACAGCTGTGTGCTGGCTCTATGATCTCTTTCCCTCATTACTAGTCCTATGTGTTGACTGTACTCTATGCTTTTACTACTCTCTCCACTCACTCATGACTGCTGCTCTCAATCTGATCTGTGCCACGAGTCTCCTCATACCATTGTCTTCATTATCTCTGCTGTTGTCCCTACAACACTGCCACTAACACTACATGACTACATGTCTACTATTCTTCTCTGATTTTTTAAACACTATGTATCTCTTTTCTGTGTATAATTTGGGTGCATGCTTTGATTAGCTATGTTATGCCCCCTTTGCATTTGCATACCGGGTAAATATTTAAAAAAGTTAGACGGAAGGAAATGTAATCCATACTTTTTTCAAATGCTGTTTGAAACTCAGTCTCGTGATCTCACTACTAAAGTTTTTTCTAGCAAGAGTAAGATTGCTCCATTAATTATTAATCCACTAGAATGCTTTGTCACTGCCTGGTGTGTTGCTAACAGTGATCCCACATCACAATGGAATCTGACATTTGTTGACGATTTATTGTTGGAAGGATTTGTGGAGCATTATGTGAGATTTAAAAGTGTTTCAGAATCAACAAGATCCTTTTATGGATCAGTTACAGGAATAGACTTACGAGGCAATGGCAGATTAAAACAGTCAAATGTTACAGCAAAACTTGTTAAGACATTTTCGTCACTCTTTCCATACTTGGAGATGATTATGTTCAACATTAATCCTGCAGGTATAGCAGAGAATGTACCATTGCTTTGCAGTGTACTCAAACTGAACTCACTGAAGACACTTACGATAGGCACTTGTGATCAAGAAGGTGATGAGTTACCAGCTGCAGTACGTATACCACCATTACACTGCCCATCACTCACAACTATCTTTCTAAGTGGTAGAGCAGGTGCATCATTAATAGAATCTTTGGTCTTACCTAATATCAATAATCTTAGCACAATAATGATGATTGGATGTAGGCCTATGTCTGGTTCTGAGTTTAGTAATTTCTGTTCTTGTTTGTGTCAAAGCACTAGTCTTGTGTTCTTAAAATGGGATAATGTTGATCTGAGTGCACATGAACTGAAGGAACTAGCTAGTGTTCTGGAGCAGATTAGCTCACTAAAGATGGTGAAATTTGATGACAACACGATACTAGCAGGTTTTGGTATCCAACTGTTTAAAGAGACTATAAACAAGTCCACTGTGATACAAGCTATCGATGATGGAATAATCGATAGAAAAACACTTCTAGATGTACTTGATGATGTAATGCGTATTTTTTCCACACCACTTCGTTCGTTACTATCAGATCAAGATTCCTCTCAATCCCTTGATCTAGTGGCAGCAGACATGCCATCCTCTAGTCATCAATCAGTACTAGATGTTGAAGATGATGAACTACATCTTGAACTAGCCCTATCAGCTAGTATACAAACAGCACAAGATGAGCCAGGAAGAAGAGATGAGGAACAACAGCATTCAACAAAAGAAGTTTTACCAGAAGATGGACAAGAAGAGAATGATCATGATTACGGCAAGCAATAGCTCTATCATTAGAAGAGAATATTGAGCAAAGAAGAAGAGATGAAGAACAACAGCATGCTGCACAATCTAAGCAAGAAGCTTTACAAATGGAAGATGAACAAAATGATCTGGATCAGGAAGACGATGAATTACGAAAACCAATAGCACTATCGATGGAGAAAGATGAACAAGAGGTAAATGGAAAGGTAGAGCAAGAAATAGGCAATGAACAGCTGGAGCTAGATGAAGATGAACTAATGCTACAGCAAGCAACAGCACTATCACTATGAGAGAATAATTATTGAGCAAAGAATCGATTATAGAGTGACACGCTTGACAATGTTCATTAAGTAGTTTTCATTATACTTAGCTTGTTTTCAATTATACCTAGCTTGCTCAAAGACTGCATGTGTGCAAAAATGAATTTCAAAATTCTTTAGTATAGCGATTACCATTATTTTTATAGCATAGCAAATAAGTATGTTCATAGTTGAAAAAATGTTTTCTTCACTTTATTTGAAATTTGTTGCATGATTGTATTATAATCTAATTAAACTAGTTTGTGTTCCATCACTATCTAGGTAGTTGTTCCTGTAGTGGTATGTGACTCCGCCTTCTTCTGGTCATGTGACCTCTTAGAATGCTTTGAAGTTCATGACTCACTCTGCACAGTATCAAACACACTCCATCAACACACACTAACTCACTCACATTTCATGATCCATCATCAGTTTCTTCTCTCTCTCATTATCTTGTGTTGAGTTGTGTTTTTCTGTTAGTGCTTTACGTACTAAGTGTCCTCTGAGAACAGCTTGTAACTGATGAGAGATCTAGTACATGAGACAGTGAGGCATACGTATGACATCATACATTGTACGTGTTCTTACCAGTTCAAGTTGCTCTTCAAATCTCTTCTGTCGTCTCTGAAAGTAATACAGTGACAGTATCAAAATATTGCACACTCAGTCACCTACTCACCCACCCACTCACGTGCACTCACCCTAGCTGCCATCTTCCTCTACTCTCTCTACAGCGTTAGTGTTGCTTTGAGTTCACTGTCCTTCTGAGGCTCAGGTCTCAAATTATGCTGAGGTTCTCTTTTAATGGTCTCATTTTAATTTTTTGCTGGTGGATTGCAGCATTCTTCATGCTCTCTAACTCTTTCTCTCTCTCCTCTTCAGTAAGCTAGTGATGCTTGTGCTTCACAGAGAATGATACATGTATTGACTGGTACATGCCAACTCATCACTTTCTGTACTGTACATGCACTATAATAACTATTATACTGTTACATAGTAAAATACACCATTTCACTTTCTTCTACAACCCAATCTCAATGTGCACATGCAGTGATATCGTGTTAATAACGAATGTGTGAACTAACAATAGACTTTGCTACCACTTTTGCATTATGAAACAATCAGTAGAATCTTATGGTCCTTCGAACCTTCAAGCTCTTGAAAGTCAAGAACTCTGGAAATGTGGTTCAGCTAGTGCTGCATCAATTGAGTTTTGGTAGAATGGAGTGGTAGTAAACTAATATTCAGTGAAGGAACTGGATTAATCCTGATCACAATTATGGTAGATCTAGAGATTACATTATAAGTTACATTGTAATTTATAAAGTCTAACGATGCCCATCGGCAAGAGTTCATTACCTAAGAGTATGCAACCGTCAATATACCCCCTAAGACGGCGTTTGACATTTTCTACGTCACAAGTTTACACAGCCCAGCCAACCTCAGTGATGATAGCATTACCACAGATATGAAAGTTACCAGAATTAATGATATTCATGACTTTAGCTTTTAGCATGTAGCTTTATTTTCTAGCCATGAGTATTTGTACAGACGGACTAGCAGAGTGCAGTTTGCTTGCCTATCGATAGTCTTCGACCATACCAAGTTTCAACCTCGCAGCGTTTTCCATAGTGGAAAGACGAGCCAGCTCGGTGGCGACCAATAAACGATCGGTTGGGGAGATTTTTCTTAAGTTGTGTGAACCGTACGAAGCTAAAACTGCTCCAGCAAGCTCTCCTGCCATCTGTGCAGAATCCTTTGCATGGATTTCGCCGAGCGATGCTCGTACGCTATTTACAGCGGTGCTGCCTGCAGCATACAGCTGTAAATAGCGTACGAGCATCGCTCGGCGAAATCCATGCAAAGGATTCTGCACAGATGGCAGGAGAGCTTGCTGGAGCAGTTTTAGCTTCGTACGGTCATAGATACGATTCACACAACTTAAGAAAAATCTCCCCAACCGATCGTTATTGGTCGCCACCGGGCTGGCTCGTCTTTCCACTATGGAAAACGCTGCGAGGTTGAAACTTGGTATGGTCGAAGACTATCGATAGGCAAGCAAACTGCACTCTGCTAGTCCGTCTGTACAAATACTCATGGCTAGAAAATAAAGCTACATGCTAAAAGCTAAAGTCATGAATATCATTAATTCTGGTAACTTTCATATATGTGGTAATGCTATCATCACTGAGGTTGGCTGGGCTGTGTAAACTTGTGACGTAGAAAATGTCAAACGCCGTCCTAGGGGGTATATTGACGGTTGCATACTCTTAGGTAATGAACTCTTGCCATCGGCAATAGGAAATATTTCAAGTTCCACATCACTGAAAAATGCTGCCCATTGAATGTTTTGCACAGGATCATTAGTTGGTGAGGACCAGTCATAATCAATCTCTTGACCTTGGTATCTAGTAACAAGTGATCCTCCAGTGAACTGTGAAGGTAAGCACACAACCAGACTACCAAACATGTTTACCATCATGAGGAGTGCCAACATCAGCCTTGAAGCACCAAGTAGGACGACTGTATATACTCATTCATCTTGTACAACTGAGCTCATAATTATATTGAGGACATCTGGAACTAGCAACACACAAACTTCTCCTAGAATATCACAATAATTGCTGAACCCAGCTAGTGTAGCACGTGTGATGAGAGAGTTGTGTGAGTCAATGAACCATCACTGGAGAACGATAGACAAGTTACTGATAAGATCATGAGAGATTGTCTCATACACTGACACTTGATGTACTTCATCCTTTATCAGATCAACCTGTTCCTTCACGCACTTCACAACATTGAAATAAAACATTTTCAAATAAATGTGTACGAGCTATGCAGTGAAATGACCTAAAATTATATGTATTTAAAATTTAAGTAAACATCTCATTCACCATTCTATGATAGTTTAACTGTATTCATGACATAAGGTCATCATCAGGTCTCACTATGAATACAATTATAATGATGATGATATCAGTACCACACAATGTGTTTGAGTGACTATCTAACTAGTAGTTCCTGTAGTGCATGATATGTGACTCCGCCTTCTTCTGGTCATGTGACCTTTGGAATGCTGTACTAACTCCGCACAGTATCAAATCATCACCAAGAAGTGTGCTATAAGAGGAAGAGCTGAATGCTGATGTGTAGATAGCAGTGTATCTGAGCCCTGCACGTAATTACTTCATCTTCCTAGCTTGAAGAGTGCTTGAGAGGAATGATTGAATGAGAAGAGTGTAAAATTATAACACATCATTGTAGTGTGGAATCGAAAATCACAGAATTACATGGAATCGAAGTAATTATAATGCTGTGTATACAGGAAGGAGCGGAATCGCATTGTTGTTTGTTTTCTAGCTAAGTGCTAGATCAGGCCCGGCAGGATACTTGCAATATTTAAAGCCGCTATACATATAGGTTGCACGCCGAGAAGAGAAGGAATGCAGTCGCCTAGTCCTGACCAAAAACCGGCAGACGAATTATGCCGACGCAAAAGACCCTCGTTTCCACCTACTTGTGGGACACAGCCGTGTGATTCAGTAGATTCTACTGATTCTATATTAGCCGTCTGCTAGTTATAATCCTTGATACACCTTTTCTTGTACCAATTTTTGCCTGGCTCGTTTCAGTGCAAATATACAACATACAAAACCGGCATCTGTTGCAAGCATACAGCAGCACAAACTACAGGTCACTGTATTATTTGTCTACATCCCACAAGTAGGTGGAGCCTAGGGTCTTTTGCGTCATAATTCGTCTGTTGTGGGTCAGTACTGTACTAGGCGACTAGCATTCACACTGACCTCGGCTTGCAACATAAGAACCAGCACCTTCTTGCTCCCGGACTTGGGCGGTCATAGCTACGTTGCACCAAGACGAAATTGTATCAGTGACAGCGAAATGCAACATATACATAGATGGGTAAGGCATATAACCATGCTAGAATTTCAAAAGCTCTAGAAAGATGCATTGAGCCACACCCAAGTTCAATTTCACTAATAGTGCGCATGCGCTCCGGAAGGGCGTTGGCTCAACAGAGGCTCAAAAGAGCTAGCGCTACGTGGAGTGCTGCTTTTGTTGTAGTTCATGCAAGATCCAGCTGCTGATTGACGGAACATACTTCAGCTACTTCAGTCACCTAGCTAGATAGTCTGAAGTGAGTGAAATTAAGATAATTATGCTGACTATGACAAGTGTCTCTTTAGTTGCTTGTGAGACCAGCTCAGGAGCCACACCCACTCAACTTACAAGCTATACGCTTTAGTTTTCCCAGCGTCAGCTCTGTTACTGACTTGCTCCACCAATGATCGATATCTGTACATGGCGGGCCAGGATTGGTCTGTATCGTGCGGTCCGTGTTGGTTCAAGCGGCAGGACTAGAGCTAAAGTGCTGTTAGCATCATCAGCTGATGGAGTGGAGGATTGGTCGCTGTTGCTGGCACTGAGCACGATCATGATGGAACTAGTGGTCACTGTACTGATCATTATCCCGCTACTAGTACTGTTAGTAGACACTACCACACGATACTACTGTCTTCAGAAGATCAGTGATGCCGCTACAATATTAGTGAACCCAGCTGATCTACGGCACAGTGAGTCAGGTCACGGAAATTATACCGTGCATCATGCTATTTAAATAGTCGGCTGCAATCATTAACTTCACTGAGCAGACAGTAATCAGTGAATAGCTGTCAGTCAGTAGTACAAGTAAAGTGTAGTCTGTTTCTGTAGTGGAGCTGGATGGTCATCAGATAACATGCATGTTGTTTTAGTGTATGTACGTATTGTGGATACTCCCACACCATTATGTTACTACCATTATTATGTTATTACTGTACATTCTCAGTTCACATTGTACATTGTATTAATCTACAGTTACTGATGATAGTACACTCAGCACTACTGGATATGAGCTGGAGGTGTTCCATGATAGATCAATGACTTGTTCAACTCTGATCATACCAGTCCTCTACTCTATACCAGTGATTACCACAGCACTAGGTAAGCAGCCATCATGCAGGCTGTAATAGTGTATTTACTCAATGTGCTCTACAACTAAGGTCTGGTTAGCAAGACATTGTCCACTGGTAACACAAGCCATGACTACTGCAGTGTTCAACCTGTCACTTCATCTTTAGTGAGCTCAGCTGCTGTCCTGAAGACAAGTGAGTGATGATAATCATGTTCAATATGCTGTGATGAGTGTCTCTTCAGTTGCTAGTGGCAACACTACTCATCACCTAGTGAGACCAGCTACACTGATACCAGCCCTCTACTCTAAAGGTGTTGTTAGCAGGACCCAGCTCATGCTGTCTGGAGACATTGAACTAAACCCGGGACCTAGGACAGGTGAGGAGTGTAGCTGTGATCAGTGGTTACATTGAGTCTACTCTCTCTCTTCTCTGGTGCAGTTGCTGATGACAACACTGCTGTGTACGAGGTGTTCCGTGAACACTTTGATCAACTAGTGAGGGCAATGGGGACTAGTCCAACTGCACTGATACCAGTCCTCTACTCTAAAGGACTGATCAGTGAATAAGTTAAGGATGATCTCTCAACACTCACTGGTGTTAATAATAATGACAAAGCCATCAGGTTACTGAGTGCAGTGGAGAAAACAATGAAGGCTGAGCCGAGCATGGCATTACAATTTATGAAAGAATTTTGCGAAGCTTTGAATGATAGATCTGCACTGAGACACATTGTTCGAAGGATCACAACAGCACTAGGTGAGTGAGGAACTGGTGTAGCCACAAGTACTTTATTATACCCTCTCAGATCTACCTGATCTCCTACCTATTACTTCACCTGCTGGTACTCCACACACTCCTGGAGTCCAGAGATACATTGACTACCTCAAGGATCGCTACATCAACAAATCACCGATTCTGAAAGAAAAGGCACTGCTTCAGCCAAAGAAGTATATTCGCTTGAACCTAGTCAGTAATGCTGCCCAGGAGGACGAAGAAGTCAGAACTGATTGTCTCTTATTAAAGCTGTATGGAGATGTTGCTGCTATAAGGAAGAAGAGGAGACCAATGGAGATGGAGGACATTGGTAGACGTGAGGACCAGTCAGTAGCACGACACATTTTGGTAGAAGGTAGTCCGGGAATAGGAAAAACAATGTTCTCTTGGGAGCTTTGTCGCCAATGGGCAGAGGGCAAGATGCTTCAAGATAGGGATATCGTTCTAATGCTACAGCTTCGTAGTAAGTGAGTGCGAGAGGCAAAGAGCTTGTCCGATCTTTTCTATCATGACAACGATAGCATCAAACAAGAGGTTTTGGAGCACATAACATCAGTAGATGGTAGAGGTATGTTTCTAGTGCTGGAAGGATACGATGAGCTAACAGAGGATCAGAGAACAGAGAGTAGCATATTGAATAAACTGTTGTTTGGAGATTGTCTACATAATGCAACTGTTATGGTGACCTGCCGACCACTAGCCAGTGATAGCTTGTGTCCTGAATTTAAGAAAAGCGTTGATCAGCACATAGAGGTAGTTGGCTTCAGTGATGAGGATATGGAATCATATGTAGAGAGTGTATGCCAAAGCCTTCAGCCCCAAATTGTACCCAGTGATCTCTTGTCACAGATAACCCATTTGTATCCTCCATAATGTATATTCCTCTTCAATGTGCCACACTCACTGCTCTGTACATTGAGAAATGGAGAGAGAACAAAGGCAAAGCCTATGCTCCCACTACACTGACACAGCTTTACACAGACCTACTACTCAGCTCATTGATTCGCTACATCAGTGATCACCAGGAGTACAGTAAGTGTAAAACTAAAATCAGACAACTGTCAGACTTGCCCTCAGAGGTACAGGAACAGGTTTGGAAGCTGTCCCAGCTAGCAGCAGAGGGTCTGGAGAACAGACAGTTTATATTCGATAGCATTCCATGTGATCACATGGGTCTGATGCAAAGTGCAGAGGAAGAGTTAGTAATTGGCAGCTCAGTGTCTTACTGCTTCTTACACCTGACAATACAGGAATATTTGGCCGCCTTGCATTGGTCTAGAATGGGTTCAGAGGATATGGTTAGACTGGTTAGTGAGACGAGCCTGTTTCCTCTTGACACACTTGTTAGAGATGGAATAACAGCAGGTCACCATTGGCCAGCTCTTTACTTTCTTTCTGGTCTTACTAAACTCACTTCAGTTCCTCTTGAGCTGTTGAAAATGTCTCTTGAAGCAGCAGATGCTGTAGTAGAGTATGATGGTGAGGATATGGATGAGTTAAAGCTGATATTTCAATTACTTGATGTTCATTTTTTATTTACAACGGACGAAAGGGAATGTAATCCATATTTCTTTCAAATGCTATTTGAAACTCAGTCTCGTGATCTCGCCACTAAACTATTTACTAACAAGAGTGATGTTGTTCCGTCAATTAACAATCCACTAGAATGCTTTGTCACTGCCTGGTGTGTTGCTAACAGTGATCCCACATCACAATGGATTCCGAACTTTAGTGATGATTTATTGTTGGAAGGATTTGTGAAGCATTTTATGCGATTTGCAAATGTTTCTAACTCAAAAAATTCCTCTTGTGGATCAGTTACAGGGATATCCTTAAAAGACCATGGCAGCATAAAACAGCCATATGCTACAGCAGAACTTGTTAAGTCATTTTCATCACTCTTTCCATGCTTGGAGTTGATTGCTTTTGTTATTCATCCTGCTGGTATAGCAGAGAACATACCGTTGCTATGTAGTGTAGTCAAACTGAGCTCACTGAAGACACTTATTATAGACACTGATGATCAAGAAGGTGATGAGTTACCAGCTGCAGTATGTATACCACCACTACACTGCCCATCACTCACATCTATCATGCTAGATGGTAGAGCAAGTGCATCATTAATAGAATCTTTGGTCTTACCTAATATTAACACTCTTACCACAATACTCATGAGTGATGGATGTAGGCCCATGTCCGGTTCAGAGTTTGGTAAGCTCTGTTCTTGTTTGTGTCAAAGCACTATTCTGGAGTTCTCAGCGTGGGAAGATGTTGATCTGAGCGCACATGAACTGAAGGAACTGATTAGTGCTCTGGAGCAGATTAGCTCACTAAAGATGGTGTGGTATAATGATGATCTTACACTAACAGATGTGGGTATCCGACAGGTCAAACAGGCTATGAACAGCTCTACAGTGATACAAGCTATCAATGATGGAACAATCGATACAAAGCGACTTCAAAATATGCTTAGTAATTTCAGACCACTTCGTTCATTACTATCAGATCAAGATTCCTCTCAATCCCTTGATCTAGTGATAGCAGACATACAGTCCTCTAGTCATCAATCAGCTGATTCTAAAAATAACCTAAAGTTAAAGAAGAAACAACGCTGCTATATATTATGATATGTAACAACAGCAGAGACTTGAAACTCAAACCAAAGCGATCTCTTTGAACACATTCTTTTGTTAACAAACTTCCTACTCTCCATTATGTTACTATTTAATTATTAATTATTCTTCAACATTAATTAATAAAAAAAAATTTTTTCATCACTATCTAGCTAGTAGTTCCTGTAGTGGTATGTGACTCCGCCTTCTTCTGGTCATGTGACCTCTTAGAATGCTTTGAAGTTCCTGACTCACTCTGCACAGTATCAAACACACTCCATCAACACACACTAACTCACTCACATTTCATGATCCATCATCAGTTTCTTCTCTCTCTCATTATCTTGTGTTGAGTTGTGTTGTTCTGTTAGTGCTTTACGTACTAAGTGTCCTCTGAGAACAGCTTGTAACCGATGAGAGATCTAGTACATGAGACTAGTGTACCATGACATGATACATTGTGTTCTTACCAGTTCAAGGTGCTCTTCAAATCTCTTCTGTCATCTCAGTCTGCAGTACTCCCTCTTCTCATAGTTTGATGGTGAACTGGTCTCATCACTCACACTACAACATGAGATAACATTATGGGACAATGTGTGATACCTTATATGGATTTTGTTTGCATGTTCCTATGGTAACAATTCAGATAAAATATCACATCTGAAACTGACTCAACAGTAGTCTGCTGATGTATGAAGATGTTTGTCACAAATATCACCCTATCACCATCACTACTACCACCCTCACTACTATCACCATCACTAGTATCACCATTACTACTATCACCCTCACTAGTATCACCATCACTAGTATCACCATCACTACTATCACCATCGCTACTATCACCATTACTACTATCACCATCACTAGTATCACCCTCACTACTATCACTATCACCCTCACTACTATCACCATCACTACTATCACCATCACTACTATCACCATCACTAGTATCACCATCACTAGTATCACCATTACTACTATCACCCTCACTATACTATCACCGTCACTACTATCACCATCACTAGTATCACCATCACTACTATCACCATCACTACTATCACCATCACTAGTATCACCATTACTACTATCACCATCACTACTATCACCATCACTAGTATCACCGTCACTACTATTACCATCACTACTATCACCCTCACCATACTATCACCATCACTAGTATCACCATCACTACTATCACCATCACTACTATCACCATCACTAGTATCACCATCACTACTATCACCATCACTACTATCACCATCACTAGTATCACCATTACTACTATCACCATCACTAGTATCACCATTACTACTATCACCATTACTACTATCATCATCACTACTATCACCCTCACCATACTATCAGCACCAAAGGTGCAGATGCCTTGATGGAATTGCATATGCATACTGCACACAGTAACTACAGCTATTCCATCAGCAGATGATGATTGTAACAGATTTATAAAGTACATTGCAAGCTATTGATACAAGCTGGCAAAAATAACAGAAGCCAATAGTATGCTACCACAGTGTAATAATTCGCTGGGCTTGCACAAAGGCAAGCACACAGCCATGCTTGTAGCATTTTTTTGGTTTTTGCTGAATTTTATTCGGACCCGCCACGCTATCTTGTAGTCCAGATCAAACCTACAATATACTAGCCAGTTAACCATGGACACATTCGACTTCGGAGAAGTCAGATAGCCAGCAATGGTTAACAAAGTAAGCAAATCACGCCATAACTCACGAACAAAGCAAAATCTAAGACCATCAAGCTGCCATTAAGTCTGATTTATTTACTAAAAATGATTGCACATCGACTTTCAAAAACTGACCACCAAGGGAATAGACACATTTACACATACTCGTTATTTTTATCTACCGTATAATAGCTGGTTTAGTTTTCATTCATTTCATTGTACCTGTGTAACAAAATGAAATTTTCACGTAGTGTTGCTCTGCTAGTAATACTTGTTGTTGCATCATTGTACCACGAGCCTGTGTGTGTGTGTGTGTGTGAGTGAGTGGTAGAGTGTGTGTGATAAGTGAGAGAGTGAACATATGTCTTACCATTCCACAGCTGTCCTATCACCAGTACAACACATCCAATCTTCCATTGCCAAACACGACCAAACTCACTCTCAACAACAAACAAGGAACCAAATTATAACAAACACATCACCAAAGCAGAACGTGATTCTTTACACCAAATTAGGCTCTCTACTAACTTCAACAAGACAAAACCGGACAGCATATCAATCTGCTCTCCTGAGACTGTGTATGAAACAAGTATTTGAAAGCCGTCGATTATAATCTTAACCCTTTTGAACCAAACATTCTCAATCATTTCGAAGGTGTGTCTGTCTTTGTACCAATTCCACCCAAGACGGCTAGAAACAGTTTGTGTTGCGAGGCAGCTAAGCAAAGGTGTAACTCACTTCAGAGCTGATAAGAGAGAGATATCACAAGCCTCTATCCTACCTTGCTGTGATAACTGTTATCATAGTACCTGACTCAGCACACAAGACCAGAAAGAAATATTCCTGAAACCCCCTCATCGAACACAGTACGTACACTACCCCTCACAGAAGACGCTAGACCAAGCACGCTCTTGTTGAACGATCTGTTGCTTAGAACTGTCCATTTGTTGCACTTGACCATATTCAAGCCCAAGAGAGTTAAAAATTGTCGACCCATCTCACTCATATCTGACAAGATGCAAGGTATCAAGTGTGTGGTAGTGGGAGATGGTGCAGTAGGTAAGACCAGCATGTTGATCAGCTATACCACGAACTGCTTCCCAGGAGAACATGTACCAACAGTGTGAGTATCACCATCACTATACTATCACCCTCACTACTATCACTATCACTACTATCACCATCACTACTATCACCATCACTACTATCACCCTCATGATCACTACTATCACCGTCACTACTATCACCATCACTACTATCACCCTCACTACTATCACCCTCACTACTATCACCCTCACAGGTTTGATAACTACACTGCTAATCTAATGATTGATGATAAGGTGACCAGTCTGTCATTATGGGACACGGCTGGACAGGACTCATATGATCGTGTCCGTCCTCTCTCATATCCAGACACTGATGTGTTCGTGATATGTTTCTCACTAGTTCATCGCGACTCAATGAGCAATGTGATATCAAAATGGTGGCCAGAGATCACCCATCACTGCCCCAGAACACCAATAGTATTAGTAGGTTGGTACAACACACACACACACACACACACACACACACACACACACACACACACACACAACACACAATGCACGTTTATACTGTACGCACAGCTAAGAACGATAAATAAATGTGATAATTAATTTCAACAGACAAAATTGTGTGACGAAATTTGCTGTGCTGCAAAACATTAAGCTATCAACATGTCAACCATGCAGCTGTGCCTATGACGTTAAATTCAGCTGCTCAATGACTAGCTACAAAATTGATTTGTACATACGTATGTACTCTCTTATCTCTCTATCCAGGTACTAAGCTAGACCTTCGTACAGATCCCAAGACCCTCAGTAAGCTAGAGGAGTCCCACTCACCACCAATCACTGAAGAAGAGGGACATGAGTTACAACGCAAGCTAGGTGCTGCTCTCTATTTAGAATGCTCCTCTCTGACACAAACAGGACTAAAGGAAGTATTCAGTGAAGCATGTAGACTATCATTGAGACCAGTCCGGACGACTAAGAGATCAGGATGTGCATTAATATAGAGAGTGTGTGTACGATGTGTCTTTAATGTAATTGTGTGATTTTTGTGAAATTTTTACAGTATCTAAGCCTCGTCAGTTAAAAAATAAGAAACACAAGAGCACACAAATAGCTCTATCGAGAGTACATACGTAGCAACATGGTATGAGTGCTATTCAACACATACCATGTTGGCTCTTACAACAATTAGCATAATAATCTTATCTTGGATTTATTCAACTAGGATCACATGTGGTATGACAAACCTTATAGTAGTGTCCTATTGTCTTGTATTTATTAGGAACTGACATACAGTTGAGATCAACACTGTTCCTGACTGCCTGATGGAAGATAATAGATCACACACACACACACACACACACACACACACACACACACACACACACACACACACACACACACACACACACACACACACACACACAGTGACTCTAGTGAAGTGATCACTAGTCTAATGTACAGTGGATCATATCAAAGCTTATTCACTGATATTTAAGAGCCGCCATTATGGTGGTGTAGTGTACCTGGAAGTCACCACAGCACAGTAACACATCAATGGAGACACCTTCTCGCTCCTGGGCTAGCAGCAACGTTGAGTATATGCCGTCCAGGTGACCATGACAGCAACCAGCAACAGCTACCTGGAGTGAGAGAGAAGACACGAATAGAAGAGGCACACAACTCTGTACCTTCATCGTTCTCAACAAACCACACGTGGGTTGAGCCACACCCACTCAACTTACAAGCTGTACGCATGCGCTAGCTTGTTGTTTACGTTTCCTGCTCTCGATCGGCTAATCTCTGCAGCAGTGGCGGATCCAGGGGTGGGCCAGGTAGGGCCTGGCCCACCCAAACTAGCCCAGCTAAAATTTTTAAAGTTTTAACTATAGTGCAAAACTCTTACCGTTCTGAGCAGAGTTCTCACTACTGACTAGCGCGCTCGCTGTGCTGTATAGCTTCCTAGCTGTACGCATCGACTATCGCTTTGAAGCGTGTCAGAGTCAATTATTTACGCCTCTAATGAATATTAATTAGCTAAAAATTTTCGGCGGCGCTCCGCGCCGCACATTGGCCCGCCCAATCTTGTTTTCCTGGATCCGCCACTGCTCTGCAGCTCCACCAATGATTGATATCTGTACGTGGCGGGCCAGGATTGGTCTGTATCGTGCGGTCCGTGTTGGTTCAAGCGGCAGGACTAGAGCTAAAGTGCTGTTAGCATCATCAGCTGATGGAGTGGAGGATTGGTCACTGTTGCTGGCACTGAGCACGATCATGATGGAACTAGTGGTCACTGTACTGATCATTATCCCGCTACTAGTATTGTTAGTAGACACTACTACACGATACTACTGTCTTCAGAAGATCAGTGATGCCGCTACAATATTAGTGAACCCAGCTGATCTACTGCACAGTGAAACAGGTAGATCCAGAGATACTATATCACAGTAGTTTCAGTACGGAAGTATTCCTGTTTTTGTAAGCAAATCCATAAAAGGCATAACCTTCCTATCATTCGTGATAATTGCAGTGAAATTGTACTGTATTGATCTACAGATGATACTGGATATGAGCTAGAGGTGTTCCATGATAGATCAATGACTTGTTCAAGTCTGATCATACCAGTCCTCTACTCTATACCAGTGATTACCACAGCACTAGGTAAGCAGCCATCATGCAGGCTATAATAGTGTATTTACTCAATGTGCTCTACAACTAAGCTCTGGTTAGCAAGACATTGTCCACTGGTAACACAAGCCACAACTACTGCAGTGTTCAACCTGTCACTTCATCTTTAGTGAGCTCAGCTGCAGTCCTGAAGACAAGTGAGTAATGATATTCATGTTCAATATGCTGTGATGAGTGTCTCTTCAGTTGCTAGTGGCAACACTACTCATCACCTAGTGAGACCAGCTACACTGATACCAGCCCTCTAGATCTACTCTAAAGGTGTGGTTAGCAGGACCCAGCTCATATTGTCTGGAGACATTGAACTGAACCCGGGCCCTAGGACAGGTGAGGAGTGTAGCTGTGATCAGTGGTTACATTGAGTCTACTCTCTCTCTTCTATGGTGCAGTTGCTGATGACAACACTGCTGTGTACGAGATGTTCCGTGAACACTTTGATCAACTAGTGAGGGCAATGGGGACTAGTCCAACTGCACTGATACCAGTCCTCTACTCTAAAGGACTGATCAGTGATACTGATAAGACCAGACTCACCTCACTCACTCATACTGACAATATTGACACGGCTACTAAGCTACTGAATGCTATTGAGATTAAAATGAAGGCTGAGCCCAGAGCAGCACGAGTAGTGAGAGAGTTGTGTGAGGCTGTGAATGATCAACCTGCACTGAGACATGTTGCTGATAGGATCACAACAGCACTAGGTGAGTGAGGGAGTGGTCTTATTGTATGGTATACTAGTCTATTCTATCCTCTCTACTCAGATCAACCTGCTCCCAGTACTGAGGCAGTACCTGCTGCTACTGTGCAGCACATTCCTGCCCTAGTTCAGAAGTACATTGACTACCTCAAGAATCGCTATAAGGCCTACAGAATTTCACCAATGTTAAAAGAAGGTGTTAAGATCCGTCCTAAACAGTTCATTCACCTCAACATGGTCAGTAATGAAGAGGAGGAAGAGGATGATGAATTGAAGAGCAAGTGTCTCTTGTTGCAGTTGTATGGAGATGTTGCTGCAATAAAGAAGAAGAGGAGACCAATGGAGATGGAGGACATTGGTAGACGTGAGGACCAGTCAGTAGCACAACACATTTTGGTAGAAGGTAGTCCGGGAATAGGAAAAACAATGTTCTCTTGGGAGCTTTGTCGACAATGGGCAGAGGGCAAGATGCTACAAGATAGGGATATCGTTCTAATGCTACAGCTTCGTAGTAAGAGAGTGCGAGAGGCAAAGAGCTTGTCCGATCTTTTCTATCACGACAATGATAGCATTAAACAAGAGGTTTTGGAGCACATAACATCAGTAGATGGTAGAGGTGTGTTTCTGGTGCTGGAAGGACACGATGAGCTAACAGAGGATCAGAGAACAGAAGGTAGCATATTGAATCGGTTGCTGACAGGAGATTGTCTGTCTAAAGCATCTATAATGGTGACCAGTCGACCGCTAGCCAATGATAGCTTGTGTCCACAATTTTTTGATGAGCACATCGAGGTAGTTGGTTTCAATGATGAAGATATAAAATCTTATATGGAAATGGCATGCCAAAAACAACCCAAAATATTGCCTGATCTTATGTCGTATGTAGCCTCAAACCCATTTGTATCTTCCATAATGTATATTCCTCTTCAATGTGCCACACTCACTGCTCTGTACATTGAGAAATGGAGAGAGAACAAAGGCAAAGCCTATGCTCCCACTACACTGACACAGCTTTACACAGACCTACTACTCAGCTCATTGATTCGCTACATCAGTGATCACCCGGTCTACAGTAAGTGCAAAACTAAAATCAGACATCTGACTGACTTGCCCTCAGAGGTACAGGAACAGGTTTGGAAGCTGTCCCAGCTAGCAGCAGAGGGTCTGGAGAACAGGCAGTTTATATTCGATAGCATTCCGTGTGATCACATGGGTCTGATGCAAAGTGCAGAGGAGGAGTTGGTAATTGGCAGCTCAGTGTCTTACTGCTTCTTACACCTGATCCTACAGGAATATTTGGCCGCCTTGCACTGGTCTAGAATGGGTTCAGAGGATATGGTTAGACTGGTTAGTGAGACGAGTCTGTTTCCTCTTGATACACTTGTTAGAGATGGAATAACAGCAGGTCACCATTGGCCAGCTCTTTACTTTCTTTCTGGTCTTACTAAACTCACTTCAGTTCCTCTTGAGCTGTTGAAAGAGTCTCTTCAAGCAGCAAATGCTATGGTAGACTCTGATGATGATGAGGATGTCGATGAGGATAAGTTAAAGCTATTATTTGAAGTTTTAGATGTCAGTCTTCTTTCATTAATGAACGTCTACAATGACAAAAGGGAATGTAATGCATATTTCTTTCAAATGCTGTTTGAAACTCAGTCTCGTGATCTCACTACTAAACTTTTTTCTAACAAGAGTAATATTGCTCCGTCAATTACTAATCCACTAGAATGCTTTGTCACTGCCTGGTGTGTTGCTAACAGTGATCCCACAGCACAATGGACTCTGTATTGTAATGATGATTTATTGTTGGAAGGATTTGTGGACCATATTGTGAGATTTACAAATGTTTCTGACTCAACAAAATCCTCTTATGGATCAGTTACTGGAATATTGTTAGAAGGTTATCGCTGCATAAAACAGCCACATGCTACAGCAGAACTTCTTAAGTCATTTTCATCTCTCTTTCCATACTTGGAGTTGATTATGCTTGGTATTAATCCTGCTGGTATAGCAGAGAATGTACCATTGCTATGTAGTGTAGTCAAACTGAGCTCACTGAAGACACTTTCGGTAGACACTGGTTATCAAGAATGTGATGAGTTACCAGCTGCAGTATGTATACCACCACTACACTGCCCATCACTCACAACTATCATGCTACAAGGTAGAGCAAGTGCATCATTGATAGACTCTTTGGTCTTACCTAATATTAATACTCTTATCTCGATAGTCATGACAAAAGGATGTAGGCCCATGTCCGGTTCAGAGTTTGGTAATTTCTGTTCTTGTTTATGTGAAAGCACTAGTCTGGTGTTCTTATGGTGGGAAGATGTTTATTTGAGCGCACATGAACTGAAGGAACTGGTTAGTGCTCTGGAGCAGATTAGTTCACTAAAGTTGGTGTGGTATAATGATGATGATATACTAACAGATGTGGGTATCCGACAGGTCAAACAGGCTATGAACAGCTCTACTGTGATACAAGCTATCAATGATGGAACAATCGCTAAAGACAAACTTGAAGAGGAGGTGAGTAACGTGTCTAGACCACTTCGTTCATTACTATCAGATCAATCAATCCCTTGATCCAGTGACAGCAGACATACAGTCCTCTGGTCATCATGATGATGATGTTGAAGATGATGAACTACAGCTTGCACTAGTCCTATCAGCTAGTATACAAACAGCACAAGATGAACTAGGAAGTGAAGAAGAACAACAGCATTCAATACAAGAAGCTTTACCAGAAGATGGACAAGAAGAGAATGATCATGATCTAGAAGATGAAGAATTACAGAAACCAATAGCACCATCACTAGAAGAGAATATTGAGCAAGGAAGAAGTGATGAAGAACAACAGCATTCAATACAAGAAGATTTATCCGAAGATGGACAAGAAGAGAATGATCATGATCTAGAAGATGAAAAATTACAGCAAACAATAGCACTATCTCTAGAAGAGAATATTAGATGATGAAAATACATGGAGTGATGAAAGCTAATATTCACATCGCATGTACTCAAATACTAAGTTGCTTTGTGTATTTTAATAATTTTGCGAATTCATACAATAATGTAAACTAGTTTGTGATCCATCACTATCTAGCTAGTAGTTCCTGCAGTAGTGCATGGTATGTGACTCCGCCTTCTTCTGGTCATGTGACCTCTTAGAATGCTTTGAAGTTCCTGACTCACTCTGCACAGTATCAAACACACTCCATCAACACACACTAACTCACTCACATTTCATGATCCATCATCAGTTTCTTCTCTCTCTCATTATCTTGTGTTGAGTTGTGTTGTTCTGTTAGTGCTTTACGTACTAAGTGTCCTCTGAGAACAGCTTGTAACTGATGAGAGATATAGTACATAAGACAGTGAGGCATATGACATCATACATTGTACGTGTTCTTACCAGTTCAAGCTGCTCTTCAAATCTCTTCTGTCGTCTCTGAAGTAATTTAAAACACAGAATTATAATGACTCACCCACCACCTATATACTCACAAAGTCACTCACTCACTCACCCACTCACTCACCCTAGCTGCCATCTTCCTCCACTCTCTCTGCGGTGCTAGTGTTGCTCTCAGTTCACTGTCTCTCTCAGGTCTCAAGCTACGCTGAGTCTCTCTATCAGTAATGGTCTCTTGCTCAGTGGTTTGCTGGTGGACTGCAGCATTCTTCTTGCTCTCCAACTCTTTATCTCTCTCCTCTTGTGACTTACAAGCTTCATTCAGCAATGACCTGATAATAACACCATTTTCATAATTCTCTAGCCATCAGGTCTAAAGCATGCACTCACACACACATTATTCATCACTCACTGATTCCTCTCTGATAATGATCGATAGTGTGTTCTGTCCTCCTTCAGTTTACTAACAACACACTCTAATTTCTCTACAGCTTTGTCTCTCTCTATCTCTCTCTTCTTCATCTCCTCTAACTCATTCTCTCGACTAGTAAGATCATCTCGTAACACTACAACACAGACGATTATATTGATCAATATTATTAAAGATAGTCTCTCACAGGTCATATCTGAGTCATGGTCGGCTCTCATCTGCTCCAGTTCCATCGTGAGTGACTGAGCACTGTCACATGACTCCTTCAGTTGCTATGACAACACAACAAGTAAAATCTCTCTTTCACTGATATCCCTTCTCTCTCTCACCATTTCTTTGTCCACCATAACTGCAATGAGTTCAGTTTGTGATAATTATATCCAAGCATTGATCAGCTATTATTCCTTGACTACCTGAAAATTAGACACGAACATATTATAATATTGAATAAATGTGTTAAATTGTACAATATATTTAAACTATGATATGAATAATTCTCTTTGATGTAATGAGGTATCCACATTCGCGTATTGACCTGTGCGTGGGCGGGTGTAAAAAACATGGCGTCATCTCGGACTAGGCAGCAAACTAAGCGCCGTTTATCAGGCTATTTGTATCCTCTGCGCCGTTTCGGGTAGCTTGCTGGTATAAGAGTGCCATTTTCTCTCCAGGTAAGTCGAAATCATAGTTTAAACCGGTTATAAACCTCGGTTTTCGGTGCATATGTGAATTTGGTATTTAGTACTGTACAGAGTAGTATTTTCAAAATTTTGACAACATTACCATAATAATTTTTTGCTACCCTCAGCTGTAGTCCAGTGCTTCTCTTTCCCTGCCTCTTCTTCACTCTCTTATTCTCTTCCTCTATCTCTTCTAGTCGCTCACTCATCTTCACCATCGACTCATTCAAGTCCATTCTCATTTTTAACTCTTTCTTTGTGTTAGGAATCAGTTCATTCAACTCAGTCGTCATCTTTTCTGTCAATCAAGTTGACTTGATAGTAAATGCAGTTAATCTTCCTTATAGTGTACAGGAATTTGCAGACGATGAACATGCAGAGATTGAGCTAAAGAGACTAGATCATCTTGAGGGAATGTCACACACAGTGACTCTAGTGAAGTGATCACTAGTCTAATGTGCAGTGGATCATATCAAAGCTTATTCACTGATAATTAAGAGCCCCCATTATGGTGGTGTAGTGTACCTGGAAGTCACCACAGCACAGTAACACATCAATGGAGACACCTTCTCGCTCCTGGGCTAGCAGCAACGTCGACTATATGCCATCCATGCGACCATGAAAACAACCAGCAACAGCTACCTGGTGTGAGAGAGAAGACACGAATAGAAGAGGTACACAACTCTTTACCTTCATCGTTCAGCATACCACACGTGGGTTGAGCCACACCCACTCATCCTACAAGCTAAGCTGTACGCATGCGTTAGCTTGTTGTTTGCGTTTCCTGCTCTCGATCGACTTATCTCTACTGAACTTGTAGCTCCACCGATGATTGATATCTGTACGTGGCGGGCCAGGATTGGTCTGTATCGTGCGGTCCGTGTTGGTTCAAGCGGCAGGACTAGAGCTAAAGTGCTGTTAGCATCATCGGCTGATGGAGTGGAGGATTGGTCACTGTTGCTGGCACTGAGCACGATCATGATGGAACTAGTGGTCACTGTACTGATCATTATCCCGCTACTAGTACTGTTAGTAGACACTACCACACGATACTACTGTCTTCAGAAGATCAGTGATGCCTCTAAAATATTAGTGAACCCAGCTGATCTACAGCACAGTGAAACAGGTAAATCACAGTGTAGTTTCAGTACGGAAGTATTCTTAATTATCCTGTTATCACGTTGTTGTTATGATTGAAGTGCTATACAGTAGTACTCCTCTTTGGCTTCAGTTGATGAGCTTGCATTGGGCCTCCAATACTCACAACACCGCTAGTGTCTGTACACAACACTACCACATTAGAAGCTGTGATCTGTTATGTCACACGCTCAAACCTCTGTGCTGTTTCACTCGCACTGTGTCAACACTGTCCAACTATTAAAAAACAACGCTAAGATTCCAGTCTGTGGTATACGCGCGCCATTGCAATTGCCTTTTGGATTATTTTGCTGTCAAGTATTGCTTTACACATAAAATACTATCCTTCGACGATCTAACTTTATCAATTGACACACTGGACATAGAGATCACTGTTATACTTACACAGACAATATTTATTGTATAGATGAAGCTGTTCATTTTCTTATTTACAGTGAATGATTTTACAATTGTGACATCAGATATCTTGCTGCGGCGTAGTCTAACCAGTGCATGGTATTATTAATGTAGCCATTACTATATCTGAAGTTTTCCTGTTATTCTTCGGTTATATAATTATTGTCACAACACGTGGTCAGCACTGTTTGGCTTCTGAAGTTGCATACTAAAAATGGTGCAGCTTCAGGTCTTCTGCCTGCTGTACAGAGCACAGTCAGCTGAATAAGAATCATGTAGCATTATTATACCTGTGTACTGGTTACTGTGTTGTTAAATGTACAGCTGTACTCTGAAAGAATAATGAGACTTGCTTCAACTTTACTTTATATTGATAATACCTTCAGTTGTGTTGTCAGAGCATGTCTAGTTACGTATCAGCAACTTTAGGACAGAATGTGACACAACACATTGATGATGCTTAAGCTTCCACTGTCATGCTCAGCTACAGATTTCTAGTATAGCTACAGCATCTTCGCTGCGTGTAGTGTCTGTTCTCAATTAAATGCACTGAAATACCTGAAAGCTCACAGAGGCATAAGCACCATCGGTGCATTTTTAATAAGAAACCCAATAAATGATAACCTAGCTCTATAATAATGATCATAATATTGTACTACAGTGTTATTGTACTGTATTGATCTTCAGATGATGCTGGATATGAGCTGGAGGTGTTCCATGATAGATCAATGACTTGTTCAACTCTAATCATACCAGTCCTCTACTCTATACCAGTGATTACCACAGCACTAGGTAAGCAGCCATCATGCAGGATATAATAGTGTATTTACTCAATGTACTCTACAACTAAGGTCTGGTTAGCAAGACATTGTCCACTGGTAACACAAGCCACAACTACTGCAGTGTTCAACCTGTCACTTCATCTTTAGTGAGCTCAGCTGCTGTCCTGAAGACAAGTGAGTGATGATAATCATGTTCAATATGCTGTGATGAGTGTCTCTTCAGTTGCTAGTGGCAACACTACTCATCACCTAGTGAGACCAGCTACACTAATACCAGCTCTCTACTCTAAAGGTGTGGTAAGCAGGACCAAGCTCATGCTGTCTGGAGACATTGAACTAAACCCGGGGCCTGGGACAGGTGAGGAGTGTAGCTGTGATCAGTGGTTACATTGAGTCTACTCTCTCTCTTCTCTGGTGCAGTTGCTGATGACAACACTGCTGTGTACGAGGTGTTCCGTGCACACTTTGATCAACTAGTGATGGCAATGGGGACTAGTCCAACTGCACTGATACCGGTCCTCTACTCTAAAGGACTGATCAGTGATACTGATAAGATCAACCTTACATCACTGACTGGTGTTGGTAATATTGACAAAGCCACAATGTTACTGAATGCAGTGGAGACTACAATGAGGGCTGAGCCCAGTGCAGCACGAGTAGTGAGAGAGTTGTGTGAGGCTGTGAATGATCAACCTGCACTGAGACATGTTGCTGACAGGATCACAGCAGCGCTAGGTGAGTGAGGAATTGTAATTTACTATAGTCTATTCCATCCTCTCCACTCAGATCAACCAGCTCCTTCTCCCATTACTACACCTGCTGGTACTCCACACACTCCTGCTGTCCAGAGATACATTGACTACCTCAAGTATATCTACATCAACAATTCACCAACTCTGAAAGATAAATTGTTTAAGGTCCGACCAAAAGAATTTATTCACCTCAACCTGGTTATTGATGAAGATGAGGAAGAAGATGATGAATTGCAGAGCAAGTGTCTCTTGTTGCAGTTGTATGGAGATGTTGCTGCCATAAAGAAGAAGAGGAGAACAATGGAGATGGATGACATTGGTAGACGTGAGGACCAGTCAGTAGCACAACACATTTTGGTAGAAGGTAGTCCGGGAATAGGAAAAACAATGTTCTCTTGGGAGCTTTGTCGCCAATGGGCAGAGGGCAAGATGCTTCAAGATAGAGATATCGTTCTAATGCTACAGCTTCGTAGTAAGAGAGTGCGAGAGGCAAAGAGCTTGTCCGATCTTTTCTATCATGACAATGATAGCATTAAACAAGAGGTTTTGGAGCATATAACATCAGTAGATGGTAAAGGTGTGTTTCTAGTGCTGGAAGGATACGATGAGCTAACAGAGGATCAGAGAACAGAGAGTAGCATATTGAATCGGTTGCTGACAGGAGATTGCCTGCCTAAAGCATCGATTATGGTGACCAGTCGACCACTAACCAGTGATAGCTTGTGTCGTCAGTTTTTTGAAAGTGTTGATCAGCATGTAGAAATAGTTGGCTTTACTGATGAAGATATAGAATCTTATGTACGGAGGGCATGCGTTAAGTTGCCCAATGTATTGCAAGACCTATTGTCTTACATAAGCTCTAGCCCATTTGTGTCCTCCATAATGTATATTCCTCTTCAATGCTCAATACTTGTTGCTTTGTACGTTGAAAAGTGGAAAGCGAAAAAGGGCAAAGCCTATGCTCCCAGTACTCTGACACAGCTTTACACAGACCTACTACTCAGCTCATTGATTCGCTACATCAGTGATCACCCGGTCTACAGTAAGTGTAGAACTAAAATCAGACAACTGTCAGACTTGCCCACAGAGGTACAGGAACAGGTTTGGGAGCTCTCCCAGCTAGCAGCAGAGGGTCTGGAGAACAGACAGTTTATATTCGATAGTATTCCATGTGATCACATGGGTCTGATGCAAAGTGCAGAGGAGGAGTTAGTAATTGGCAGCTCAGTGTCTTACTGCTTCTTACACCTGACCCTTCAGGAATATTTGGCCGCCTTGCACTGGTCTAGAATGGGTCCAGAGGATATGGCTAGACTGGTTAGTGAGACAAGTCTGTTTCCTCTTGACACACTTGTTAGAGATGGAATAACAGCAGGTCACCATTGGCCAGCTCTTTACTTTCTTTCTGGTCTCACTAAACTCACTTCAGTTCCTTTTGAGCTTATGAAAGGGTCTCTTCAAGCAGCAAAGGCTCTAATAGACTATGAATATCATGATGAGGATGTGATGAACAAGTCATTTCAACTCTTTGACGTTGGTTTTCTGACATATTTGTTAGACGGAAGGAAATGTAATCCATACTTTTTTCAAATGCTATTTGAAACTCAGTCTTGTGATCTCACTACTAAAGTTTTTTTCTAGCAAGAGTAAGATTGCTCCATTAATTATTAATCCACTAGAATGCTTTGTCACTGCTTGGTGTGTTGCTAACAGTGATCCCACATCACAACGGAATCTGGCATTTGTTGACGATTTATTGTTGGAAGGATTTGTGGAGCATTATGTGAGATTTAAAAATGTTTCAGAATCAACAAGATCCTCTTGTGGATCAGTTACAGGAATAGACTTACGAGGCAATGGTAGATTAAAACAGTCAAATGTTACAGCAAAACTTGTTAAGACATTTTCGTCACTCTTTCCATACTTGGAGATGATTATGTTCGACATTAATCCCGCTGGTATAGCAGAGAATGTACCATTGCTTTGCAGTGTACTCAAACTGAGCTCACTGAAGACACTTACGATAGGCACTTGTGATCAAGAAGGTGATGAGTTACCAGCTGCAGTATGTATACCACCATTACACTGCCCATCACTCACAACTATCTTTCTAAGGGGTAGAGCAGGTGCATCATTAATAGAATCTTTGGTCTTACCTAATATCAACAAGTAAAGTAAAAAAGTTTTAATAAAAAAACTAAAAAGTGTAGGGATGACTCTTGCAAAAGTAAAGGAACAAGATGGGATAATGCTTGCAAAAGTAATAGAACAAGATGGGATGATGCTTGCAAAAGTAAAGGAACAAGATGGGATGATGCTTGCAAAAGTAAAGGAACAAGATGGAATAATGCTTGCAAATGTAAAAGTCCCAAGTATCCCTACATCAGCGGCTTGCTGCGATGACGTGCAACTGACAAAATTGATGCGGAATCCTCTTCCTACACCTTTTACAACCGTCATTTACTTCATCGGACTGCGTCCTCCAAATACAGCAACCTGCAGCTTATTTACAACTGTCAACTACTTCATCGGACTGTGTCCTCCTAAAAACAGATACCTCTATATTTATTTACAACCGTCAATTACTTCATCGGACTGCGTCCTCCTTCAAGCCGCTGATGTAGGGATACTTGGGACTTTTACATTTGCAAGCATTATTCCATCTTGTTCCTTTACTTTTGCAAGCATCATCCCATCTTGTTCCTTTACTTTTGCAAGCATCATCCCATCTTGTTCTATTACTTTTGCAAGCATTATCCCATCTTGTTCCTTTACTTTTGCAAGAGTCATCCCTACACTTTTTAGTTTTTTTTATTAAAACTTTTTTACTTTACTTGTTCCTGTTACTTTTTTGATCACTATCAGTTTAAAATTATCAGCTGTATTCTATGCTAGCTGTTATTTCATTTTTACTACTCTGTGAGCAGCAGTTACTAGCTAGTAGATGAGAAGGTGCATAGCCTCTATAGTCAGAGAGTCAAGGAACATGGAATGTTGTTATCGGCAATCACGAAAGGTTAGAGATCGAGGTTGAGTTGACAACATGACATTTCCTAGCACTGTAATGGATGAAGAAGAGACTAACGCTGACAACTCAGTGGAACACTATGGTGATCATGGCTGGAAGACTAGTCCGCCGGGATAGCCTAAGGATTCGTGAGTAGACACGCCTAGTAGAGCCTTGTTGATGTCGATATCACGATCACAGAGGCTTCTAGCCATTTACAATGACCAACGTCCAGTTGTCAACAGCACAGAGGTCCTATAGGTACAGCTCACGCCACGTAGTGTAAGGAACCTAGCCTAGATGCCCGTCAGTAGATCGGGTAGCATCACCGTCGTCCGGTTCGCGCCTGCCGTGGGTCATAACGACAGCATAGACAGATCAGTGTTACTCATGGTATAGTATACTGCTTGTTCATACCTCTAGGCTCTAGCTTGCGCGATGAAGCGCCCAGAGCAGAGAGAAAGCGAGAACAGAGCTCACTTTCAAAACTGATGTGGGCGGAGTCAATGATCAGCAGCGACAAGAGGGTTAATTAATGGAGTCGCTCTTAACAGCCCAAAACGGTCCAAAAACCATGTTTTTCAAGGATTACTCGCTTTTGGTAGTGTTTGATGCCTATCTAAGCACTAAGTGCACTACCCCAGATATATACACGTACGATGGTGCAGGTTTGATAGTGATTCGTTCACTCAGGACAGCGCTAGGCTTGTCAAAAGAAGAAGAAGAAGAAGAAGAAAGAAGATGAACAATTCGCGTGGGCGGCGATTTTGTTTTACCTGTTTAGAAACGTTTGCCAGCTTCGCCAAAGGTATTTCCATGCTCAGAACAATCGCCTGATCAATCCTAGATGCCTGGAATTTCGATAAACGCTAAAACAGCGAAGATCTGCAACGTGCTCCCTGAGAGTCGCCATCTTGATTTTCGTCGTCGAGCAAGCAATCCCGGCGACTTTCATGGACTTCCTACAAGCGCTTACACTTCAGATTCCCTCAAAGATAGTTAAAATGCAGTAGAAACGTATAACAAAAGAGATATGTGCGAAAACTAATTTTCACACATGAGTAGCCGCCATCTTAATTCGTGGTCATCCCTACATATCATTGCCTATCGGCAATGATAATAATCTTAGCACAATAATGATGATTGAAGGATGTAGGCCCATGTCTGGTTCGGAGTTTAGTAATTTCTGTTCTTGTTTGTGTCAAAGCACTAGTCTGGTGTTCTTAAAATGGGATAATGTTGATCTGAGTGCACATGAACTGAAGGAACTAGCTAGTGCTCTGGAGCAGATTAGCTCACTAAAGATGGTGAAATTTGATGATAACACGATACTAGCAGGTTTTGGTATCCAACTGTTTAAAGAGACTATAAACAAGTCCACTGTGATACAAGCTATCGATGATGGAATAATCGATAGAAAAACACTTCTAGATGTACTTGATGATGTAATGCGTATTTTTTCCACACCACTTCGTTCGTTACTATCAGATCAAGATTCCTCTCAAGCCCTTGATCTAGTGACATCAGACATACAGTCCTCTAGTCATCAATCAGTACGAGATGTTGAAGATGATGAACTACATCTTGAACTAGCCCTATCAGCTAGTATACAAACAGCACAAGATGAACAAGGAAGAAGAGATGAAGAACAACAGCATTCAATACAAGAAGCTTTACCAGAAGATGGACAAGAAGAGAGTGATCATGATCTAGAAGATGAAGAATTACAGCAAGCTATAGCTCTATCACTAGAAGAGAATATTGAGCAAAGAAGAAGAGATGAAGAACAACAGCATGCTGCACAATCTAAGCAAGACACTTTACTATCTGCAGATGATCTGGAGAAAATGGGTAGTGTATTGTCATCAGAGAATGATCTAGATCTTGAAGAAGAAGAATTACAGCAAGCAATAGCACTATCACTAGGAGAGAACATTGAGCAGAGATCACTATTAGATGAAGAAAATACATGGAGTGATGATAGCTAATATTCACATCGCATGTACTCAAATAACATGTGTCATTGCAATCGATCATGCAAGAACATCGATAACATTCCTCTCTCGTATTTTATTAATAATTATTATAGCTATTATGTTCATTGTATAAGTTGCTTTGTGTCTTTTAATAATTTTTGCGAGTTCATATAATAATGTAAACTAGTTTGTGATCCATCACTATCTAGCTAGTAGTTCCTGTAGTGGTATGTGACTCCGCCTTCTTCTGGTCATGTGACCTCTTAGAATGCTTTTAAGTTCCTGACTCACTCTGCACAGTATCAAACACACTCCATCAACACACACTAACTCACTCACATTTCATGATCCATCATCAGTTTCTTCTCTCTCTCATTATCTTGTGTTGAGTTGTGTTGTTCTGTTAGTGCTTTACGTACTAAGTGTCCTCTGAGAACAGCTTGTAACTGATGAGAGATCTAGTACATGAGACAGTGAGGCATATGACACCATACATTGTACGTGTTCTTAACAGTTCAAGTTGCTCTTCAAATCTCTTCTGTCGTCTCTGAAGTTATTTAAAACACAGAATTATAATGACTCTCCCACCACCTACTCACAAAGTCACTCACTCACTTTTTTTTTTTTTTTTTTTTTGTTTCTATAATAATTTTTTTGCAAAAGCAAAGGAACCACAAAATAGCAAAGCTAATACAAATGTGATCCAAAAAAGAAAAAACAGAACACAAAAACAGAGATAATTATTATCTTAACTTAATTAACAGTGATTTAAAAGAAGAAAAGGATAAAGAAGAAGTAATTTCAGAAGGAAGGGAGTTCCAGTCAGAAATTGTGTTAGGAATAAAAGAATAATAAGAATAATTAGAGTGGGTGAAAGGTTGATGTAATAAACGGGCATGGAAAAAACGAGTATTGTAAGAATGAGAATTACGAAATGAGATAAGACCAGGAGGAAAATAGCATTGGTTATTAACAACTTTGAAGAGAAATTGAAGCCTTGACTCATATCTTCTTCGCTGAAGAGTTGGTATATCAAACTGAATGAGCAAATCCTGATAGTTTACGGACCAGTTTCTAGAAGCCATTCGCAAAGCAAACTTTTGAACACCTTCAAGTTTATCAATGTCACGGGCAATATAAGGAGACCAAACTTGATTGGCATACTCAAGACGGGGACGGACAAGGGAGGTGTAAAGATTTAGAATAATGGCTGGATTATTAGCTGAATAGAACCTTCTGTAAACAAGACCCAAGATCTGCCTAGCTTTGGAGCACACGTTGGTAACATGGAGAGACCAGGACAGATCACTAGATAGAGTCACTCCAAGATACCTGAATGAATCAACTATATCAAGCGGCATGCCATTCAGATAAAGAGGAGATGGAGGTTGTAGACCTCTTTTCCTAGAGATGATCATGCATTTACACTTAGATGGATTGAGGGTAAGGTAATTGTCGGCAGACCAGCGTTGGATAGCATCAATGTCCTGTTGAACGGCATGAAAATCATTAGGAGAAGAGATGGATTTATAGAGCATGAGATCATCTGCGTACAGGGAGGATGCAGAGGAAGAAATAGAAGTAACTCCATCGACATAGATTAAAAACAATAAAGGCCCAATTACCGAACCCTGAGGAACACCGGAAAGTACCAATGCATCACCAGAAGTTTCTCCCTCAATAACTACCCTTTGAATTCTGTTTGTCAGGTAATTAGCAATCCAATGTATCAAGTGCATATTGAAGTTGAAGGAAACAAGTTTATCTAGAAGAGGACGATGTGGTACAGAGTCGAACGCTTTTTTGTAGTCAAAGAAAATGGAACAAATGTCATGTCCAATGTCCAGGTCATTAAACCAAGTAGACGTAGAAGAAACAAGAGCCGAGACAGTGGAACGACCAGCTCTAAATCCCCATTGCGCATTAGAGAGTAAGTTATGGTCATCAATGTAATCAACAAGTTTGTTACAAACATGCCTTTCCAAAGTCTTGCACAGAAGACTTAACAAAGAAATTGGGCGAAAGTTGTCAGGTGTTTTTGGAGAAGAGACCTTAGGAACTGGTGTGATTCACTCACAGCTCACTCACTCACTCACTCACCCTAGCTGCCATCTTCCTCCACTCTCTCTGCAGTGTTAGTGTTGCTCTCAGTTCACTGTCTCTCTCAGGTCTCAAGCTACGCTGAGTCTCTCTATCATGGTCTCTTGCTCAGTGGTTTGCTGGTGGACTGCAGCATTCTTCATGCTCTCTAACTCTTTATCTCTCTCCTCTAGTGACATCTGAGCTTCATTCAGCAATGACCTGATAATAACACCACATTCATAAGTCCCTAGCTATCTGCTCTAAAGCATGCACTCTCACACACATCATTCATCACTCACTGATTGTTCTCTGCTAATGATCAATAGTGTGTTCTGTCCTCCTTCAGTTTACTAACAACACACTCTAATTTCTCTACAGCTTTGTCTCTCTCTATCTCTCTCTTCTTCATCTCCTCTAACTCATTCTCTCGATAACTAGAGTCTGTGTTTGGAGGACGCAGTCCGATGAAGTAATTGACGGTTGTAAATAACTAGAGGTATCTGTGTTTAGGAGGACGCAGTCCGATGAAGTAGTTGACAGTTGTAAATAAGCTGCAGGTAGCTGAGTTTGGAGGACGCAGTCCGATGAAGTAATCGACGATTGTAAAGGTATAGGAAGAGGATTCCGTATTTGGCAGTTGCGTCGCAGCAAGCCGCTGATGTAGGGATACTTGGGACTTTTACATTTGCAAGCTTAGCATTATTCCATCTTGTTCCTTTACTTTTGCAAACATCATCCCATCTTGTTCCTTTCCTTTTTTAAGAGACATCCCTACACTTTTCAGTTTTTTTATTAAAGCTTTTTTACTTTTCTCTCTCTTCTTCATCTCCTCTAACTCATTCTCTCGACTAGTAAGATCATCTCGTAACACTACAACACAGACAATTATATTGATCAGAATTATTAAAGATGGTCTCTCACAGGTCATCTCTGAGTCATGGTCGGCTCTCATCTGCTCCAGTTCCATCGTGAGTGACTGAGCACTGTCACATGACTCCTTCAGTTGCTATGACAACAAGTAAACTATCTCTTTCACTGGACGGTATCCCTTCTCTCTCTGACCATTTCTTTGTCCACCATAACTGCAATGAGTTCAGTTTGTGATAGATCCAAGTATTGATCAGCTATTACTCCTCGACTACCTAACAATTAGACATGAACATCAAGACATGATAATATTGAAAAAATGGGTCACACAATATTAATTTTTTTGTACATTATTAATTATTTGTTTAGTTTACAGAATAATAATTTCAAAATATTTACCACATGTCTAGAATAATTTTCTCTAACCTCAACTGTAATCCGGTGGTTCTCCTTTCTGTCTCTTCCTCTATCTCTTCTAGTCGCTCCCTCATCTTCACCATCGACTCATTCAAGATGTCTCATCGTTCAACTCAGTCATCATCTTTTCTTTCAATCAAGTGGATTTGATGTCATGCTGTATAGTAAATGCTTTTCATTTTCCTTTGTGTAGAACAATTTTCAGACTACAAACATGCAGAGATTGAGCTTAGGAAACGAGATCACACACAGTGACTCTAGTGAAATGATCATTAGTCTAATGTACAGTGAATCATATCAAAGCATATTCACTTGTAATTAAGAGCCACAATTATGGTGGTCTAGTGTACCTGGAAGCACAGTAACATGTCACATTCTCGTTCCTTTAGCTTGTTCAGTGAGTTGTTGTTTACATTTCCACTCCCCTGATCTACAGCAAGCAGACAGAGTCTAGCTTGTGGTATTGATACAGTTAAGTTAAACAATGAACAAACTGACACATTCCAAATGTGTTGTTGACAAAAAAACACATTTTTGGCATGTGGCAGAGTGTCAGTTTGTGGTACATTATGAAAACTGTATCATAAACACAAGCAAGACTCTGTCTGCTTGCTTCTGACAACATTCATGCAAAGCGCTGTACTTGCTGCACTCAACTTGCTTCAATGATTGATATCTGTACGTGGCGGGCCAGGATTGGTCTGTATCGTGCTGTCCGTGTTGGTTCAAGCGGCAGGACTAGTCTGTTAGCATCATCAGCTGATGGAGTGGAGGATTGGTCACTGTTGCTGGCACTGAGCACGATCATGATGGAACTAGTGGTCACTGTACTGATCATTATCCCGCTACTAGTACTGTTAGTAGACACTACTACACGATACTACTGTCTTCAGAAGATCAGTGATGCCGCTACAATATTAGTGAACCCAGTTGATCTACTGCACAGTGAAACAGGTGAGACAATGTTCATGATATCAGTCAATCATTAACTGTACTTGAGTTGTCCGTGAATAATGTATTTTTCAGTCAGAGTACAAGTAAAACTAGACATCAAAGGTGCCGATGCCTCGGTGGAATGCCATCATTTCACATACATGTAAATTTTACCTTTCTGTACATCAATCACAATGCAGTATAACAAGAAAATTAAAAGATTTCTATCGAAATCAAAAGGATGTAGGGTTGTGAAGTCTACCACTGGTAGCGATGTCAGAAACTGTATATTTTTGAAAATATTTTCTCCTTATAAATTGATTAAGTCGACGGAACATTGCTGCCGCGTCTCCAGTGAACAGCATACACGCTGTTTGATCATTCATAGGGCAAGTTAACATGCTAAAGCTGAATTTTGATACAGTTTCTTTGTAAAATTATGCATTCTAGAATTAATAATTATTTGTATGCACAATATCACAAACTATTATACTTTTGAAAATCTTATGTACGGTCGCTTCTCAAGCAGCCACTATAGTTTGACCATTCCCAGGACAATTAAACACGAAATACCTATACATTTTAGCCAAGTTTCTTTGTGGAATCTATTGTATTTAAAGATAAACCTGGTATATACTTTGTCACTTTTAGCTTGCCTAGTTTGCATATATACATCGAATATCAGACAAGCAAGATGTTAGTTCTTCTGTTGCGGTCGCAAGGATACTAGTAGGTATACTCTTTCAGCAGAATAAAGTTGGCTAAATTGCACTGAAACATTATAATGAGTTGCCGAACATACATGTAGATTGCTTGACCCCGGAGTCTTTGGAAAAGAAAATTACCCGGACAGCAAGACGTGAGCTTTTCAATTGTAGCTCATTGTAATCCTGATGGATGAAAGTGTTTGCAGTACTGACTTGCAATCCCGCCCTATTCGTCTATCAGTGGTGTCCGAAAATCGGTTACTTTTGCCGATGATCAAGTTTTTCGGCTACCCACTTTCTTCGTCTCCACAGTAGTAGACAAAGAAGCAATTACAAGCTGCAAATTTGCAATGCAAGCAGAGGAAG
Source organism: Haliclona indistincta (assembly GCA_964017065.1). Lineage (NCBI taxonomy): Eukaryota > Metazoa > Porifera > Demospongiae > Haplosclerida > Chalinidae > Haliclona > Haliclona indistincta. The sequence continues at coordinate 15,040,845 of OZ024786.1, read as the reverse complement.
TGTGTGTCTATACGTCGGCCAAGTTTGATGTAGCGCATTTGCAAGTATATGCGCGAGTGTCCGTAGATGGTGGCCAAAATAGGTGGCTTACTCTACTAGAATGCTAATGACCAGATAGGGCAGTTTTAAACGCTGACTATTTTTTACCATGGTCTGGTTCTTGAGCAAGGATAGAAGTTAATCTAACAGAGTCACGCTCACTCGTGGAGTTCAGCTGCTCGGATTGGCTGCTACACTCTATACGCGGCTCGAAAAACTCTTCTTTCCATGTATGCCTCGGTGGGCGGAGCCACGAGGAATACAGTAGGCTAGTCTAGTAGCCTCGTCCCCAGGCTCTAATTTTAGAGCCTGGTTTATACTGTTTGCGTATGCGTTTAATTATAGCAAAAATGAAATTATTTGAGTGGATGTACGGTGGGCGTAACGATCGAGTGACGTTTACAGACAAGCCTGTTTGCAGCTAAGACGTCAAAATAAATGGCGCACATCAATAACTGAGCTGCGACTCAGGTCTACAGGGGTATCGGCCCCAGATCACACTGCTGTGTCGTTTATGCCATGTACCAGCCACGCGCGCCATCGCTAGTCTCTCCTCTCTTCATCATTTAATTAGCACTAGTTGCGATTCACATTTCTTTGAAATGAAAAATGAAAAAAAATTGCTGTGCATAGTAAATCCAGTTATAAACAAACTTACCGATCGACGTTATAAGTTTACCATTACGAATCAGCAGTCTGTTAGAAAAAAAAACTGTTACAGATGACAACCTGACTAAAATATGTGTTATAAGTAGAAGAAGAGGCTGCCACTCTGGAGAGATCTGCTTTAGATCTCGGAAGGTTAGCATTCAGCTATGCCTATTAGCGCACACCAGAAACTTGACGTCATTGAGCCTATAAATAACACAAAAGATCCGTGATATTCTTGGAAAAGGAAGAAATTAAACGCATGCGCAGAGGTTCTTACTAAAACCGGGACGGGACGGGACACAGGCGGGACGTCCCGTCCCGTCCCGCATACTAAAATGCGGGACGCACTAGTGCAGTGGGGATTCAATACAAGCCTTTGTACATAGGCCTGGATGGGACTATGACTATATCTGTGTACTGCATTATACTGTGTGTCTTTGTTTTATGGTTATCTTGTTGTCCTAGGCTACAATGATCAGTATAATGTATTCTTCTTACTGTTCATATCTCTATTGTGAATGGTAATTCCACCACTTCACATTTCATTCTGACAACTTCAGAATGGTAATTATAATTATTTGGAATTAAATTGTAAGAAAATTAAAAAGATTTCTATCGAAATCAAAAGGATGTAGGATTGTGAAATCTACCACTGGTCCACAATGTAAACTAACAAGGAGCAAGCATGGAATGGTAACACGATTGACTTGCTAACAGACCATAGATCCCTACATCAGTGGCTGCTGTGGTTGGTTATAGCTAGTTCAGCTAGTTGCTGTTGACTGACACCTAACGTGAGTGAGTGAAATAAAAATAAAATGGATGATTAGATAAGTTCATAGTTCAATGTGAGATTCCCTCACAGTAAGAGGTAGACTGTAGGGAATATGGCAATGTGACACTCTTGAGCTTCTCAAACAGGCAATTGCTGATCTCGTCAAAGAAAAGCTAATCTGACATCTTAACCAGCCCATCACCGTACCGTATGGCTCGTTCCATTTATCAGCAAGTTTAGATGCCAATCTGCGGTACATCACAGAGGCTGCTCGGCCTAGACCTCCTGTCGCTGCAAAAATCAATGGTGTAAAGGTACCATGTTCAACGTCTCTAACACGTTCTTCATAGGATCTGCGCTTGAGTTGTTCCATTTGAGAAAAGGTGTGTGAAAGAGGTCTTTTTCTATAGGACTTTGCATAAGGATTAAAGACTTTGACATCAAAGTAATCTTTGGTGTTTGTATTACCCCAAAAACCTTGTGCTTTCACATCAAGACGTGCTCCATCGGTGGTAATTGCAGTACGATAGTGCATATTCTCTCCTGATAGTGGTTGTAGCTCTGGTTCTATGTCAACATCATGGCATACTTCAGAAAGCAATGTAGCAGTGAGATCACGCAACTCATTGTGGCGTTGAGAGGGCAGTCCTCCTCTGGGACAATTCAAGGCATGTTCGACTACAAAATCAGAACCACACACACATTTGAGAGGTAATCTTGCTGGGGGCCACCCATACCGCAGTGCCAATGCGTCACGAAAAGCTGACTTATGTAATGCAAAATTGTGTTCAGCAATGGGCAATGCAGTAAGCCAAATGGACGCTCCCTTTTCCTGGGCCAAGTTTACTGCCAATCTTAGAGATTCAGGAAGAGATTCTTGTAATAATGATGCTTTCTCCTTAAGTACAGCTCTTCTTGAAGACTTGAGTTCAGATTTGATTGTTTGCTGAGCATTGAAAACTTCAGCAGAGTAAAGACAATTTTGTACCTGAAGGAGATCAACTAGGGGTCTTGACACATCTCTAGAGTTGTTGTACTGACTATCAGCGGATTCAGCAGGATTAATGATTCCAAGTCCACCCAGCCTGGCTGGAAGTGAAAACAGTTGTCTTTCATTAGCACAAGGTATACCCTGACCAGTCAACTGAGGAATTAGTTTGCAAGACAAGGCAGATTCAAGGGGTTCTAACAAATGAGTGATATCAGGTGTAGTACGGGCTAAAAAAGACCATTTACCGATCAGGCCATGAGTCAAAACAGAGAAGGCAGCATGAGGTTGACTCTTGGCAAAGACAGATAATTGAATGACTTCTTCCACAAACTCATCAATACGTTTACTGGAGAACGACTCAACAAATGATTTCTGACCGATAGCTGAACCGAGATAGCGATGACCTTGATCAGTGATTTTAACAGAAGATCCTTCAAAAATCTGCTCAGCTGTAGCAAGAAAATCAGGTTTAACCACTAGGTGGGTCTTGTTTGCATTTGGAAAATAGCCATATGATGGGCCAATTTCATTTAGAGTGTCCCACCATTGTCGCAGTTGTGATATCGAACCAGAGGCGGAGGCATCATCAGCATACCAAATTTGGTCAGCAAGATAGTATAAGCGATTTATTAAAGGAACAACTGCCAGGGCATACATTGCCATGGCAAGCGGGTCACCTTGAGTCGTTCCCTCAGCAGACAAGAAAGTCTCTTCTCCACAAAACAGCAATGAGTCACTTCTATAGGTGTTGATAAGTACCTGAGAGATAGGAGGACACAAATGAGAAATGTTTACCAGAGCCAGTTGGCGGTTTAAACTGTTAAAAGCATTTGTAGCATCAACTAAAAGGAGACCTTCACAGTTAGGAGAAGAGAACATCAATCTAGTAGCATGAATAGCGCCCTCACATCCACCAGGTTGTCCTGCGCATAATTGAAGAGATCCAGCTGCTTCTTGAATATCATGGAAAAGAACTCTTAAGATTGCTTTACTAATTATCCTGCGAGCAACTTCTCCAACCCCAATTGGACGCACACCTGGATTTTTATCAAGGGCAATTAATCGGCTTGCCACCAGAGCACAAATACCAACTGGATCGATAACTTGAGTACATAGCTTCTTCGCCACAGCTGCAAGAGAGGTACATAGATCATCAGAAGAACGTTTAAAGCAGGAACAATATCGTCTCCAATCTGCAGCTTCTGCACCGGAAGGGCCTGCAGCACCACTTGATGACATGGCAATGGACTTGATAAGCGCACCAGTCAGAGCATAAAAAATTACTGGATGAGGGGAATCGGAAAAAATTGTAGAAGAAAAAACTTCAGTAGGTATAACTGCCTGTCCAGGGGGATGCTTAGCAGCCAAAACATCACGAACAGACTGCCCAGTTGCTTGACATTTGTCAGTTGGAAGGAGAACTCCAGATGAGGAGGAATCAGAAAGTAAACAAATAGCATCTCTAACCTTCCCTTGCATTACCAATTTACCAAAAGTTTGTGCACGACGATCATTTTCCGAATTCACAGGTAGTGGATGTTTCAAACGATCTTGAATTGATTGCCCCTCTTTCAGTAAAGTGGAGATATCACCCCCAAGCCATAAAGATAGCCTTCGTTCAAGACAAGCAGAGTTTTCTTTTTCTTTAGACTTATTGTGAGGTTTTTGTAACAACAAAGAAGGCATAGTCATGGCTGCTTTAAGGGCCACTGCTTCTAAAGCAGAACTATTTGCATATTCACGAAAGAGACGTGCCAACTCTGAAACAAACTTCTTGCCTATATTACCGTAAGGCACTTTAAAAAGGTTTCTCTTCCAGCGTACCACGATGTCATAAGCTGCATCTATATCCTTAGCAAAGGAAAAACCATCTGTAGATCCCCAGGTAAAAGCTTTGGCTATGTCGATTGGAATGAAAGGTGGGAGATCAAAATTATCAATACCTAAAGCAGGAGTAATCGAAGGAGCTGGAGAGCTATCAACACCTAAAACAGGAGTGATTGAAGGAGCTGGAATGCTAGGTACTGATGAAAAGGAAGAATCAACAGTTAATGTCTCATCAGTTGGAGTCAGAAAAACGGTAGCACGAATTGGAGTCAAAGGGTTGGGTAGAGTAAAAGAAGCTTCATTAGATGGAGAGACTGGTAAAGTAATAGTTGGTTGCAAAACGACAGGCTGAATAGGTGACTGTTGGTGAATAGGTTGAGACGTTGATAGAGTGGTAGGCACAGGAGAAGACGACAGTTGAGGTTCGGCAACAGTACATGTAGCACGAGGTTCATTTTCTGACTGACCAGCAGGTAGGGAAACCGGAGGAGTGTCAGATACAATTGTAGACAGCGTTGGCTGGTTCACACAAAGACCCCTTCGACCAGGAAGACAGTTCTCACATAAGCGCCCTGCTTTGGCACAGCTACACCGGCGGCAGGTCCCAAGGCCGTTGCAGCGGCAGCAGTCAGGCATAGCTGAGGAAACCAGTAGCAGAGTTAGCAAAGCGAACGACTGTCTTCCTGACTGTAAGTCACGAGTCACACGAGCCACACGGCGTTTTCCTCTGCCAATGAACACTTCCTCTGTTTTCCTCTGCCAATGAACACTTCCTCTGCCAATGAACACTTCCTCTGCCACTTCCTCTGCTGACACCTAACGTGCATTCAGCTAGTGACAAAATATTGATCTTATGTACAGCCACTGATGTAGGGATCTATGGTCTGTTAGCAAGTCAATCGTGTTACCATTCCATGCTTGTTCCTTGTTAGTTTACATTGTGGTAGATTTCACAAGCCTACATCCTTATGATTTCGATAGAAATCTTTTCAATTTTCTTGTTTGTGTCCTTTTTTTTCTTTTTCAGCGAAGTGCAATACAATATCATGCACGTAATGAGCTGTCTTTGTTTCCACCATTCGTTTAGTTTTCCTGTTGTTGGTGGCTTTTCTTTATTATTAAGAATTTTAAACTTGTAGCTAATAATTATTGTTATGCTGTACGCATCAGCTCGCCTACACATGCATGCAGTGGAAACGAGCCCCGCCCAAAATTGTTAGTAGACTTGTACGGCGGTTGTAATTATCTGACAAGCGCAGAATGGTGATCCTATACGAGCTTACCGTTCTTCGAAGACTCCAGACAAATACATGTATGTGTTCTCCGTGATCCATAAGGCGCCCGGCGATACTCAAGCTAGTGCTTGGTCACGTGCGTATTGCGCAATCACATCAATGGCGTCTAACACTTAGTTGACAATGGATCACGATCGAGAAATCGCGGAATTTATATCGACGTTTCGCTAAAAACTAAGTACAAAAGGCACCTGCCAGGAGAATTTCATGACTGTTCATGGGTGTTTTGGTCTCGGCATTGCTCGCGTAAAGGCGCTAGGCGCGCTGAAGAAAGAAAGAAAGAAAGAAGATGACGAAACACGATTTTCACCGTTTCCAGGTTCGTCACTTTAGCAAAACTTCGAGCAATCTCCTTGCTACTGTAAGATGGGGCAACGCCAGAGAGCAGATTTAAGTGTCTTTTGACGTATACAATTCATGACCAGGCGAAATATCAGCGTTTGAACGCTAATACATTGTATGTAGCAGCTATTATGAATAGTATTATCAATCATGAATGCCATTAATAACACAATGACTTGTAGCCAGGTCATATGAAAACCCGCGGGTCATATGAGAAATATAACCCGGCAACTGGGCAATCTGATTGGTCAAACACTCTTAGCTATGCTATAATTGCATTTAGAGTATAGCTCAATGTTATTGACCAATCAGATTTATTAGATCCGAGGATCTATTTGCTGTAGAGACCATCCGCGAACGGATAGAGTCCATCCGCGAACAGATAGAGTCCTTCCGTGAACAGATAGACCACAGTTTGCTTAGTGAGAGTGCATTCATAACAAGCCATAAAAATTGTTATTACAAGAACACGTGATGTGAGGCTTGTACACGTGTGAGCGTGAGTGAGTTATAGAAACTAACTTTTTGTTACGTCAGAAAGTCACTAGCAGACGCTAAAGCGATGGCGGAAGGATGGTAGGAGACGAGACAGAGTACCAGCAAGGTGTAACAAGACACGGAAAGCCGTTTAGCGACGTACTCTAGCTAAACTCGCCTGTGTTTTTTCATCGCTGAAGTAAGGCCGTGTTCTTTATAAAACATTTGCGCAGCGTCGAAAATTCCTTGTTGGATAGCAACGGTTGCTATACTCTAAGCCGGTTAGAGACCTCGGCCAACGGGATCTACGCGGTATAGAAACCCTCGCGTCGCCATAGAACCCTCGCGTTACGCGCTCGGGTTCTATATGGCTTCCTCGGGTTTCTATACCGCGTAGATCCCTTGGCCTCGGTCTCTAACCTATACGTGTTTGATGCTATTAAATTTGTGTATTTGATAGAACAAATGAAGGAATCACTGACTGGAACTGAATTTTGCAAAAAAAATAATTTAATTTTTTACAGCGAAACCTGTCTGAAGGACCACTTGTGTAACAAGACCACCTCTATTATTAGCCCACAATTTTCGTAGGAAACTTGCGTTTTGTTTACAGTCATGCATGTAATAGATATTTAATATTGTTGATGAGTAGCCGTTTTGAAGGAAACATAGTTAATGCTGGCACACACCGTGTCACAAAATGCTGGTTCGTCCCGCATTTTAGTATGCGGGACGGGACGTCCAGCCTGTGTCCCGTCCCGTATATCAGATTTCCAGTCCCGTATATCAGCTATATCAGATTTTTCTCTACAAAATCTGAATTGGTCCTACTTAAATTTTATTTTTATTTTTATTTTTACCTACTCGTTACATCTAGCACGTACCTGCCTTAATAACATTTTGTTGGTCGTTTGCCTGTGTCCCGTCCCGGCTTTTAGTTACAAACGTTTGGCCGCTGACCTCTTCTCCTGGATGGCTGTTGTTGGTAATGTGGATTTCTATAAAGACAAAATTGTCTACCGCTGGCTGTCTTACAGCTAGTAAGTTCGTATTTAGTTCAGAACAGCGTGGCAGACTAGTATATGAAGCTTCGTTCTCGAGTTATGGCGTAATTTGCTTAACTCGCGATCGATGGCCATTGTCGCTAGATTTCTCAGTAGACAAAACTATCCACAGTTGACTGCCAAGAAGCTGATAGGTTAGAAGTTGACTACAGGATAACAGCACATGTCTAAAGAAATTATGTAAGCAAGCTATGGACGCTATCTCGCTCGTGTGCTTTGCAATGCACACGAACTGAACATTATAGACACGCCCAGTTGAATTAGTGGTCAGCAATGATTGGCTTCTAATAATTGCATAACTATTAAGGTGGCGCTTCACCGGAAACAGCAAGTAAATAATCATATTCACGCTTTATTCATAGTTGTACCCCACCACACCCAAAGATCAAAGGAAAATAGCATGGTACATATCCCATATACAGAGGAAAATATGGATATTTTCCAGGATATTAAAGTTAAAAAGGGCAAATATGGATATTTTCCAGGAAGTGGCAAAGTGGCACTAGTCCCTTGTCCACACCTGCCCACCCGGCGAAAGTGCGTGGAGCTTTATACCCCACAAAATAGCAGATACTAGTGGGCCATCGTCAATGAATTATCAATAAATTTTTGGTGCACGTGTTGACCTTTGGGAAAGCCAAGTTACCGTGCGTTTTAGCTGCACAAAAGTTGACGCCAGGCTTCGTTTGTTGCCCAACTTGAACAGCTTCGTTTGTCGCCCAACTTGAACACGGGCGTTCGCCATTATAGACCTGGCGAGTGTGCGCTTGGAGGCGAGTGCCCTGGGCTCCCATCGCTCGTAGATCTTCGCTTACAAGCTACAGAACAGCTACAGCAGCTACAAACACCACGAGAAGACTGGTGGTAGGGTAAAAGTCAGTTAACTCCCGGTCTCTTCGGCGATCGGGATAATACCTCGGTGGTTAATTATGCCATCCTCGGGCTCCGCCCTCGGACAGCATAATTAACCACCTCGGTATATATCCCGTATCGCCTCAGAGACCGGGAGTTAACTATTACAAATCGATCGTCAACCGGCTATGCCCAATAGTCGTAATACAAATTTGGCGGCGCACGCTCACCATCATGGCGGCTAATGAGGACAGTTTTTAGGTACACCATGCTTCGCTGTTCCTTGACGCAGGCTGCTGTTGCTAGCTGGATTGAGTCCCTTAGATATCGGGCCATAGACATTTGCATTGATTTTAACGAAGTAAGCTATATCTTCCGTGTAATAGCTGCATATCGACACGTGAGTGGCAGAACTGGCTAATATTCAAGAAAACAGGCTTTATTTCAGGCAAAACAATGAAAATGCATGTGAAGCACAAGAAGGCAAGTGTGTCTGTAGTATTTATTCTCGTCTGTCTTGTGCCGCTGTCGCACATAGTGTATCTAACGCTCGCCAGCAGGCGTCGTCCGTCCCGCTAATGCTGTTTATGCAACAGCACTCAAACTTGGAATAATAAAAGGAGACCACTAGGTGACAGTGCAACACACGCAAGAACTCCATAACTAAAAGTATTGTAGAAAAAGAAAGGGTAGCTGCATAAAGTATGTATTAACTACTTCCGGTTTCCGGTGAAGCGCCACCGTAAGGGAATGACTCAATTCACCCGGTTTGAAACCGTTGCCATGGCAATCACGTGATAACTATGGACGAATACTGTCAACTAAACCCAAAACCCTAAAAACCTTCTCCTAACTGCGCAGAGTCGGGAGGGGTATCCTAACACGGGCCTTCGGCCCTTAGTAAGCCTAAGGATCGTCGGGAGGGGCGTCCTAAACAGGGCCTTCGGCCCTAGCTAAAGATCGTCGGGAGGGGCGTCTTAAACAGGGCCTTCGGCCCTAGCTAAGGATCGTGGGAGGGTCGTTCTAAACTAAGGATCGTCGAGAATGTTACTACTAGCTAGAAAACTTAAGTTTTTTTGTGAAAAAAAACAACAAAAAAATCAATGGACACGGTGAGGAACGAACCGTGAACGTCTACATCACAAACCACCGCACTAAACCTCTGAGCCACCGGAACCTGCTAACCAACCGTTGCTACAAACTAGGCTTTATAGTGATTCAGTACGCGCGCGCATGTAGATGAAATAAGCCCCCGAAGGGGGCTTGTGCACGTGACGTACCCGTGACGTAGTCGTTTCAAACCGGGTGAAATGAGTCATAACCGCCACCGTAAGGAGGCACGGTAGTGCCTCCCTATGTAGGATTGAACGGAAAAACAAGATGGCGGCTACATACAATGTATTTCGTTCAAACGCTGATATTTCGCCTGGTGATGAATTTTATACGTCCAAAGACACTTAGATTTGCTCTCTGGCGTTGCCCCATCTTACAGTATTGCTCGAAATTGTTACTAAAGTGACGAACCTGGAAACGATGAAAATCGGGTTTCGTCATCTTCTTTCTTCAGCGCGTCTAGCGCCTTTACGCGAGCAGTGCCGAGACCAAAACACTCACGAACAGTCATGAAATTCTCCTGGCAGGTGACTTTTGAATTTTTTTTAGCGAAACGGCGATGTAAGTTTCGCGATTTCTCGATCGTGATCTGACGCCATTATTGTGATTACGCAATACGCTCGTGACCAAGCTTAGTCTCGTCCCCAGACCACACCCTCGCCTATCGCGAGAGAGGGTCTGGTGGCTTTAGTTGCACTTTCTTGGGCTTTTCGTGTACGAGAGTTACGTAACACTAATGAATATGTATAAATGGTAGAATTTGCACCTGCAAAAGTAAAATGGCTGCTACACACAAGTGTCTCGTATGTAGTGGCGCATTAGACGAGGGAGACAATCTGCGAAGGCGAAGACGTCTAGACAAATTTTCTCAAGACTTGAAGAACTAGATAGAGATGATTGAGCTTCTACACCTTTTTTTTAGAGGTCAAAGATGCAAAATGTTATTAAGACAGGTACGTGCTGTAACGAGTAGGTAAAAATAAAAATAAAATTTAAGTAGGACCAATTCAGATTTTGTAGAGAAAATATTAAAGCAGTTTAACTGGATCCATTGCCCTCTGCAATGGCTAAAGTTAGGGTATCTGTCTTTAGGTTAAAGGGCTTAGATTTTATGGATCTGGTTCCTCGCAAGCACATGAGTGTGGAGCGCAGTAGTGCGAAACTCAGTCGACTCCTCAGAAAACCCATTATCTGACCATAGGAAGAATCATGTTTTTCAGCGAGAAGGTTTCCAATTCTTTTCAGAGTCAAAGTAGCGGCGGGGCCTATTCCTCCAGTACATGCGAGTACAAATGGGACAATAGTAGATTGCTCAATCTCAACAACTCGTTGTTCATATTTCCTTCTCTTCTCATTCTCATGTCTTTGGTAGCTTGATTGGATGCAGGGGGTTTGATTCGAGGGAGCGTAGGGGTTGAACACCCGCACATCAAAAAATGTTCGCTCAAATCTGCCCCCCCAGATACCACTGGCGGCAACATCAAGTCTAGCATACTCGTCTCGGTTTGCACTCAACAGAGAGAGAGTCTCCCCAGTCAATGGTTGTAGGGTTGGTTCTATAGATACATCATGACACGTTTCAGTTAGGAGGCTTAAGCTTGGTGAAGACTAATTGAGCTTCAACACTACTCGTACGACCATCCTACGTACGCTTGTCGAATGTGATACTCTGACATCGAAAAAGGAGCTAAGACTGCAGTTGCACTTCGATCTATAAACACGCGGCTCAGATCATCTGCAGGAATTACAGAAACTGACATACATGTATGTCAGTTGACCGCCATCATTCTATCGATGTGGTTTGTATTACGTAAGAGTTAGCGTTCTGACCAATTTTTTTCCTTGGTGAAGACTAATTTATTAGTTGGATGCTTTCTGACCAATCAGATTCTACCCCAGACATTCCGGGGAAGATATTACTTCCTGGCCCAAGAAAATCGACTAAAGCCACCAGACCCTCTCTCGCGATAGGCGAGGGTGTGGTCTGGGGACGAGACTAGACCAAGCTGTGGTTAGCGGCTTATCGCTATAGCGCACGTGACCAAGCACTAGCTTGAGTATCGCCGCGCCGTATGGATCACGGAGAACACATATTTTGTCTGGAGTCTTCGAAGAACGGTAAGCTCGAGTAGGATCACCATTCTGCACTTGCCAGATAATTATAACCACCGTACAGGTCTACAAACAAGTATGGGCGGGGCTCGTATGCACTGCATGCATGCATGCGTAGGCGAGCTGTTATGCACAGGATGCACCATTATTTAACCCCAAGGTCAAAGTTCACGAAAGTTGCCGATTTCAGCTAGCAATTGCAGAGCAGCTGGTAGGGATTTAAGAGATTTGAATATGCAGTTGTTTGTTACGTATATAGTGTTGTTTATAACTGCAGTAAAGGCTACATGTAGATTCTTTGACTTTTATTTTTTTCATTGCGGACTCTAATTAAGGTTACGCTTATCACGAGCAAGTAGCTTAGCTAGGAATGGTTGCCTGAAAAAAAAACACTTGTAGCATCGCGTGTGTTGGTTTGGCTGGACAAAGCATTGCATATCCAGTCAGAGCAAAGACTGCACTTTGTCGATTGCAAAAGCGGCGGCTCGACTCGTTACCATAGTTAGGGTCCGCAATGAAAAAATCGACTGTCACAGATTCAGCGGGATGGCGACTCAGTGTGTAGAGTTGCTTGGTACGGACATAGTACGGATAGACAGAGAAGCGCCAAGTCTTTCTTTTTTGCAGGAAAAAATAAAACGCTAAAAATTAATGGTAGAGCCTACGAAGTGCTTATAAACTATTTTATTTTCGAGTTACATTCGATCCACGCGATACAGTTTTGTTGTCAAGAATGCGCAGCATCGTGCTGTCATGATTTCAACACTCTTCGAGGTCGCAACAGCTCCTCTGCATCGTTTTCAAAGCGTAATTTGGAAGTGGGCGGGGTCTCCGAGACGCCACAATAACAGTTTTTGGTCTCTAGCGCTCTTGTACATCGTCCAATAGCAACCCTCGTGCACTTTCTGTCCAAGTAGGGTAGCAATGTAATTGCACACCAAGTTTCATCAAGTTCATTTGCTTCCTTCCACCAAATCCAAAATTTCGATGTATTTCTTGGATTTGGTGGAAGGAAGCAAATGAACTTGATGAAAATTGGTGTGCAATTACATTGCTATCCTACTTGGACAGAAAGTGCATGAGGGTTGCTATTGGACGATGTACAAGAGCGCTAGAGACCAAAAACTGTTATTGTGGCGTCTCGGAGACCCCGCCCACTTCCAAATTACGCCTTGAAAACGATGCAGAGGAGCTGTTGCGACCTCGAAGAGTGTTGAAATCATGACAGCACGATGCTGCGCATTCTTGACAACAAAACTGTATCGCGTGCATCGAATGTAACTCGAATATAAAATAGTTTATAAGCAATTCGTAGGCTCCACCCCTAATTTTTTAGCGTTTTATTTTTTCCTGCAAAAAGGAAAGACTTGGCGCTTCTATATCTACCCGTTCTATGTCCGTACCAAGTAACTCTACACACTGAGTCGCCATCCCGCTGAATCTGTGACAGTCGATTTTTTCATTGCGGACCCTACCATAGTGCAACGAGCAGTTTCGTGGACCGTAAAAGTCGAAATCTCGTTGTGGGCATTCTGTAGCACGACTAGACTTGGCATGTAGCTAGACTGCTCAGTTATCTAGGGATCAACGGATCCATTCATCGATATCAGGTTTTAATTGCAGAGTGATGTTTACGCACATACTCGAAAAGCTTGTCAAGGTTAATTCTCGAGTGTATGCGTGAACATAACTCGGCAACTACAGCTGATATCGATGATTGGATCCGTTGATCCCTAGATAACTGAGCAGTCTAGCTACATGCCAAGTCTAGTCGTGCTACAGAATGCCCACAACGAGATTTCGACTTTTACGGTCCACGAAACTGCTCGTTGCACTATGGTAACGAGTCGAGCCGTCGCTTTTGCAAACGACAAAGTGCAGTCTTTGCTCTGACTGGATATGCAATGCTTTGTCCAGCCAAACCAACACACGCGATGCTACAAGTGTTTTTTTCAGGCAACCATCCCTAGCTAGCTACTTGCTCGTGATAGGCGTGGTATCCCTTAACCTTAATACTCGCTTTAATAACTTTCGAGAAACGTTCGTGAGAGAACATTCGTGAGGGACGAGAGAACATTCCTGAGGGAGGAGAGAACATTCGTGAGGGAGGAGAGAACATTCGTGAGGGAGGAGAGGACGTTCGTGAGGGACGAGGGCATGAGTCGCGAGAGCCGATCTTTAGGGCCACCGTAAATCTCCGTAACTTCCTGTATAAACCATAGATTTTTTGATTTTTTAAATAATAATTTGCATATACAGTGTTCCACACGAAGAGAAGCAAAAATCTTTTTTATACATTTTGGTTCTTATCTCAGGAACCAAGTGTCCTATGATCATGTTGCAGGTACCATTATGATCCTCTATCCTTACTGAACACCCTGGTTCATATGGCTTCGCATCACGTGACTTAGGCGTGTCACAACATGGCGGCGTATCACACCCACTGGAATGACAGTTTTAGGTTAGGATTTCCAGAACTACTGCTAGTTAAGATTTCTTAAAGCTGCATTACAACTATCACCTAGGGCTCTAACCTTTAGGCAAGTGTCCGGCTTGAACTAGCGTTAGTTCGGCAACGGGAACCAAAAGATGGATTTCGCGACAAGCCAAAACTTTAGGTACGGGAAATCCGATTCCGTGGGAGTTAAGCTCCAATACTTGGAGACTGCATAGCCAATACATCCATCCACACTTTGCCGCACACTAAGCGTCCCTAGAAATGTTCACAGCGACAAGCGAGACTCTTCTCTGCACGAGTGCCGTTTTCTTGCCGCCATCTTGCGCTTTTAATGGATTTTTGTGATGTCACGCATAATAATTGTTGGCTGTGTAAAACGTCATAACTATTGAAAACACATTGAATCAGTATAATAGTTATGATGCAACACATGCTCATAACCAACGTGTGACATCACAAAATCCATTAAAATCGCAAGATGGCGGCAAGAAAACGGCACTCGTGCAGAGAAGAGTCTCGTTTGTCGCTGTGAACATTTCTAGGGACGCTTAGTGTGCGGCAAAGTGTGGATGGATGTATTGGCTGTGCAGTCTCCAAGTATTGGAGCTTAACTCCCACGGAATCGGATTTCCCGTACCTAAAGTTTTGGCTTGTCGCGAAATCCATCTTTTGGTTCCCATTGCCGAACTAACGCTAGTTCAAGCCGGACACTTGCCTAAAGGTTAACATTCTCAAGAAGCGCTCACCTTCCAAATCTGGAGGGACTTGTTCTTTGATGAAGGGAGGGTTAGGAGTATTGAGAGACGTCCTCCTTAGTCCTATCACCATAAGGGTGGTGATATGGAGCGGAGGCATGGAGGGTCCTGTGCCATCAGGCTTGGCCCTCCCATCTCAAACCCAGCGACAAATGGGCCTGGAAGGGAGAACCAGCATGCCGAAACCGGCATGCACCAGCCCACAATGAGGGAGAGAATTTGTGAATTCCTCCTCAAATCCTCTCCCTTCAGGCCCATACCCGATCTACCCTTATAGCATTTATAATTATGATAGCAGAGTTGCCATTGCCGACATCGCACTTCTGAAGACTCTACGTTGGCTGCGATGGAACAGCCCCATACCCAGCCCTGCTGCTGTGCCACTCAACAAAACAACGACCATGAATAACAACAACAATAATAATAATGACACCACAGTACATGTACTCATCATCCAAAATGTTCTTAGCAATCACATTGACGTACAGACATGTTTGTTAGGAGGGAGAGCACCTAACAAGCGACCGAACTTGAGGCAATAAGGAATAAGAAAAGGAGAGAGAGGGACAGAGAGGGACAGAGAGAGAGAGAGAGAGAGAGAGAGAGAGAGAGAGAGAGAGAGAGAGAGAGAGAGAGAGAGAGAGAGAGAGAGAGAGAGAGAGAGAGATGGTCTGCTGCAGTGATCCGCCCTCAGTTGTTCCTCACCGATGGAGCTCTTGCCAGCCGGGTGGAGATTGCTGCCAGTTGATCTCTGGGCGTTCGGATATACCGTAGGAACGCTGCAGACTCCCACCTACCCAGCATTTTGATAGTGGAGTCCTCTATGCCTGCTCGGGCGGCTGTTGACGCCGCTCCTATACGGAAACTGTGGCCACTGTACTGGCTTGGACTGATCCCGGCGCTTTGCAGCGCGGCTCTGAGGTGATGAACAAGTCGCGGGCGCGTTAGAAAACGACCGTCTTGGAAGACAAACAGCGGACAGCCCGCTTCGGTCTTACAGCCAGATTGCCCAAGATGGCGGCCACCGGACAGAGTAGGCAGCCTGTGCGGCCTATAAAGATGCGGACGCCTGCACGAAAAGGGTCGGTTTTACTCTGCTTGATCACGACACTGATCAAGGTGGGGTTGGCATGGTCGTCCACTGCTATGTCGGATGTCGTAAGTGACGAACTCGGGTCAAAGTCACTGTCTGAACGGACGGTGAACTCTCCTGAGCGAAGGAAACCGTAAAATCCCAGGCAACACGCTGCCCACAACATGATTACGTCTGGCTGGCTGGTTTGGGCCCGACTCCATACGACTCGCAGTCTGTCGAGGATGTCGGGGGTGATCGGCAGGCGCCTATCTGCTGAGACTGGTCCTCCAGACCTTTTAATTTCTTTGAGTACGTATTCTAAACGCGGAAACCGCGCCAAGGCAAACGGATCACCTCCTCCATTCTGGATCTGCAAGTGACGCAGCCCCGCGACATAACACTTTATGGACTGGTGCTTTAAACCTTGTAACGCTAAGAATGCGACAAACAAACACAACACATTATCTGATAGTGGAATAGCATTCTGGGCATAGTCTCTGTAAAACGACAGGTACCTCCTCTGCGCAGTCTTGTAGACTCTGCCGGTTGACTCTGCGATTCCTAGGTTAAAGAGTTCCTGAACAGCTCTGTCCACCGATGGGAGGTCCAGTCGGGTGGTCCGTGGAACGCCAGCACCAGCGCTGCCGGGGGGATTGCCGCTGGCGGGGAGTCGACCTGTGTGATTGAACGAAAGAGTGAGAGTTTGTTCCTGGACAAGGCGTCGGCTGCGGTATTCAATTCCCCTGCTATGTGTTCGGCTGTATAGCTAAATTGCCAGACTGCTGCATAAAAGTGCAGGCACCTGAGTAGCTGTAATAATACCCGATCTTTTGCTTTGTTTTTCTGAAGCACCGTGACAACGGCCATGTTGTCCGAGCGGAAAAGCACACATTTTCCCGCCCAGCTCTTACCCCACGTGGCAGCTACTAGTAACACCGGTGCTATTTCCTTCCTAGCTATGTTATGGCCCTCCCATGTAGTTGGCCATTGCACTTGGAACCATGAGCTGTCCAAAAAGGCCCCGCAACCCCACGAGCCTGAGGCGTCTGAGGTAACCGTGATAGATGGATCGTCAGGAAGGAATGAGTGTTGTCCATTCTACAGAGGGAGAAAAGCAGACCACCACGCAAGGTCGGCCTTCATCATACTGTTCAACCGTACAAAGTGATGCAAGTGCCTAGTTTTCTTTGCCCCTTCAGTGAGGCTCCTGGTAAAGATCCTGCCTGGGGAAACGACCGATGCTGCATGATGGAGGTGCCCTAAGAGTGAGAGCAGTTCGCGTTTCTTGCACGCACTGCGGCGGTTCCATGACCTTATCAATCTCTGAACACGGCGCAGCTTCTCCTGAGGCAACTCCAACCTTTGCGCCGTTGTGTCTATGAGTATACCCAAAAATGTGAGTCTGGTTGATGGGCCTTCAGTTTTGGAGGGCGCCACGGGCAGGCAGAGGCCTTCACAGAGGGATAACGCTACGCTCAGTTGACCACGACACTGAGACGTATCTGGTGGCCCGGCAAAGAAAAAATCATCGAGGTAATGCAGCTGGAATGACACCCCCTCAAGTGTCATGGCCCAGGCGAGGGCGTCGGCAACCGCTAAGAAAACTTTGGGTGCTGATCGTAAGCCGAAGGGAAGGGCAGCGTCGAGGAATACCTCATCCTCCCACGAAATTCCTAGAAGGGGCTGGTCTGTTGGATGGACAGGCACCATACGGTACGCACTCTTCAAATCCATTTTTGCAACAAGTGCCCCAGGTCCCAGTGCTTTTACTATTTCCACGGCTTGGTCCACTGAAGCGTACCGTAGCGAACACCGACTGGGATCAACACCGTCGTTAACCGATGACCCACGAGGTGATGATAAGTCTGTTATCATCCTCCATTTTCCTACTAGGTGCGGTTTGGGGATGAGACCTATGGGACTGGTATGGACTAGGGTCTGCTCCTGACTAGCCAGTGGGCCTACTAGGCGGCCTTCCCGCCGCTCATCCTGTATGTAAGCTGCCACTACGTTGGGGTGGTCTCTAGCGGACGGGAGATTATGTTTGCTGACCGTGGTGTACATACCGCCGGGTCAAAGCCCACCCTGAACCCTTCCACCAAGCCCCTCCACACAAATTGTGCGTACTCCTGGTCTGGGTGACGATCTAGGTAATATCTCCATCTGGTTAGGTGGGCTTCCTGGCGTGGTTGCCGCAGTTCTCCTGCTGAGGACTGGGCAAGAGCTGGCTGGGATGACTCCAACGAGAGTAGGTCAGGTGTGTACTTGTACCTTCCCTTGACTATGTTGCACCACGGAAGGCTAAGTCCACCTGACCCTGTAGAAGAGGAGATATCAGTTACCCCAACTCCGAGGACCAGCCTAGCTGGTGCGTTGCCGCCAAGCACTATTACTCGCGGTACTAGGAACTGTTGCTATTATTAGTGAGTGAGTAATGACAGAACTGATTGATTCATATAAATGCAAACACTAATCAAATATATATATTTTTCTATCTGCATGTGTATGACGAGATTTCTCCTTACTCGACATTGAATGGGAGTAGATACACTGGGTTAATAATGCTGCGCTCCTGTTGGTTATACGAGCACAAGAACACAATAGAATAATGATACTAGCCGCAGTGGGTTAGGCGGTCCTTGCTCAGTATGGCTTCACGGCTTGGATGTCTGTTGATTGCCGTGCGAGTTCGCACCGTGGCGCCCCGTGGAGGAGCTGCTCTCGCCGGCTATGCCACTGGTGCGGCACTCTGACGCCTTGTGGGCTCGCCTCTGCCCCCATTTGAGACACCTGGAACAGACATGTTCGAAGCGGCAGGCATTTGGATAGCGTACACACGTCCCGGTATTCCACGAGTAACATACTTGAGAGTAGGGAGTGGCGTTGCGCAGACCGCTCTGTGCGGGTCGAGCACTAGGTTGTGACCTATATGGTGCCGCATTCTTTTTTGTATTGCTGGTCGCCTGCAGCGCACACTCTTGTGCAGTGTGATCGGGCTCCAAACAAATTGTACAGGCAGAGACCGAATTCCTCATGGCTTGAAAGGTTACAGCGTGGAGTCCTGCGACCAGGAACTTCCCGGGGCACCTGCGGCCATGTTCTGATAGAATGTCGCGTCATAGGCGCGCCATCCATCGTTCTTGTACTTCGCAGCCTCGGTAACGACGATGCGCAGGTACGCCAGGTGTTCGGGACGCATCTTACCGGCTGACGCCAGCACCATCAGATACGAGGCCATACAACAGGCCCAGGAGGAGATTGTTTGCACCTCCCGCAATGGCGGCCTTACTGCATGTGGTGCAGTAGCAGAAAACTCGTCCTGAATCTCCAGCTGCCTACGAAGCCGGAGATTATCCAACAAGAGTTCTCGCATCTCTACAAATGCTCCAGACAAAATCTTGGACACAACTTTTCCTGGGATGGGTGGCAGCGCGGACGAAATAACAATAGGCGCGGCTGTACCCTGACTCTCTTTGGCACTCTCCAGTGCTGAGGCTGATACGATGGGTGCAGTGACTGTTGACACGACAGGCGTACTTGATAAGAGAGGAATTTGCGAGAGCAAGGAAGGGTCCGGTAGCTGACCCAGCATCACACCTGTGGCAGAATAAACCGGTCACCCACTGGGTGTCGCAGTCACTAATCAAGTGTGCAACCCGTTCATTACTAGCATCATTAAAAATTATAACAACCCCTTCATTCACAGGCCCCACCCCCAGTGCAGCGCAGTCACTACACCTTGTATCCAGCTCCTTCTGTGCACTTGCTCCTTTCTTTTGCCTCCTGAATATCCGCCCTCGGCGGGTAGGTAACGCCCAGTGCGTTGCACCAAACTAAAACCCATCACCATTCCGTCACATCTAAATAAGCCCATCAACCCATTGGGCATGCGCTATCCTGTGGCGAGCCACTACCGTGTCACCCCGTGGGTTCTGCCCACCCTGTGAGCACCTCTTTGTCCCCATTTCTCGCTTCGCTAGGGATCCCTTTTTTACCCCCCCAGGCTAACGCCTACTGTGGCAGTATGCGTGTTCAGTATAAGTATCACCACGTTTCCTGTGTACTGTTGCCTTCTGATTATCCACCAGGTAGCCCTCAGTGTGTAGGTAACGCCCAGTGTGTTATCCCTGCCCATCACCCCATGGGGCATGCCCCATCCTGTGATGAGCGGCTACCATGTCACCCCGTGGGTTCTGCCCACCCTGTGACGAGCCGCTACTGTGTCACCCCGTGGGTTTTACCCACCCTGTGACGAGCCACTACTGTGTCACCCCGTGGGTTTTTACCCACCCTGTGACGAGCCGATATTGTGTCACCCCGTGGGTTTTACCCACCCTGTGACGAGCCACTGCTGTGTCACCCCGTGGGTTTTACCCATCCTGTGACGGGCCGCTACTGTGTCACCCCGTGGGTTTTACCCACCCTGTGACGAGCCACTACTGTGTCACCCCGTGGGTTTTACCCACCCTGTGACGAGCCACTACTGTGTCACCCCGTGGGTTCTGCCCACCCTGTGACACCCTCTCTGTCCCCATTTCACGCCTCACTAGCCACCCTTGGCTAAGGCCACTGGCAACCTGCATGTTCTGTATCAGTATCACCACATTTCCCATGAATCTTACTATCTGGTGAGCCACTACCCTGTTGCCTCGCTAGAGGTCTCTTTAGTCATACAGTCCTTGGTATATGCTGTGCATTACCCGCGCAGCGATGGCGTCCTACAGTCTACACAATATAGGTATTTGTACAAGAGACCCTGCAGCTGTCTCACAGCTAACTACGCTACAATGCTGCGTGAGAACATACACTCAGGCTTGTCTATCTGAGTGTCCCGTAGATAACATTATCATTATTATTACTTTTCTTTTTTTACAAATACAACTGAGGCTATTACCGTGCCGCGTGACAATATAAATCTTACTGAGACATCCCATGATTAACATTTGATTATAAACACAACACCTGACTAAGAGTCCTACGCTATCTATAACAACTCGACGCAGCTGACCCACTTACCCGTAGTTGTCGCTGTACCACTAGAGGGGCCAGGCTGGGAGGAGTGGTTGAGAGTTTGCCGGACTGCCTCTACGATTGTAGCCAGCGACAGCTGGTCTGTGCCACTGGATACTGGGGCGGGCGGCGCTGGAGTACCGGGCTGCTGGCCACCCGGACCCAGGTGGATGAGAGGAGGAGGAGGCGGGCGGACGTGCCCTGTAGCAGGTGCCACTGGCTGGTTGCCGAGAGGAGCGGCCGGGTTGACCACCATCTGGATCGGTAGCGGGCGGTCCATCTTTAGCGTGACAACGGTAGATTAGTCAGGCGGGCCGCCAGCGTTCCCAAATCTGCTTATTTACGGAGATTTACTTGCCCTCTAAATAACGCGCACCAAGCGCGAGTAACTTTGTTGTACGCGCTTTACTCTGAAAGTGTGGCGATATACTCGATTAAACTCCAAGCTACTTTTATACCAAGATTTTCTGTCTTTAACAGTGTTAATTTGGAAAAAATCTGTTCAGTAGAAATCAAATGCCACAGCAAAACATCAACTTTACAAAAAAGTTGGGCACACGCGTTTTTGCACAGCTGTGAACTGTTTGTCTATTTTAACAGTTTAATAATGCATCACACAACAAGCTTGCCAAGTTTCATCTGTGTCTAAGCAAAACTTGACTGATCAGAGATTATTATATGGTCGCCATGACATTCATGCATAATTATTAACACAAAAATCAATATCAACACTGCATTGGCTAGTTCTGCTGTCAGTACTCGGTATGGCCATCTCTCAGAGACACATGAATGCAGAAAATATAACCCTGATTTCACAGCAGGACCCAGGGAGATGATGAGAAGAAAAATTACGATATTGCAGTACATGAACAGAAAAATGAGGACCCAGAGGAAGGATAGAGTCAAGAAAATAGAATTAGAGTGTACAATACAAACTGACATACTAAGATAATAAGTATGAAGTTGATACAACGTCTTCATCTGTATCTTTCCATAACAGTGAAGCCACTTTACACTCCAAAAAGCTGTACTAAAAAGTTGGGCACTGCCGTTTTTGCACTGCTACGTGGTTATTATTACTATGGAAAGGTAGCTAATAGTCTGCTTTATACAGTCATTAACTTACAAGCGGTGTCTGGCGTATTGTTTGATCAGTGGGGGAGCGGAAAGCAGAAACATACCGTGTCCAAGTGTGACGCTCAAGCACTTTACACCGCGTTTATTCAACTACGATGCAACATACAGTTCCCAAGACCTCTCGTAGATAAAATCCAGCCAATAAAGAACAAGCACACATGTTTTTAACAAGGAATTACAGGTTAACAGAGACAAAATCAGGTATTTTTGTAAGTCAACACTTTCGTCCATTTCTCCTCTTCCACGGACGGTTACCGCCCACTTCCGTTGCAAGTAAAATTGAGAAATTTGGTACGCTGGCGGCTTGCCTGTAGTAGATCGACAATACAATGTAGAATGTTGAAACCAGATGGTGAAGACGTCAAGCTGTCAATTAACCCGTACAGCACTCACATACATGTGGATGTGACTATGATCTGCGCATGCGTACCTGTTCTGCTTCCTGGCCTGTTAACTTCGTTTATCTTTGTAAACATCAATTAGAGCCCTAGGTGATAGTTGTAATGCAGCTTTAAGAAATCTTAACTAGCAGTAGTTCTGGAAATCCTAACCTAAAACTGTCATTCCAGTGGGTGTGATACGCCGCCATGTTGTGACACGCCTACGTCACGTGACGCAAAGCCATATAAACCAGGGTGTTCAGTAAGGATAGAGGATCATAATGGTACCTGCAACATGATCATAGGACACTTGGTTCCTGAGATATGAACCAAAATGTAAAAAAAGATTTTTGCTTCTCTTCGTGTGGAACACTGTAGCAGGATACCAAAAATAGCAAAAATGCTAATCATAAATAGTACCCTATAAGTTATATATTAGATAAGCCACAGTTTTTTTAAAGGAAAAAAGAGTACAACTCTCCCGAATGTCCACAGGAATATTGTTTCACAAGGCAATGGAAGATGGGAAAAAGGAGGAGTCGTAGGAATGAGACTACGTAACCGGGATTGGAAACGGTGCATGTGCGTTGAAACACTCCGCGTCCGTTGCTAGGGGGGACTTGCAATATGGCTGTCAGCTGCGCAGCAATGGTCAAACGTTATACAAACGCTTAAAAGAGACTCCTGCACACACAGCAGATGCTGTACGAATTGGTTTCACACGTCAGAGATGCTTATTTGTGAGCTGTTAGAAGCTTGAGCGATTTTTCATACTGTAACAGGCATTTTTGCCTTAAAACGAACGAGAAAGCCGGTATTTCACAGGCACACTGAATGCTACAATCAAATCCATCGTTGGTACTACCCATTCAGTTGTATGGAACAATTGCCGATCTTTTAACCCTTTAGTGCCTGAATTATTTTGACGAAAATTTGACTTGCTCTAAACTGACAGTTTGTCTTGCAATTTTCTACAACATGCAGTACGCTAGCTGTTCCAAACTAGCGCTGTTTTTTCCTGGCATGTCAAAGTTTACGACCATGTACAGTACTAAACTCTGAGTTGAAAGTTGGCTAAACTCTGAGTTGTCTGCACTTGCAAAGTAGTTTAGAGCTAATTAATGACAGCACTCGTGATGTGCTTGCTGATTTGAGGACTCCACTATAATATTATTACTATCCATCACTAGCGCAGTCACTGATCAGTGCTAAACTACTTTGCAAGTGCAGACAAAAATTCTTAAAATCGCTTCTGGAGTGGTCGATTTACTCATTGTTTTACAAGCACTGGATTACTCCTTGCAAGCCACGCCCACTATTTTGGCTGTTTGCAGCTTGAGCGATCAAGAGACGAACGTAGGGTTACTGAATTTTGGTGATTGTGATAGACAGCTAGGAGATGGCTCTACTCAACCAACATGTTTCTGTTTCGCAATCGTGTTTTGTTTCAGCATAAATTGCGCTGAAACATTATTATCATTGCCGATAGGCAATGATATGTAGGGATGACCTCGAATTAAGATGGCGGCTACTCATGTGTGAAAATGAATTTTCGCACATATCTCTGCTATTATACATCTATACTGCATTTTAACTATCAACTATCTCTAAGTGACTCTGAAGTGTAAGCGCTTGTAGGACATCTATGAAAGTCGCCGGGACTGCTTGTTTGACGACGAAAATCAAGACAGAGAGCATTTGCAGATCTTCGCTGTTATAGCGTTTCTCGAGATTCTAGACATCTAGGATTGATCAGGCGATTGTCCTGAGCATGGAAATACCTTTGGCTAAGCTGGCAGACGTTTCTAAAGTGGTAAACTGAAATCGCCGCCCACGCGAATTGTTCTTCTTCTTCTTCTTCTTCTTCTCCTTCTCCTTCTCCTTCTCCTTCTCCTTCTCCTCCTCCTCCTCCTCCTCCTCCTCCTCCTCCTCCTCCTCCTCCTCCTCCTCCTCCTCCTCCTCCTCCTCCTCCTCCTCCTCCTCCTCCTCCTCCTCCTCCTCCTCCTCCTCCTCCTCCTCCTCCTCCTCCTCCTCCTCCTCCTCCTCCTCCTCCTCCTCCTCCTCCTCCTCCTCCTCCTCCTCCTCCTCCTCCTCCTCCTCCTCCTCCTCCTCCTCCTCCTCCTCCTCCTCCTCCTCCTCCTCCTCCTCCTCCTCCTCCTCCTCCTCCTCCTCCTCCTCCTCCTCCTCCTCCTCCTCCTCCTCCTCCTCCTCCTCCTCCTCCTCCTCCTCCTCCTTCTCCTTCTTCTTCTTCTTCTTCTTCTTCTTCTTTGACAAGCATAGCGCTGTAAGAGTAAGCAACGAGGGGACGCTGACTCTTACTTCAATAGTCAAATATCTTGAATTAACAATGACAGAATAATAATTACATCATCATGACACGTGTATTAAAATAACAGACATGCGCACATGTACAATGAGTTCAGTCAATCCGCTACAGAGCTCCCCCAAGTGATGGAAATCACGAACCTAGTAGCTTGAATGTAGGTCTGATCGGACGGCCTGATCTGCTATATTTGACGGGAGATGGTGTGTAGTTCTGTCCTTGAGAATTAGCGTTGTCTGACGATGAAGGAGGATGTGGCTCATTGACAGTACCAGGTATGATCGACTCCCCTGGGGGGATAAAGTCAGGGTCCACAAAAGCCGGCTTGAGGCGATCAACTGAGACTGTGTCTAGCTTTCCATGAAGATCAAGAGTGAAAAATTTCACACTTCTATTGACGACTCGAAATGGTCCATCATACGTGCATTGTAATGGAGTACGATGAGCATCGTGACGAACGAACACAAATTTGCAGTTCTGTAACTCGGGTGGAGCATAGGCAATGTGTCGTCTATGATGGGTTGTTTGTTTTGGTCGTATTTTAGCCATGGTGGTGCGTAGGTACGTAAGTAGCTCCGACACGCTTGGATCAGTTGACGTCGCAGATTCCTCGAAAAATTCCCCGGGGAGTCGCAGGGTAGTACCGTAGACGAGCTCCGAGGGAGCACAACCAAGGTCCTCTTTAGGAATTGAGCGAAGACCGAGGAGAACCAGTGGGAGCTCATCCATCCAGTTAGGACCTATCAGACGTGCTTTGAGGGCGGACTTTAGCTGTCTGTGTAGGCGTTCAACAATACCATTTGACTGCGGGTGATAGGCTGTCGTGCGATGAAGTTGAGTTCCCATTAAACAATTGAGTGCCGTCCATAAGTGGGAGGTGAACTGTGGTCCTCGATCGGAAGAGATGTCAGCTGGTACACCAAACTGAGCGATGTGGTGGAAAAGAAGTGCACGAGCACATGTGGTAGCTGTAGCATCTGCTATGGGGATAGCTTCTGGCCAGCGTGTGTAGCGATCGATGATAGTGAGCAGGTAGTTTTGGCCCTGTGAGACGGGAAGAGGTCCAACAATATCAACATGGATCTTCTGGAAGCGTCGGTCTGGGAGTTGTCCATGTTCAAGTGATGCAGAAACGTGTCGTTGAACTTTTGCTCTCTGGCAGGGGATGCATGTTTTAGCCCACAGTCCGACTTGTTTGTTGACACCATGCCATACGAAACGGGAGGATACCAATTTCCTTGAGGCTCTTATTCCTGGGTGCGCCAATCCATGAATTGTGTTGAAAACAGTGCGTCGCCACGATTGTGGGACGATGGGTCTCGGCACGCCAGTTGAAGTGTCGCACAACAGGGTTGTGTTTGTACCGGGGATTGGTAGGTCGGCGAGCACCAATTTGGAAATGGCCGTGCGGTACGCTTGGACCTGAACGTCGTCCTGCTGTGCCTGTGCCATTTTGATCAGATCAATGTCCGGCGGATTACACACTTGGTTAACCTCGAGCTCTACTCGTGAAAGTGCGTCTGCAACCACGTTCGCTCGACCTTGGACGTGCCGCACATCCGTGGTATATTCTGCTATGAGACTGAGGTGCCGTTGCTGTCTTGCAGTCCAACGCTCTGAACCACTAGCGAAAGCAAAAGTGAGGGGTTTGTGATCAGTATAAATATGCACTCTCCGTCCTTCAATGAAATATGCAAAATGCTTAACAGCCGCATACATAGCCAGGAGCTCACGGTCGAAGGTACTGTATGACTTCTGAGCTCTGTCAAGCTTCCGGGAGAAGAACCCTAATGGCATCCACTGACCATCAAGGAATTGCTCGAGAACCCCGCCGACTGCCAGGTCAGATGCGTCCACCGTGAGACAAGTGGTAGCAGTTGTACTGGGATGTACAAGTACGGCAGCAGCGGCTAAAGCTTCCTTGGTGTCTTCAAAAGCTGCTTGCAACTGGTCATTCCACTGGAAGTCCTTGCCTTTTGCTTGCGACATGCTGTGTAAAGGAGCCATGAGGGCAGCTGCGTGTGGGATGAATCGATGGTAAAAATTAATCATACCCAGGAACTCACCCAACGATTTGGCATCTTGTGGTGGAGGGAATTTCCGGACTGCTGCTGTTCTTGCTGGTAGTACTTCGATACCTTGAGCTGACACTTGGTGTCCTAGAAAGTCGATAACTTCTGCTCCAAAGATACACTTAGCTGCGTTGACAACCAACCCATGATCTGCTAATCTTTGAAAAAGCAACTGAAGGTGACGTCTGTGCTCCCTATCATCTGCACTGGCGACTAAAATGTCATCGATGTACACAAAAAGGAAATCCTCCAGACCTCGGCAAACCTGATCCATAAATCTCTGAAATGCTTGCGCTGCATTCTTGAGACCGAAGGGCATGCGCAGGAACTCGAAAAGGCCGAATTGTGTGATGACAGCGGTCTTGGGTATGTCGGCAGCTGCGACCGGAATCTGGTTATAACCACGAACTAGGTCAACCTTGGAGAAAATCTTCCTTCCTCTCAGTTGCGACAAAAAATCTTGAATGTGAGGGACGGGATAACGGTCGTGTCTCGTAATGTCGTTCAGCTGTCTGTAGTCACCGCAGGGGCGCCAGGCTCCGGGGGTCTTCTTCTCTACCATGTGTAGAGGTGAAGCCCATGGACTAGATGAACGTCGGACGATGCCTAGTTTTTCCATCTCTGTGAACTCACGTCGGGCGATAGCCAGTTTATCGGGTGATAGTCGGCGTGCTTTGGCGTGTGTTGGTGGCCCGGTAGTAGGAATAAAATGTTCCACTCCATGTTTGACATTGGCTGCAGAGAATTGAGGCTGCGATACTGTCGGGAAATCCTTAAGTATGTTAGCAAATTCATTCTCAGTGCATGCGTTCAAACCTGGTGCCGGTGCCGTGTCGTGTCCCATCGGGATATTTTCGTATGTCTCGGCATCAATAATATGATTTGTGAAGACATCAATAAGGAGGTGGTTGCTGCAGAAGAAGTCCGCGCCCAGCATCGGACGATTGACATTAGCTAGCACGAAGGGCCACTGGAACTTACGGAACCCGAGATTGAGAGAAATGGTCTTAGTACCAAATGTGTCGATGCTGCTACCGTTAGCAGCGATCAGAGGTTCCGTCTTCTGTACATGGCGTTCGTGAGGGTTGGCTGGAAAAACACTGACCTGAGCACCTGTGTCAACGAGAAATTTCAGGCCGGTGTCACGATCACAAATGTAAAGTAGATGGCTTTGGTGTGGGCCAGCAACCTGCGCCACTAGTTGCTGGCCTGGTCGTTTCCCGAACTCTTGTCTTCTTTAGATGCTTGAAATGAGCATGGAGGTCTGCAAGCTTTGGCTTTTTTTCCAAACTTGGAGTGATACCAGCAAACTCCCGGAGAACGCGGTGGTGGCTTCTTTGGGGCTGGTAAAGCAGAGTTGATACTAGCTGGGTACTGCTTAGCGGCTATGACAATGTCGGCTTTGCGTGCTAGTTGAGACAGGTTATCTGCATCTAGTGTTGCTACCTGTACTCGGACATCTTCTGGTAGTTGGCGCAAGAAAATCCGACGAAGGATGACATCTTTGTCAACTGACAGACTTTGGATGTGTGCACACAGCTGTGATGGCTTCCAGTCTCCCAGTCCATTGAGATTGAGGAGCTTATCTGCTTTCTGATCATCGGTAAGACCGTACACCTCCAACAATTTTTGTTTAAGATGCTTGTACTGGTCGGTTTCGGGTGTTGACGCGATGTCGTTGGCCATTCTCTCAGCGACAACTGGGTCTAAAGATGTTAGCAGGTAGTAGTACCTTGTGTCTTGTTCGGTTACACCACGTAAGGCGAATTGGGCTTCTGCTTGCTGGAACCACACGTCGGGTCTTGTGGCCAGGAACGTGGGTAACTTGAGAGACACGGACTGGGCTGCCACTGTTGCGGCAGTGGCTGCTGCTGTAATCCGATTAGCCGCCATGACTCGATGGAATGGTGCGCAGTAAATAGAATGTCAAACTTTGACTGTGAAATCGGTCGGCAGGATGGAGCGACGGTGCGGAAATCAAAGAGTCGAGGTTCTCCTCAGTGTAACGGTCGATTCCACGTCGGGGTCACCACTGTAAGAGTAAGCAACGAGGGGACGCTGACTCTTACTTCAATAGTCAAATATCTTGAATTAACAATGACAGAATAATAATTACATCATCATGACACGTGTATTAAAATAACAGACATGCGCACATGAGTTCAGTCAATCCGCTACAGCGCTGTCCTGAGTGAACGAATCACTACCAAACCTGCACCATCGTATGTGTATACATCTTGGTTAGTGCACTTACTTCTTAGATAGGCATCAAACACTACCAGAAGCGAGTAATCCTTGAAAAACATGGTTTTTGGACCGTTTTGGACTAGCGACTTCATTAATTAACCCTCTTGTCGCTTCTTATCATTAACTCCGCCCACATCAGTTTTGCAGCTATCTCTCTACTGCGTTTTGTCTCTGCTCTGGCCTCTGGACGCTTCAGCGCGCAAGCCAGAGGTATTAAAATGTGTCTAGACCAGTACTATACCCTAAATAACACTGATCTGTTCGTTAAAGCTTCAGGCGGCGTTTACACGACAACGATCAGTCCAAAAACGTGGATATGTATGCGTATTCAGATGCAGCGTTTTGGCTGTTTACACGACACCGTTTTGTATGGAATGTGGGTGTGGCGTTTTCAGGCGAGGACGCTGTTATTCGCTTGTATGCATGAACCAAAGCGAAAGAAGAAACTCTTTGTTGATGGATGCTGTTTTAAGACTCTACCCAGCATTCTTTGCAAGTATAAAGGCTGAGGTACGCTCATACAAAAAGTTACACGAGCGTTTTCATGTCTCCGTTTTCAAAGTCTCCACTTTGGTCTCCGTTTTCATAAGTCTCCGTTTTACCTATGCGTTTTCATCGTTTTGGTGTAAACGCACGACCAAAACGGATACAAAAGTCTTCGTTTTCACCTGATAGCGTTGTCGTGTAAACGCCGCCTCAGATGGCGGGTTAAAGCTAACTTACACCGACGTGAACCCGGCCATTGCCAGAAATGTAATACATTTTTTGGACATTTGCTGTTTACGTATAATAACGAACCACAAACCTACAAATTGTTTACTATGACTCTTGGAGAAACTATTAAACTTCATTGGTGCTCTAAAACATCATCTGCTACCACAGGCAGACGGTCAACATCGCATACCGGAATAAACGTATTGCAAGCAATGGTGGACGAAGAAACAAGCCATGGAACACACCTTTCAGCTTCCAGACGCCCCATAGCGTTTGAATCAACTACTCTACACTGCTAGAAGACACAAGGAGTTTGCTAACAACCTACTACTTGATCGCTGAAGGAATACAGCCACGAAAGAACTGTTTTTAGATCTGACCGTATTATGGTTTTATCTAATTATCTGTAATTTTTACCTATTTTTCGCTGTTTTCATGCTAAAAATGGAACGCCCAAAATTCACCTACCGGAAACAAAATATGCACCAGGCGAAGCTATTTATAGCCTAGTACAACAATCCCCAGTGAATCTTTGTGCGATCCACTTAGAAAAACGGTTCGAAAATTTAAAATCCTCCATTTTGTCAACATTTTGTATTACGCCATTGAGAGAAATAGTGCAGAAATTGCATCACGATTTGGAACGGTGAAACTACGTGTGAGCGCTTATAAACAGCCATAACAGGTTAGCTAAGGTACTGTTATCTATGAATCACCGTCGAACTAAGGAATCATGTTGCTCGTTGGCTACTGCCACGGCGTTTTCTTGGTCCACTCAATGCTCGCCATACGTTTCCCCGCGTTAATATACGGGAAAATATACGGTCAATTATTGTCCGTGTCCAATTATTTCTGGCAATGAAGTTACCGGCTGCAAGATTCTACCCACAGTAAGGTTCCTACACCACGCAGCGTAAGTTGTAAAGGACTAGAAGCCTCTGTGAGTGTGATATTGGCATCAAAAAGATTCTACTAGGCGTGCTCCTACTATTTAGGCTCCGCACAGCATCACAGCATAGTCTCGTTCCCAGACCACACCTCTTCCGCTTTGCTTCTGAGAGGGTCTGGCAGCTTGCTCGACTTTTCTCGGTCTTGATGACGTTTCATTCTCAGAAAATGGGAATGACCAATCAGATCGCCTTATTTTCAAAATTCACATGACAAACGCGCCGTTGAGCACATGATCAACATGGCGGTAGTGCAGTGTGTTCAGCTTCATCGATGACAGAGAGCATCTAGGGTAATCTTCGTTGACTAATAAGTACTACCTGGCAGCCAGTCACTTCTTAGCTGGCTCAAACGAGCTATTTCGCTACCAACAGGTGTGAAAAAATAATTTGCGATTTATTGTTGTTGCCTTTATATTTTTGAGCGCTGCCATCTTCGAGCGCCACCAAGGAACACAGCATAGTATCTGTCATGTCTTCCTGACCTGATCTATAACTATTGTAACTCATGTGACCACAGACATTAGTATACAGACAATTTGTCCGCATATTGCATCCGTGTAGCTATTGAACGCGTGACAATGACGTCACCAAGACCGAGAAAAGTCGAGCAAGCTGCCAGACCCTATCTCAGAAGCAAAGCGGAAGAGGTGTGGTCTGGGAACGAGACTATCACAGTGTCAGTGCTAGTCTAGCTCTTCTTCATCCATTACAATACTAACAATTATCATGTTGTCAAATCATACCTGGACTTGACATTATGCTGTCTGCGTCCTCAACCTCTTTAACTATTTTAAACCTTTCATTGAATGATTGAATGATTATTATTGTGATTAGTAATATTAAACATTTAAACCACACTCCTTACTCTCAAGAGGCTGTGCACGTTCACATCTCTGCTAGACTAGTATCTATATACTGCTCACAGAGTTGTAAAAATGAAATAACATCTAACATAGAATACAACTAATAAGTTCAAACTGATAGTGATCAAAAAAGTAACAGGAACAAGTAAAGTAAAAAAATCTTTAATAAAAAAACTGAAAAGTGTAGGGATGACTCTTAAAAAAGGAAAGGAACAAGATGGGATGATGCTTGCAAAAGTAAAGGAACAAGATGGAATAATGCTTGCAAATGTAAAAGTCCCAAGTATCCCTACATCAGCGGCTTGAAGGAGGACGCAGTCCGATGGAGTAATTGACGGTTGTGAATAACTATAGAGGTATCTGTGTTTGGAGGACGCAGTCCGATGAAGTAGTTGACAGTTGTAAATAAGCTGCAGGTAGCTGTGTTTTGGAGGACACGGTATGATAAGTAATTGACGGTTGTAAAAGGTATAAGAAGAGGATTCCGCATTTGTCAATTGCACGTCGTCGCAGCAAGCCGCTGATGTAGGGATACTTGTGACTTTTACATTTGCAAGCATTATTCCATCTTGTTCCTTTACTTTTGCAAGCATCATCCCATCTTGTTCCTTTCCTTTTTAAGAGTCATCCCTACACTTTTCAGTTTTTTTATTAAAGATTTTTACTTTACTTAGGTTAATTTTTCGTGAACATTTAATTATTCGTGAACATGGCGGAGTGCTCAGTGTGCTTTCGTCAGATAAGCCTCACTGCAGCTGGGCTTATTAGGGTTCACGGTCCTCTTCAAGAGCGCTGTTCAGGTTCGGGGAACCCTCCATCCATCGTACCAAGCCGGCCACGTGTTGTTGAGAGTGAAGCGGCTGTTGCTATGCCACGTGACTCCACTAGTCGTCACAGCCCTGTGCCAGGAGAGCCCTCTTCTCCTAGTGGATGGGGTTTTCTTACTAGTTTCCAACGGTACGTGAAAACCATTGACAGAATCCCCAGTGCTGCTCGATACCAATGTAGTACAAAGTTTACTGCTATCCTGGCGGACGTCTCTGCGTCGAACTCCTTGGCCGCCTGGGACAGGCTTCTTTGCTTCCCCACGAGATGTCTCAGGCTCCCTGATGATTCTGATAGGTCAAGGTCTTTGTCTACCAAGATTAAAGAACAACTCGTTCGCGAAGAGTCACCCCCTCCTCATCCTCGTCGTCCCTCTAGTAAGACCTCCCCAGACCTTGAGTTCTCTCCCCACTCACTAAATAAACGTCTGTCCCAACGTGTGACTAAGAAGATTGAAGCTGGTGACGTTCGCGGTGCCATTAGACTAGCAAGTGCAAATGATTTTCTGGCAGACTTTGATGAAGAAACCTTTTCAGCTCTCCAAGCTAAGCACCCTCCCCGTCCTCAAGATTCAGCTATTCCTCCCCCTCCTGATCCTGATCATGAAGTCTCATTCCAGATCTCCAAGGATGCTGTTGGTGCTGCCATTGCCTCTTTTCCCAATGGTTCTGCTGCAGGTCCGGACAAGCTTCAGCCGCAACATTTGAAGGATATGATTTCCAGTTTTTCCAACTCTTCTGACTCTCCTCTACTTGCTGCTCTTGTCGATTTTTGCTCCCTCGTTCTCCGTGGTGATATCCCTGAAGAAGTTAGACCGTTTTTCTTTGGAGCCTCTTTAGTAGCTTTACGTAAAAAGCAGGGTGGAGTGAGACCTATAGCTGTTGGTTGTACACTTCGCAGGCTTGTGGCTAAGGTTGCTGGTAAATTGATGTCTAGTGAGATGGCCGATCTTCTTAGCCCCAGACAACTTGGTTATGGAATTCGAGGTGGTGCAGAAGCAGCTGTTCACGCAGCCAGATGTTATCTCTCTTCTATGCCATCCGACCAAGGCTTGGTAAAGCTTGATTTCAAAACTGCTTTCAACTCAATTCGTAGAGACAAAATGCTTGAGGCTACACTTTCTTTCGCCCCAGATATCTTTCCGCTTGTTTACTCAGCCTATTCTGCTTCCTCTCATCTTTTCTGGGGTGACCGCCTTCTTTCCTCAGCAGAAGGTGTTCAACAAGGAGATCCCCTAGGTCCTCTTCTTTTTTGTCTCACTCTCTTCCCTCTTAACCAACGTCTGTCTTCACGTTTCTGTATTTGTTATCTGGATGATGTTTCTATTGGTGGCTCTTGTGATACCATTCTATCTGACCTCAAATTAGTGGAAGAAGCTGAGTCTCTGGGTCTTGTTTTAAACACCCATAAATCTGAGGTCATTTCTTGTGATCCCTCTGTTTGTGGACGTCTTTCATCTTCTCTACCTGGAGCTCTTGTGATTGATCCATCTCAAGCAACCCTTCTTGGCTCCCCGTTAGGTGATATTGACTGTGTTTCAGCTGCCATCCAAGACAAAGTTAATGCTCTTCAGAGGTTGAGTGATCGTCTTGTTTTTCTCTCTGCTCACGACGCTCTCCTCCTCCTACGCTGCTCCTTTTCCATTCCTAAACTGCTCTACCTCCTTCGGACTGCCCCTTGTTTTGCTTCGGATTCCTTGAAGGAGTATGACTCTGTCCTTGCCTCCTCACTGAGCTCAATCACTAACACATCTATTGATTCTTCAAGTGCTGCCTGGCTCCAAGCCTCTCTCCCTATCAGCCTAGGTGGCCTTGGTATCCGTAGCGCTGTAGAAGTTGCCCCCTCTGCTTTCCTAGCCTCTGCCCACTCTTCATCGGCTCTAGTGCAGTCTATCCTCTCTTCGAGTCACTCTATTCTTTCCTCACCTCTAATTTCTAATGCCCTTACATTGTGGTCCTCAGACCATGATTCTCATCCACCTACTGATGATGAAGCTTTTCTTCAGAAGGCGTGGGATAGACCAAGAGCTGAGTCTGTTTCTAAACGGTTGCTTGACAACGCTTCCTGTACTGCCGACAGAGCCCGTCTCCTAGTGGCATCTCGCCGTGAGTCAGGTGCTTGGTTGCATGCCTTGCCAATCTCAAATCTTGGCCTTCGGCTTGATGATGATTCTGTGAGGATTGCGGTTGGTCTTCGTCTTGGCACTCCTCTTTGTTCTCCCCACCAGTGCCAGAGATGCGGCCAGTCAGTTGATTCTTTTGGCAGACATGGTTTAAGCTGCAGAAAGAGTGAGGGTAGGCACTCGAGGCATGCCGCCCTTAATAATGTCATCTTCAGATCGCTTTCCTCTGCAAACATTCCCTCCCGCTTAGAACCCCCTGGTTTGTCCAGAGTGGATGGCAAACGTCCTGATGGGATATCCATCATCCCTTGGTCTTCTGGAAAGCCTCTAGTTTGGGATGCCACTTGTATCGACACCTATGCACCATCCTATCAGAGTTTGGCTGCCCATGCACCTGGTGATGTAGCTGCCAGAGCTGAGTCTCAAAAGCTGGAGAAATATGCAAATTTGTCCCATTCACACTTTTTTACCCCTATTGCTATCGAGACAACTGGTGTGCTTGGTCCCAAAACTTTTTCTTTCATTAAAGACCTCGCTAGAAGAATTACCCTGTAATCAGGCGACCCTAAATCCACTGGTTACCTCTTTCAGAGACTATCGATGGCGGTACAGTTGGGGAATGCAGTTTCGATCATGGGGTCCTGGCAGTCTCATTTCCCTGCCGCTCTGTGACTTCTCAAATTAATTTTGTCTAAAACAGTACAAACATTATGCATTGTACCATCATTGCCTTTGTTGTCCAGCTAAATCAAATAAAACCAAATTATTCAAAAAAAAAAAAAAAAAAAAAAAAACTTAGGTTAATTATAATTGGGAAATTCACTATAACATAATAACAAGAATAATAAACGGGCACTAAGGTGTAAGAAGAAAAAGGAAAAATAATAATAATAAAAGTTAATACTAATAAATAAATAATAATACAGATGTAATAACAAAAATAATTACAACAAAGAAACAACAACAAAAACACTGAAAAAGAAGCAGAAATAGTCAGGCCACCAAACAGGCAGATCCCAAGATGGAAGCAGCATTGCCTCTTTGAACTGCCACAGACAAACGCTGGAAAAGGTACGAACGGCTGAGTGGGTCACCAGCACGGATAACACATACTTACATGGATTGGCAACGGGTCCGTATACTATAAATAATTGACCGTAATCCATCGTAATCTACAAAAACGGGAAAACCATCGTTGTTAACAATGTTAACAGTGCAGCAGGTTCCTTGTTTCGAAGCAAACGCTGCAAATTCAAGTCAAGGGAGAGAGTAAACGGCTCGTTGTGCTGGATATCACCGCCAATGTGTCGTTTTTACTGTATTACAAGCCAGTTTTGGTTTGTGTTGAGCTAAAGGCGAAAATCCCTGTGTTGACAGGGCCAGAACAGCTGTTTCGATATCTTGTTATTACGTAGAAAGTTAAGAATTTCACTGTAGTGCATTTGTATACATTGTACTTCGTTCTATTGCTTTAGATACAAAAACAGTCTGTGGTATTTGTGTTCTTCTAGTAATTCTCGACTACATGATAAACTAGTGGCCCGTGGAGTATCGATTTTTATAAGTATCGGTCAAGTAAAACTGAGAGATCAGCAGATAATATGAAAGCATGATAGTGTATTCATTTCTTTAGCATCAGTTTTTGACTTCATGACAGTCGATTCTTGACTTGCACGCCACTGCAGCATGGTGTAGTACTCGGTGTAGTACGCCCGCCTCGGTATACACAATCCAAGCTGCTGTGACTGGCTGGGCTGAAATAAAGCGCGTTATTCATTCATTGTCATGTACAGATACCTTTCTATCTTCTTAAAAACCTCCGTTAGCAGTAAAGTAGCCAGAGTTGCCGCTGCTGTTACTAGCAGCTGTAGCCATTTTGAGCGGAAACGTTAACGATGATAGTTTTCCCGTGTTCGTTGTATACGGACCCGTTGCCAATCCATGTAAGTATGTATTATCCATGGTCACTAGTTTGTAATGCGATCCTCTTGCCCAAATCCTTGATGAATTTAAGAGACCTCTCACCAAAAGTACCCATGGTCTCAATCGCAATTGGTACAAACATGTACAGTGACCGATCAAGTCGACTGTACTTAGCAGATTTTCTGTTCTCTGCTTGAGCTGCCTTTCAATTGTAGCTCGTTGTAATGCTGATGGATGAAAGTGTTTGCAGTACTGACTTGCAATCCCGCCCTATTAGTTTATCAGTGGTGTCCGAGGCTCGAAGTTACTTTTGGCGATGATCAAGTTTCCCACTTTCTTTGTCTCCACAGTAGACAAAGAAGCAGTTATGAGCTGCAAATTTGCAACGCAGGCAGACGAAGTGTGTGTCTATACGTCGGTCAAGTTTGACTCTGTGTAGCGTATTTGCACGTCTACGTGCGAGTGTCCGATTATACATAGATTCCACCGCGAGATGTGATGGAATATTTGCCCTGAATTTATGAGCAAACGACGCACTGTGACGCAAAATACCCACCCCTTGGTGGATCTAATCCCAAGAACTAGGGGTTAAATATCTATGATCCCACCAAGGGGTGGGTATTTTGCGTCACAGCGCGTCGTTTGCTCATTAATTCAGCGCAAACATTCCATCACACCTCCCGATGGAATCCATGTTATACATGGTTCCAAAAGTAATACAGCGGTTTTCGAAGATCTTGCATAAACGAGGCAAAAGCGGAAGTGTGACGTTGGCCAATCAAAATCACTTTTCGTCACGTGTACAGCTTCAGCTAGTCACGTGTATCTCACTTACGTGCGTTTGATTGGTCAACGTCATACTTCCGCTTTTGCCTCGTTTATGCAAGATCTTCGAAAACCGCTGTAATTGCGCGCCCGTCACGTTGGGCTACGTCACCAGCCACGCCTCCCTTGGTGGGTAAAAGAGTGAAAAATGCATGGGAAATCGACTTTGAACGATTATATTGCATCTCTGGAGCCATAACCGAAACAGAGGTTTTCAGAGTAATTTGCTTTTGTTCCGACAGAGCCATTTTGACACAATTGGTGCAATCATGCACACAGCAACTCGTAACCACGGTTAGGTCTGTATTGTACCGGACTCTTGCACCACGAAGCAAAAAGCAGAAGTAGTCTTTAATGTGTGGATGTTTAATACACTTGAGTAGCAGTGAATTGGACTGGTCAGCACTGAACTAATTCCGCGCACGCTTCGTGGTGCAAAGTTTCTGCAAAGTCCGGTAGAACTGACAGCTTGCCCATCAAAATATAGGCGTAACCTACACGTGAATTACGTACCGCCCAATTTGCCGGTTGAATTAATAAGTTACTACTTTTGAAACCATGTATAGATGGTGGCCGAAAATAGTTGGCTTACTCTACTCATGCATCAATAGAAAATTATGATTGCTGAGTTAGTATTATTAGACATTCTTCAAATTGTAACTACATGGATCAATCTCCAGTTACTGATGATGGTATACTCAGCACTACTGGATATGAGCTGAAGGTGTTCCATGATAGATCAATGACTTGTTCAACTCTGATCATACCAGTCCTCTACTCTATACCAGTGATTACCACAGCACTAGGTAAGCAGCCATGCATCATGCAGGCTTTTGTATTACTCAATGTGCTCTAAAACTAAGGTCTGGTTAGCAAGACATTGTCCACTGGTAACACAAGCCACAACTACTGCAGTGTTCGACCTGTCAATTCATCTTTAGTGAGCTCAGCCGCTGTCCTGAAGACAAGTGAGTGATGATAATCATGTTCAATATGCTGTGATGAGTGTCTCTTCAGTTGCTAGTGGCAACACTACTCATCACCTAGTGAGACCAGCTACACTGATACCAGCCCTCTACTCTAAAGGTGTGGTTAGCAGGACCCAGCTCCTGCTGTCTGGAGATATTGAGATGAATCCAGGTCCCGGGACAGGTGAGGAGTATAGCTGTGATCAGTGGTTACATTGAGTCTACTCTCTCTCTTCTCTGGTGCAGTTGCTGATGACAACACTGCTGTGTACGAGGTGTTCCGTGAACACTTTGATCATCTAGTGAGGGCAATGGGGACTAGTCCAACTGCACTGATACCAGTCCTCTACTCTAAAGGACTGATCAGTGACACTGATAAGACCAGACTCACCTCACTCACTCATACTGATAATATTGACAAGGCTACTAAGCTACTGATTGCTATTGAGATTATAATGAAGGCTGAGCCCAGCGCAGCACGAGTGGTGAGAGAGTTGTGTGAGGCTGTGAATGATCAACCTGCACTGAGACATGTTGCTGATAGGATCACAACAGCACTAGGTGAGTGAGGGACTGGTCTTATTGTATGGTACTAGTCTATTCCATCCTCTCCACTCAGATCAACCTGCTCCCAGTACTGAGGCAGTACCTGCTGCTACTGTGCAGCACATTCCTGCCCTAGTTCAGAAGTACATTGACTACCTCAAGGATCGCTATAAAGCCCACAGAATTTCACCAATGTTAAAAGAAGGTGTTAAGATCCGTCCTAAACAGTTCATTCACCTCAACATGGTCAGTAATGAAGAGGAGGAAGACGATGATGAATTGAAGAGCAAGTGTCTCTTGTTGCAGTTGTATGGAGATGTTGCTGCAATAAAGAAGAAGAGAAGACCAATGGAGATGGAGGACATTGGTAGACGTGAGGACCAGTCAGTAGCACAGCACATTTTAGTAGAAGGTAGTCCGGGAATAGGAAAAACAATGTTCTCTTGGGAGCTTTGTCGCCAATG
This sequence comes from Haliclona indistincta, assembly GCA_964017065.1. NCBI lineage: Eukaryota > Metazoa > Porifera > Demospongiae > Haplosclerida > Chalinidae > Haliclona > Haliclona indistincta. The sequence continues at coordinate 15,001,650 of OZ024786.1, read as the reverse complement.
GGCAGAGGGCAAGATGCTTCAAGATAGGGATATCGTTCTAATGCTACAGCTTCGTAGTAAGAGAGTGCGAGAGGCAAAGAGCTTGTCTGATCTTTTCTATCATGACAATGATAGCATCAAACAAGAGGTTTTGGAGCACATAACATCAGTAGATGGTAGAGGTGTGTTTCTAGTGCTGGAAGGATACGATGAGCTAACAGAGGATCAGAGAACAGAGAGTAGCATATTGAATCGGTTGCTGACAGTAGATTGTCTGTCTAAAGCATCTATAATGGTGACCAGTCGACCATTAGCCAACGATAGCTTGTGTCCAGAGTTCATTGATCAACACATAGAGGTAGTTGGTTTCAATGATGAAGATATAAAATCTTATATGAAAATTGCATGCCAAAAGCAACCCAAGATATTGCCTGATCTTATGTCCTACATAGCCTCAAACCCATTTGTATCCTCCATAATGTATATTCCTCTTCAATGTGCCACACTCACTGCTCTGTACATTGAGAAATGGAGAGAGAACAAAGGCAAAGCCTATGCTCCCACTACACTGACACAGCTTTACACAGACTTACTACTCAGCTCATTGATTCGCTACATCGGTGATCACCAGGAGTACAGTAAGTGTAAAACTAAAATCAGACAACTGTCAGACTTGCGCTCAGAGGTACAGAAACAGGTTTGGAAGCTGTCCCAGCTAGCAGCAGAGGGTCTGGAGAACAGACAGTTTATATTCGATAGCATTCCGTGTGATCACATGGGTCTGATGCAAAGTGCAGAGGAGGAGTTAGTAATTGGCAGCTCAGTGTCTTACTGCTTCTTACACCTTACCCTACAGGAATATTTAGCCGCCTTGCATTGGTCTAGATTGGGTTCAGAGGATATGGTTAGACTGGTTAGTGAGACGAGTCTGTTTCCTCTTGACACACTTGTTAGAGATGGAATAACAGCAGGTCACCATTGGCCAGCTCTTTACTTTCTGTCTGGTCTCACTAAACTCACTTCAGTTCCTCTTGAGCTGTTGGAAGGGTCTCTTCAAGCAGCATTTGCGTTAGCAGACGTAAATGATGAGGACAAGGTAATAGTTCAATTTTTTGATATTGGCTTTTTTTCGGCAATGATATCAGACAGAAGGAATTGTAACCCATATTTCTTTCAAATGCTGTTTGAAACTCAGTCTCACGATCTCTCTACTAAACTTTTTTCTAAGAATGATATTAGTCCCACAATTACTAATCCACTAGAATGCTTTGTCACTGCCTGGTGCGTTGCTAACAGTGATCCCACAGCACAATGGACTCTGATATGTAATGATGATTTATTGTTGGAAGAATTTGTGGAGCATTTTGTGAGATTTAAAAATGTTTGTGACTCAACAAAATCCTCTTATGGATCAGTTACAGGAATATTTTTAGAAGGCAATGGCAGCATAAAACCGCCACATGCTACAGCAGAACTTTTTAATTCATTATCATCACTCTTTCCATGCTTGGAGTTGATTGCGCTCAAAATTAATAATCCCGCTGGTCTAGCAGAGAATGTACCATTGTTATGTAGTGTAGTCAAACTGAGCTCTCTGAAGACACTTGTGGTAGACACTGGTGATCAAGAAGGTGATGAGTTACCAGCTGCAGTATGTATACCACCACTACACTGCCCATCACTCACATCTATCTGGCTAGTTGGTAGAGCAAGTGCATCAATAATAGAATCTTCGGTCTTACCAAATATTAATACCCTTACCACAATATTCATGAGTGACGGATGTAGGCCCATGTTTAGTTTAGAGTTTGGTAATTTCTGTTCTTGTTTGTGTCAAAGCACTAGTCTGGAGTTATTTGTGTGGGATAATGTTGATCTGAGTGCACATGAACTGAAGGAACTGGTTAGTGCTCTGGAGCAGATTAGCTCACTAAAGATTGTGAAGGTGAAGTTGATGGTGTATAATGGTGATTCTATGTTTACAGATGTGGGTATTCTACAGTACAAACAATCTATATGCAGCTCTAAAGCGATACAAGCTATCAATGATGAAACAATCGATAAAGAGAAACTTGAAGAGGGAGTGAGTAACATGTTTAGACCACTTCGTTCATTATTATCAGATCAAGATTCCTCTCAAGCCCTTGATCTAGTGACAGCAGACATACAGTCTTCTAGTCATCAATCATCATGTGATGTTGAAGATTATGAACTACAGCTTGCACTAGCCCTATCAGCTAGTATACAAACAGCACAAGATGAACTAGGAAGTGAAGAAGAACAACAGCATTCAATACAAGATGCTTTACCAGAAGATGGACAAGAAGAGAATGATCATGATTTAGAAGATGAAGAATTACAGCAAGCAATAGCACCATCACTAGAAGAGAATATTGAGCAAAGAAGAAGAGATGAAAAACAACATCATGCTGCACAATCTAGACAAGACACTTTACAATCAGAAGATGATCTGGAGAAGATGGGTACTGTATTATCATCAGAGAATGATCTAGACCTTGAAGACGATGAATTACAGCAAACAATAGCACTATCACTAGAAGAGAATATTATAGTAGAGAATATACTAGAAGCGAATATATTCATATCACTAGCAGAGAACACTATTAGATGAAGAAAATACATGGAGTGATGATAGTTAATATTCACATCACATGTACTCAAATACTAACATGTGTCTTTGCAATCGATCATGCAAGACCATCGATAACATTCTTCTCTCGTATCTAGTCTTATTAATATTATTATAGCTTTTATGTTCATTGTCTTTGTATTTTTAAATAATTTTTTTTGTGAGTTCATATAATAATGTAGACTAGTTTGTGATCCATCACTATCTAGCTAGTAGTTCCTGTAGTGGTATGTGACTCCGCCTTCTTCTGGTCATGTGACCTCTTAGAATGCTTTGAAGTTCCTGACTCACTCTGCACAGTATCAAACACACTCCATCAACACACACTAACTCACTCACATTTCATGATCCATCATCAGTTTCTTCTCTCTCTCATTATCTTGTGTTGAGTTGTGTTGTTCTGTTAGTGCTTTACGTACTAAGTGTCCTCTGAGAACAGCTTGTAACTGATGAGAGATCTAGTACATGAGATGAGACAGTGAGGCATATGACATCGTACATACGTGTTCATACCAGTTCAAGTTGCTCTTCAAATCTCTTCTGTCGTCTCTGAAGTTATTAAAAGACAGAGTGATAATATGAGTAATCACTCACTCCCTCCCTCCCTCCCTCCCACACTCACTCACTCACTCACCCTAGCTGCCGTCTTCCTCCACTCTCTCTGCAGTGTTAGTGTTGCTCTCAGTTCACTGTCTCTCTCAGGTCTCAAGCTACGCTGAGTCTCTCTATCAGTAATGGTCTCTTGCTCAGTGGTTTGCTGGTGGACTGCAGCATTCTTCATGCTCTCTAACTCTTTATCTCTCTCCTCTAGTGACCTCTGAGCTTCATTCAGCAATGACCTGGAAAAATACGTATATAGTAGACCCTCGCTAATCTGTACCCTTGCTAATCCAAACGATTACCATTATATGCTTGTGAATCTCACTACACATGATTATGAATATATGGACTCACTGATTGTTCTCTGATAATGATCGATAGTGTGTTCTGTCCTCCTTCAGTTTATTAACAACACACTCTAATTTCTCTACAGCTTTGTCTCTCTCTATCTCTCTCTTCTTCATCTCCTCTAACCCATTCTCTCGACTAGTAAGATCATCTCGTAACACTACAACACAGACGATTATTTCAATCAGAATTATTAAAGATGGTCTCTCTCACAGGTCATCTCTGACTCATGGTCGGCTCTCATCTGCTCCAGTTCCATCGTGAGTGACTGAGCACTGTCACATGACTCCTTCAGTTGCTATGACAACACAACAAGTACACTATCTCTTTCCCTTCTCTCTCTCACCATTTCTTTCTCCACCATAACTGCAATGAGTTCACTTTGTGATAGATCCAAGTATTGATCAGCTATTACTCCTCGACTACCTGTATGGAACATAGAAATTAAATCTTCAGATAAACTATAGTTCTCATGAACACACCCTGGACATGCACCACTACAGCATTAGCAGCAGCAGCAGTATGATTATACTGAGATGTAACTAGAATGTGAAGAAAGTAAACTGGCCCAGCACCAGTGGTCTTAGTGCCAAAGAAAGATGGTTCTGTTTCAACAGAACTCACTGGTCCGACCAGAACGCCGATTGAGGCCTAGGATGCCATTAGCGGGCTAGCAGTCAAATGTGTTATTTCAGCCAAATTGCTAGGCTCGCCGTGTACACCATGTTATTCTGTAATGTTGTTATCAGCGGCAATTCTATTAGGAAGTCGTGACCATAGCACGGCTATCCTGAACACGTATTTTTTGAATAGAATTCTCTAACCAAGCATTATTTTGTCAATGTGGCACTTTTTGAATAGTAAGACATGTTTTTTTGACAACACACGCTAACAAAATGCTCAACCCTCTGATGCCTGCCTGTGACAGCCTGTACATTACCATAAATAATAATATATTGTTATCTAACCTGTTTCTCCATGTAATCCAGTGCCTCTCTTTCCTTGTCTCTTCTTCAATCTCTTATTCTCTTCGTCTATCTCTTCTAGTCGCTCCCTCATCTTCACCATCGACTCATTCAAGATGTCCACTCTCATTTTTAACTCTTTCTTTGTGTTAGGAATCTCATCATTCAACTCAGTCGTCATCTTTTCTGTCAAGCTCTGTAATCTCATCACTTCATGATAGTATGTGTCTTTCTCCATCTCAAGCTCTTTCAGTCTAGTGGATTTGATATCTCGCTGTAGTAGACGCAGTTCATCTTCTTTCTGACGTAGAGCAATTTGCAGACGATGAACAGAGAGTTTAAGAGACGAGATCATCTGAGAGAGAGACAGAGGGAGGGAAGGAGGGAGAGAAATCAACAGTAGTTTACTGTAGTATACGATGCAACCATCAGATGGTTACATTACGCCATTTTTCACGCATGCGCGTGCAATGCGTACCAGGCCAGGCTCTCTAATAGCCCCCCATACCAAGAACCTGGGTACGAGGCTACCCTAATGCTTTCTGCTGTATAAACTTGTGACATAGAAAATGCCCAACACAGTCTAACAGAGTATATTGACTGTTGCATACTCTTAGGTAATGAACACTTTGTACTATATCTAGTAGACTAGCTCACTGGTGCTTTATCAGCAGTTCCTCCTCCACTCATCATCCTGGTCATCTCTACACTGGTTAGCTGACCTCCAGCTAGTAGACCACTAACTTGCTTGTCTCTCTTAGTGAGGCTCTCTCTGACCCTCCTAACCTCTGCTCTCTCTTCTTCTCTCTCCCTAAGAGCTGTTCGTAGCTGTTGTCGTAGTTCAGTAATCTCATCACATAGATCAAGAGTAGCACTGTCCTCTAGTGGTAGAGATTCTAACACACAGAGAGAGGGAGGGAGGGAGGGAGAGAGAGAGGGGGAGAGAGAGAGAGAGAGAGAGGGAGAGAGAGGGGGGAGAGAGAGAGAGAGGGAGGGAGAGAGAGGGAGGGAGAGAGAGGAAGGGAGGGAGAGTGAGGGAGGGAGAGAGAGGAAGGGAGGGAGGGAGGGAGAGTGAGGGAGGGAGAGAGAGGAAGGGAGAGTGAGGGAGGGAGGGAGAGTGACGGAGGGAGAGAGAGGAAGGGAGAGTGAGGGAGAGTGAGGGAGGGAGAGTGAGAGAGGAAGGGAAGGAGAGTGAGGGAGGGAGAGAGAGGAAGGGAGAGTGAGGGAGGGAGAGAGAGGGAGGGAGGGAGAGAAGTTAACGTAACACAATAAGTTAATTCCAAAACTACTTACTAGGTTGTGAATGGGTTCTTTTCCTTGACTGTGTGTAAGCCTATTATGATAAAACATAAATTATGATAGTGACATAATGTCCCTTCAGTTCAGCTCAGTTCTAACACATGCACTGTAGTACTGTTGAAGCTGAGAGAGACGACCCAAAAGCAACATTTTCAGGAGTTTCACTCTAGGTGTTTGTAATAATACCTCATGCACCTCATACACCTCATACACATAGTGTAAGCATTGATTTTATTTATAGAACGGCTCTGCTGTGTTGATAGTCAGAGCTGATATTGTCACTAGAGTGTTGACATGATCAAGCTAGTGGTAATAGTGAACCACATGTTCTCACACTTTTTGTAAGTCTATAATTATGATCATTCTCAACTATTAGATTTATCTTATTTTCTTTATTTCTTTATTTCTTTATTTTCTTTTCATTATGTCTATATCTTAGTGCAACTGTTTAGTGTTTCTTTTACTTTTTCTCATGATTACCTGAATTACTGTGCTTGATAACGATTGTTGGGATTTGTGAGTTGAACGAGAGAGCACCTTCTTAGCTGATATTGACCATCGGTCCTTTGGGTGAGTGCGAGGAGGAGTAGGCATCAACATGGTAGCTAGGTACGGTGAGCGAGTGACTGGAGAGGGAGAGAGAGAGAGAGAGAGAGAGAGAGCGAGTATGAGTGAGTGGGTGAGTGAGTGATAGTGAGGAATGGTAGTGGTTGTGCTTACCGTACGATGCTCGACGTGGTTTGCTGGTACGATTGGGTTTTGGAGCAGCTGTAAAAAGAAAGGAGATGAATCGAACATGATGAAAGAGAGATTGAATGTGTCGTACCAGGTGGTCTTGGCTGTATTCCACCACTGCCGACTGAGTTCGGACTAGTAGTGGACTCACTCATCCACCCATTCTCCATCTCACTGACGCACTAGCACGTACTGTTCGGAGGAAAGTCGTTGTTTCACTCCCTCACAACCGCCACCATTTGTTTATTTCCAGAGTGAGCCACGCCCACAGATCGAGTAAAATTTGACAAAAATTTCACTCAATTTTTCCCGCGCAATTCGGAGGGGTGTGACCACGTGTTCATAGGAGTGTAAAGATGGCGGGCTCTAGTCAAGACTTCTACCTTCGTTATTATGTCGGGCACAAGGGCAAATTTGGTCACGAGTTTCTGGAGTTTGAATTCCGCCCAGACGGTAAGTTATAATTCGTTCATGACATCTATCGCGTACCTCTCACTTTATCTCTTACTCGTCTTCTTCTCTGTCACTCTAGGTCGGCTTCGTTATGCGAACAATTCAAACTATAAAAAGGATCAGATGATCAGAAAAGAAGTGAGTGTGTTCAGTGTATACTGTGGATGATAGTAAGGGTATATTTATCAAGCATTGTATGAGTGTGATATGAACAGACCTTGATCTTAAGCCAGGAAAACCCGAACTATTCTTTCTTGCTGCCCTTTGCACAATATAATCTACAGTGTCCTGGCTATTACTTGCCCGTTTTACAAGGAAAATGGGTGTACCCACACTCCAGTAGCACTTGCCGTATTTGGAACAAAATTATTTCGTACTCGGCAATCAGGAGAGACCCACATAGGGGTGGGTGGGTTGTGGGGAGGGCGTCAGGTGGCATTTTTTTGGCGCTCTGGCAAAAGGAGATGTATCTTCTTCCATCGCTCTTGCTGGTAGGGGATTTTTGCCGAAATCGTGTCCTCTCATTAAATATTCGCCCCTCTGTAACTTACAGACAGAGACCTTTTTGCAAAATCCCATACATTCGTTTCTTCCTTGTCTACCAAAGTTTATGTCTGACATTTTGTGTGGGTGTGGCATGCTCAGGAAACAAACGCAACTTTTCGTCATTGGGTGGGGCTTGCTACGCCCACAAGACGAATGGCGACTTTCTTGGGTGATCAGTGTGACTGACCAAGCCTTCAACTAACAGTAGAAACCAAAATATTCGTAATCCTGATGTTTGGGATTTCCACCCTTAAGTTCCACGGTTTGACAGTGTGTCACATGGTGTCACGGTTTGACCGTGTGTCACATGGTGTCACGGTTTGACAGTGTGTCACATGGTGTCACGGTTTGACCGTGTGTCACATGGTGTCACGGTTTGACAGTGTGTCACATGGTGTCACGGTTTGACCGTGTGTCACATGGTGTCACGGTTTGACCGTGTGTCACATGGTGTCACGGTTTGACCGTGTGTCACATGGTGTCACGGTTTGACCGTGTGTCACATGGTTCCACGGTTTGACAGTGTGTCACACGGTTTCACGGTTTGACCGTGTGTCACATGGTTCCACGGTT
>OZ024786.1:14868349-14993302 GCA_964017065.1 Haliclona indistincta | reverse complement strand
TTTTTTGGCATACAGGACACACATTAGTACTATTAGACATACATATTAATAATTATTACAGTGCTCTCGATAAGATTGTCCAGCATGAATGCTGATTATAGTAAATTTTGTTCTGACATTGTAAAATTTGTCCGGCTAAATTTTTTTAACAATGAGAAATTACAGTGTTTCTAATTTAAATTGTAAGTCACTGTTGAAATCATCACTCTCATCCGTCCACTGTTTCTCACTCACAAAAGTAAAGTTCGCAAACAGAACAATTCACTGTTTAGTATAATTAAATTTTTGTTTTAGAACACAAAATTAGGTCCTGTTGATTTTATCAAGTAAAATTAAAAAAACCAGCCCTCTGCTAATGTGACAGTACATTTCAATTTGTAATGTATAGCGGATAATTTTGGTGATTAAATTTGCAAATTTGACTAAATTTTTAAACTTAGGCAAAATAAACCCTGAAACTATTTCAGTCTGTATCGGTTATAGTGTGACCGCGAGTAACGATTTATCTGTTATAGTGATTGAATCACAGATGATCAAAAGCAAAACGTTACCTTACCATACAAATTGTATCGGGTATAGCGATCTCGGCTATAGCGATAAACCTGGTATAATGATAGGAACACACGAGGCTTAACTATGTAAAAGCCTATATTTTAAAGCAATTTTTGACCACACCCACATGGGCGTGTCTACGATGACATCATACTTGTAGGTAGTGGTCAAACATCGTGTACTTGTATTAGGTATTTGTGTATCACCCAATCACCTATATTTGGCATTGAAGTTTTAGGATATCATCAATGACATTTTTCTTCCGCGAACAAGCCGATTCTACCAAACCACACTATTGGTTGTATTCCATAGAAATATTTGAATTTTTTTGTTGATCAGATGATAATTGTTATTGTATTTTATCATGTGTGAAATTGACCACAAGCCGCGTAATTACTAGTTATTACAGTAGAGGGTGTCTACTCCACTATGGGTACATGTCATTGGTTGTTAAAATTAATAATAGATGGATTCCTGAGCATGTCATGTAATGTAAACAGGATGTAGACATAAAGTGGCTTACGAGTCTTTCTCCCTCCTCTTCTCTCCCCCTCTCTCTCCCTCCTCCCTCCCTACCTCCCTCCCTCCACATCTCTTCCTCCACCCTCCCTTTCTCCCTACTTCTCTCTCTCCTCCTCTCTCCCTCCTCCCTCTCTCTCCCTCCTCCCTCTCTCTCCGTCCTCCCTCTCTCTCTCTCTCTCCCTCCTTCCCTCTCTCTCCCTCCCTCCCTCCCTCCCTTCTCTCTCCTCTTCTCTCCCTCCTCCTTTCTCTCCCTCCTCCTCTCTCTCCCTCCCTCCTCCCACCTCCCTTTTCTCTCTTCTCTCAATCTCTCTCCCTCTCTATAGGAGCTGGAAGTAGTGATAGGTGACCAGCACATCTCCTTCACAACGACAAAAATCGGGTCTTTACTCGACTGCAAAAACAGCCGGTCAGTAACACGAGCAACTGTCATTATGACAACTGGTTGTACCCAAAAACTTTTCAGTGGTACTAAACTTTAACCCTGTAATTGTTTACTGACTTAGACTAGAAGCATTTGAAAAAATCCCACTTCAACTTCCTTGTAAATACTGCATAATGGACTGCCTAGAGTTCAATGTAAGCTTACCAGGCCGTGAAAACTTCAGAGAAGACCAGCATTGTATAGTTCTCCTTCATTCTCTCCCACTGCATATCATGACCATACTAATTTTAATATTCCAATTACCAGTCTACATATCGTCATGACAACAGTAGACACAACACTGGAATTTATTAAAATAACAATCATCATTCAATTCTTCCTTTGTTTCAGGGACGAAGAAGGATTACGGCTATTTTACTACTTGGTACAGGATTTGAAGTGTTTCGTCTTCAGTCTAATATCTCTTCACTTTAAAATCAAGCCTATTTAAATACCTTCATTATATGGACATTGACGTACTTGTATACATGCGCACTCTGTTGAGTCCAGTGATACTGTCATGTACAATTACTTTATTGAAACATTAAAATAATGATTAAAAAATAAGTGAAGCTACTCAAATAAATTTTGTCTCAAGCAATTGGAAATAACTGAACACAGTTTATCATCAGTGCGCAAATGTGGATATTATCGGAAAATGAATGTGCTTAGTGTCGCATGGAGAGCTGACATGGTGATGGGTGTGGCTACTACTGTAGCCAACTCCCAGTTGTTGGTTCAATCCTATTCTCCTTCTATGAAACTCTTAGGAAGCCTTGCTAAGATGACTAATCCCAAATAAGGTATGTCTGCACTTAGACTAAGTAGATTCAATAGCAACAGCTCATCACAGCTGATCTTGTAAACATTGCATCTGTAGCTAGCCTGGCTGTAGTCATAGCAACCCACTATCGATGTGGTCCATATGTGTGCAGGCAATTGTTCCTACTTGAAAATGATTCTTGCACCTCCCATTAGCAAATGTTTGTGAAATCAATGTGGTAAAAACAGAATTACATGTATAACTTCAGGACATTTACAATCTGGTGTAAATTAACTTGACTACAATACCGTATAATTACGCTAACTACTTATTTTATTTAACGTTTATAACAAAATTAATGCAGCTGTGTTGACTAGGATAGCTCGTGGTTTATAATGTGTAATGTGATAAGCAAACTATACCATGCGAGTAGTGCGCATTCTTTATTAGTCATTCTATTAAAAAAGCATGTGGTCTTGTACACGTCAGCGTTCAGCTCGCCCACGCAAACAGCGATAGCAGTGCAGGGGAATCCCCCTCTTAGTGAATAGACTCAATATAAGATAAGCTAATCGCTCTGTTTGCAGATGCATGATACACTGAGTAGCAGCGTGGTGGTCAATGAAAGGTCCAATAGACATGACGACTACTCTCCATCGCTATCTTCCCGAGCTTGTGCGATACGTAAATCTTAACCAGCTGTGTCCCTACCTCGTGTCCGAGCGGCTCATAACGCTCGCTGTCTGCAAACAGTTGCTGCAACCACACCAGACCAGCAGACAATACTGCATCGTCTCTCTCGTAGATGCAATGGAGACCACAGGCCCGGCCTGCTATCAGAGATTCAGACGAGCTCTGGAGAGAACAATGAATGAAGAATCAGACGTGCATCTCGGGCACGAATACTTGCTGGAAAAGGTGCTCCCTCTCTCTAATGATCCGGAGGATACACTGCTCTCATCGACTGACTCTGGTATTGCATGTGATAGCAGCGGCTGTGGACCCAATCATAACTATAGCGGCAGATCTAGAAATAGAAAAAGTGACGAACTAGACTCAAAAACATAACTTTGTTCAAATGTAATTGTGTGTTTTATGTGCTAATGTTTTCCCAAAATTTTAATTTTTACACAAAACCTTCTTGAATAATGATCTGATCAAATCATTTTTTGATAATTAATTACGATCAGTTCTGCTCATGTTGGTCACTGGTGCTGGGGAAAAAAGTTTCACGGTGCTGCAGTGGATTGTGTGTTTCATAAAATAATGTCTACATATTTTACTGCTTGCGAGCACTATAATGCATATTATACTCAGCCTGTATAATAATTATTAGGATACATGCTCAACATAGATTGTACATGTGGGCTTGCTGGTATACCAGTAGCTAAAGCAACGTGAGCCGGATTACATGCATCCAGTGTTGCATGCTATATATAGTTCATGTTGGATGTGACACAATGAATATAGTTATGTTCTTCGCATCATATTAAGTATGTGAAGCTATGAACCGTTTGTTCACAGGACTATGTTTCCACCTTGTTGTCTGGTCTGTGGCAGGATATCATCAACAAGCCTATAGCAGGCGCGTGTCTAGAAATGAGGAAAGATAGGTGCGCGCGCGAAGCGCGCCCGAAAAATCTAATTAATATTCATGATATTCATTAATTTGCGTCATTTTCGTCATTATTATCATGGCGCACTGGATTTGTTCTTCACTAGAACTAATGGGAAACGGCCTAAACCACCTTAGAATGGAATATTGGCAGCTGATAAGTTTGTTGCAATAACAGTTGTGATATATTTATAGCCACAGTGTACTTTAATGCAATGAATAATTTAAAACTTCAATGCTGAGGGGGGTGCTAGAGCACCCGGAGCCCTATCGTGGACACGCGCCTGTATAGCTACAGGCAGGATGCTGTAGGCATACTAGCTCAGCTATTTCAAGGGATTGCAGCCATTGTCTGCAACTTCCAGTCCGAGACAATCAAACAATTATTGTCACAATCCAGCGTGCAGGGTGATAACTATAATAATTGTAAACAAACGCTTCCTGTTATGCAATACCGCATAACAATTACACAAATCAGTGTGCAGTTAGGGGTCTACATGTGTATGTATAGCCTTAGAAATTAATGTTTCCTGCCAGTCATTGCCTGTAGTCAGTTGCTATGTCTAGTTGTATGATCACATCAATACAGTTCCACAATAAAATTTCACAATAATTATTTTGCAGAATAAAATTTAATACTGTTTGTGTATCTCTCTAACTCAGTTCACGGCTCAAGTTGTAATAATATGCGCATGTAGACAACTGAGTGGTTTAGATGATGGTGTTTAAGGTTCTCACTAGGATTAGGAACCCAAATGGATCGGTAGTCATTACACTCACTGTTTATATACCGCTTGAATTCCTGGGTAGCAGATAATTACTTGTTTACACACATATAAAAACACCTACTTATCCCAATAGCCAAATGTGATTTGAACGCTAATCCAAATGGATCTTATAAATATCAAATGGAGTAACCCATTTAAAAAACTGCCTAGTGAGATCCCTGTATAATTATGCTCAATAATAATCAAAGCTTCACTAAAACTAACTGTCTCATAAAATATTTTAACAGAATTTTTTAATGTGTGCAGCTAACACTGAACAATTGCTTTGTACGTACATGCATGTATACTAAATGTTTTTGTCACTTAGATTAAGTTATTAATAATTATTTTACTATAATAGTTCAGCCTCGTATCAAGTTGCCAACTTCACAGTGTTGCCCGTGGAACCAGTTCACGTTGCTATGCTAAAACCCACAACATACTGCTCTGTTTAGACTCCTCTGTTGTGTAAAATAGTTGATGATATATCAGCATGTACTTGCTCGAGGTTTTTTTACTTCAAGTGCATGTACCGAGAATTTATACTCATTCCATGTGATCATACAATAACCATGTAATAACTAACCATGATGTAATACCATGATAACCATGATAATTAACCATAATAACCATGTATGTAATAACTAATGATGGTATAATGGCTTTGTTTGTATTAGCTAATGAGTGTTTTATAATATTGTGTAAATGTGCCTGGCAACCAGCAACCTTCGTCACTTATAGTATCAATGCATGCAAGTGCTAATTATTTCAGCTTTATTTTAAATTTCTTTGGAACTACCTATTATGGTATTACAAAGATACGACCATGTCACGTATTGTTTATGTTTGATAATTATTGTGCATTGCAATAAAATTTTAATTTTGTTTTGCAGCTTGCTAATAAGTGGTCAAAATTGTGCTTGTATTAGGTTTTGTGAGTATTAATGTATTTCTCATGTATGAAAATAATATTATTGACAACAAGTCACAAGATCTGTGATGCGTAATTACTTTAGTTATTACAGTACTTGGTACAAGATTTGAAATGTTTTGTCTTCAGTCTAATACGTATCTCTTCACTTTAAAATCAAGCCTATTTAAAAACTTTCTTTATATGGACACACTTTGGACATACTTTTATACATGCGCACTCTGTTGAGTCCAGTGATACTGTCATGTAAAACTACTTTATTGAAACATTAAAAATGATTAATAATACTAGGTGAAGCTACTGTAATTGTCTAAGCAATAAATTTTGTTTTAATAATTATTCGATATACTGAAAATAACTATCATCAGTGTGCAAATGTTGAATAGATGTTGTAGTGTTGAATGGAGAGCTTACGTAATGAAGTTTTTTTTTTAACTTGTTCACCTCATCGATCATGGGACTTTAGCTGCCTTAGGAGCCTTGCAAGATGACTAATCCCAAATAAGGTATGTCTGCACTTAGTCTAAGTAGATTTAATAGTAACAGCTCATCATCACAGCATTATTTAAGGCTTTGCTTCTGTAGCTAGCTGTCTGGCTTACTATATATATAGTATTGTAAGCCAGACATATCAATAGATTTATGCTATAGTGTACTCTGACCGCTACCCACCCACCCACCCACCCACCCACCCAACCACCCCCACCCACCCACACACACACACACACACACACACACACACACACACACACACACACACACACACACACACACACACACACACACACACACACACACACACACACACACACACACACACACACACACACACAATGGGTACCTGGTCTCATGCTGGGGAGTACTAGCTGTGTCAAGACTGAGCAGTACTGGTTGGGTAAAGACTATCTCTGCAGAGTGAAGTGCACAAAAAAGTTTATCTTTACAGGAGCTAATTTTGTAGCAATCCAAAATATTATTTGAACTACTGAACATCTGCCTGGCTGTAGTCATACCGACCCACTATCAATGTGGACCATAAGTGTGCGGGCAATTGTTTCTATCTAATTGATTCATGTGTGTGAAATCAATGATGTACAAACAGAATTATTAACTTCAAATTATTAACTTCAAATTTATAATTATAGTGACATAATCACATGTATAATTGTGGTTGTGTTGTATAAACATAGAAGCCACCCATGCGTGGGCGACCTTATTCTATTGTAATGACCAGCGGTTTAGTATATCAGTGTACAGTTTTTGCGCCATGGATGCAATGGAGACCACAGGCCCGGCCTGCTATCAGAGATTCAGACGAGCTCTGGAGAGAACAATGAACGAAGAGTCAGACGTGCACCTCGGGCACGAACACTTGCTGGAAAACGTGCTCCCTAGCTCTCTCGGAAGATCCGGAGGACATACTGCTCTCCTCACCTGACTCTGGTATTGCATGTGATAGCAGCGCCTGTGGACTCACTCTTAATCATGATTATAGCGGCAGATCTAGAAATAGAAAAAGAGACAAACTAGACTTAAAAACTTCAAATGTAATTGTGTGTTTTATGTGCTAATGTTTTCCCAAAATTTTTAATTTTACACAAAACCTTCTTGAGTATAATGATCTGATCAGATTTGATAATAAATTATACTTTTGATACTGCTCATGTTGGTGCTGGGGAAAAAAGTTTCACGGTGCTGCAGTGGATTGTGTGTTTCATAAAATAATGTCTACATATTTTACTGCTTGCGAGCACTATAATGCATATTATAGCATAGCTAAGAGTGTTTAACCAATCAGATTGCCCAGTTGCCGGGTTATATTTCTCATATGACCCGCGGGTTTTCATATGACCCGCGGGCTTTCATATGACCCGGCTACAAGTCATTGTGTTATTAATGGAATTCATGATTGATAATACTATTCATAATAACTGCTGTGTAAACACAGTCGGAATACAACACAGAAAGCAGACGAATGATGACTGCGGAGATTTGCTGATTTGTTTTAGGTACAGTGAACCTAGAGCTAGAAGGCTGCTGCTGATGATGATAGGAGCTAGTAGGGGGTGCAGAGTAGGTAGATAGTGCTGTAACAGAGCTGGATATAGTGTCGAAGACTGAGGCAGTGAGGGAGGAGCTGGTTAGTGAAGATGGAAACACTGGAACAGTACGGTAGATTAGAGAGTGAACTGGATTATAGTTAGTGCTGAAGAGGCATTCTGGAAAAAGCTGGTGGGTGGTGACGGAAGTTGATGGGAGGTTAGCGGTAGTAGATGAAAGGGTGGAGCTCACAAGGGCTGGGCTGATGGAAGTCACTGAGAGCTAGCTGCGCGATGGTGGTGGTAGTACGTAGTAGCTGGGATAAAAGCTACTGCTCAGTGTTGGAAGACTAGCCGTAAGTTGTTAGGTAGTTGGGTCAAAACGTCGTCGTCTTGCGGGACAAAAACGCAGCAGCTCTGGACACAAAAAGACAGCAAGAGAGCGTTCCATCGTAGCTTTTGCGTCGAAAAGTACTGTTGCTATGCTATAAATAACTTAGATACCTCGTCCGCGGGTCATACGTGATTTATAAACCCTCCGCGGTAAGTAACGACCTCGCTACGCTCGGTCGATCGTCACAACAACCGCGTCGGGTTTATAAATCCCGTATGACCCTTGACTCGGTATCTAACTATTATTTATACTCAGCCTGTATAATAATTATTAGGATACAAGCTCAACATAGATTGTACATGTGGGCTTGCTTGGTATACCAGTAGCTAAAGCAACGTGTGCCGGATTACATGTAGTCAGTGTTGCATGCTATATAAATAGTTCATGTTGGATGTGACACAATGAATATAATTTGTTCTTCACATCATATTAAGTATGTGAATCTATGATCCGTTTGTTCACGACTATGTTTCCACCTTGTTGTCTAGCTGGTCTGTGACAGGATATCATCAACAAGCCTATCATGAGCTACTGGCAGGATGCTGTAGGCATACTAGCTCAGCTATTTCAAGGGATTGCAGCCATTGTCTGCAACTTCCAGTCTGAGACAATCAAACAAATATTGTCACATGCAGTCCGATGTGCAGGGTGATAAATACTTTGTATAATTATTGTAAACAAATGCTTCCTGTTATGCAATACCACATAACAATTACACAAATCAGTGCAGTTAGGGGTCTACATTTGGATAGCTTAAGAATTGAAGCATCCTGCCGGTCAATGACAGTAGTCATTTCTTTAGCTAGATGCTTGTATGACATCAATACAGTTCCACAATAAAAATTAATAGCTGTATAAAATTTAATGCTGTTTGTGTACGTACCTCTCCAACTCAGTTAGCGGCTTGTAATCACATGTGTAGACAACTGAAGAGTTTAGATGAACCATAGATTGTAGCAGAATAGTAGCTAAAATGCATTGTACAAGCTGTTCTAATAAAATATAAAAGCTGTTTACTGAAGACCTGCATAGACTGTATCAACGCTTGCTCGCTCAGGCTCACTCGACGATCAAGATGAGTCTTAAGACGCTTTCGGTCGATAGTTTCATTGCTGCTTATGGAGTCATGTGAGTTGCACTGTCACAGATCAAGCGCGATGTAGCCAGCTGTGGACAGTATTGTCTCTGAAGGAAGCCCGAACGCTCGCAACGGCAGTCCAGGCGAGCAAATCACGACATAACTCGAAAACAAAGCCATTAATCGTAATTCTGCCAAATTGGTTTTTCATTAAATACTGAGATCTACCTGTGTTGCTAATTTCAGCGCTTAGTAGCAAGCGGTTGCTGAGATACGCATTGCGAACACACAGACACAAACCAAACGAACAGATGCCTACGTGGCTCCGCCCACCTAGGCATATCAACCCTTTAATTACTGAATTATTTTGACGAAAATTTGACTTCCTCTAAGATGACAGTTTGTCTTGCGATTTTCTACAACATGCAGTACGCTAGCTGTTCCAAACTAGCACTGTTTTTTTCCTGGCATGTCAAAGTTTACGACCATGTACTAAACTCTGAGTTGGCCACTCCCACTTCTGAACTGAAGCCGCTTATAAGTGCTGCGTCCTCGTCATTTTCAGCCAATTTTGGTCTTCGTTTAGCCCTGGTGACTGATACAAAAACCTGGTGGTGTCCAGGTGAGCAAACAGCACAGTTTAGACCATATTCTATGCCAATGTATGCATTCCGGGCACCATGAAGCCCCAAAAATGCCGAAAGCGGCGAGGGGCTCCGCCCCTTCGAACCCCGGGTTAAAGGGGGATACCCCCTTTAAAAATCCCCCCGTCCCCCGTTCTATATGGAGGGTGCGACGAAAAACAGTGCAATTAAACTTGATTTGACCTTTCTAGAGCACTTTTCACACCAGTTATGACGTCTAGAGTAGGTGGAGTCAATTATGACGCCAAAAGGCGTCATTAGGGGTTAAAGGGTTAATAGTGACCATTTCTGGTTTTTTGTCACTTAGATTAAGTTATTAATACTTATTTTACTATTTTTAGTTTAGCCTCGTATCAAGTTGCGAACTTCACAGTGTTACCCGTGGAACCAGTTCACGAGTCAGTGGACAGTTGATCAATTCAATGGCTAATTCTTTTGTAGGAACCCGATCCTGCATGGCAGTGAGCAGTGTAGACAGCGAGGAGTTAGGGAGGCATGGGCTAGCTAGTTAGAGGGGAGTGGAGATGAAAGAAAGAGATGCTGAATTATAACTGTGATCAGTCAGCCGTGACTGAAATAACAAAGTAAAGATTTTCCGGTAATAGTATACCGCATTGTGTTGTGTGATACGAGGCTGGAACCAGTTCACATTGAAAAAAAGATGACACACTCCATCTTACGTCACTGTTGAGACACGTCACTCTTCTTGGCATACTACATGTTTCACTGATCTTTACGCAGTGTTTAATACCCACAATAGAGAGATGAGATCCTTTCCCTTTGAGACGAGCAGTCTATGAGCATGTAATGAGAATCTTTAAGTCTCATGACAAATCTATGAGAGCAGTTGACAGAACTGTCGCGCCAAGTTGAACAGGTACTAGTTAAACAACGGTCCGAGGGCAGTATGGAATATACACGAGGGCAATCCAATTAGAGCCCGAGGGGTCTAATTGGATTGCACGAGTGGATATTCCATACTGCCCGAGGGACCGTTGTTTAACGTGTTTGTATCGCACCTCGTGGGCGTATCCCACTGCATTGTACTGTTTTTAGTATCGCTTGTGCTATTTTTAGTATCACACGTGCTATAGTAAAGACCACAATGGAACCCACTAGCATAAGGAAGCTTAAGCGGTATATAAAGCGAACGCAATAGTGCTCTGTACCTTCCGGTAGGGCTTGCCCTACCACTATTTTTTCTACCACGTGGTCAACACTGTACCACGTTAAAAATTTTTTGGGTACTTGCCCTTTCCGCAGTTATTGTCTGTTCCTTCAGACAATATCTGCACCCGGGCAACCATATTGCCCTGCAGTTGGGGCAGTATGGAATATATTGCCCTGGCGGTGCCTTTGATACGCCCACGAGGTGGGATACAATACACCTATATTTACCACTAACTGACCGCACATTGTTGTACGGTATAACACATCATGTTACTGGGTGTGTTTAACTCTGAATTCTAGTCTCTGCAACCAATGCAAAGCTCTCAAACTAGTATAGCTAAAAATAGAGTATAGCTAAAAAATAGAGTCTAGCCAAAATGTGTATTTTTTATCAAAAATTGTGGGATTAGTAATTGAAGTTTCGATAGATACCCTCAGGGGTTAATTTTAACAGCCTTGTGCGCTTCGCGTCCTTCCTCGGTTATATTGCGTAATGCAGTGTGTCATCACTCTGTCCTCAGACACTCACCATCAGATGGTCTTCCTAGAGCAACATAAGCAGGCAATATTCGTGTGTGTTAGCTGCTTTACGTGTCAAAAGGCTGAAGAGGGCCAAGAGACCCAGTTAGGTATTAGTGTCTCAACAAAGTCCTTCAGCTGTGGTTCCTTTCGTCCTCTTTTTCCTAACTTGTAGACACTGAAATTTCCAAGGACATGACCACTCACAAAATTTTGACCATCATTTTGAGCATTTGAAATAATCACTTCTCCCTCGAAAATTTTCTTTGTCTACGGTACTTCAAGCATAATTATGTGAAAACACCTATTTTTTAGTTATTTTAAACTTACTTGGTTACTATAGTGATCACTCTCCATGTGTGTAAAGGGTTAATACACTCCATCACTCACTCTAGTTCAAGTGTCATGTTGTGATCGTGTTTTAATGTGTACAGGTCACTGTTAACAGGATTGTGATGGAAGAACTGAAGAGGATTGTGAATGACTCTGAGGTTAGGGAAGAGAAGAGAGAGTGAGCGAGGAATATATTTTTTGTGTAACGTGAGATGTGACTGTACAAGTGTTAGGGATGTCACATGCGCCATTAATCCTGAGAGCAGAAAAGCTTTATGTCTCCCTGAAACTCATTCCGTTAATGTAGTGTACTCATCAAAGGTTTAATTCCTAACCACAAACCACAGAAGTGACCTCTCACACTCAATCTGTCTCCTTTCTGTCTGAGGATGGGTCTGATTCACATTCTATTGACATTGTCTGCCTAATCCAATGGTTCATGTAATTCCCCTAACCTTCGAGCGTGATACTGCGGCAATGATTGTTGCTACTGAACAGCGGAACAATTTGATTGAAGGTTGCGCAATAGTGCCGACAATCAGTAGAGTCCGGATGCCCCATCATGTGTTGTCACAAGCGGAATTATTGTGTAATAAGCTCAAAAGATTTTAATTGTCGTTAATTGTGTTTTTTGTTTTGATCGTAGATTATGAATGAGGATGATCAGCTATGGCCAGCCCCGGACAGGATCGGCCGCCAAGTAAGCACAACTGTTACCTTACAAAGAAATGCATAGTTCATTATGTATTGTCATCTTGTTTAGAAACACTGACTTGGCTGGTTTACATGTGATGCATGTGTTCGCTAATTTAAATCGTTTTGCTTTTTCAAATATGTCATTTAAGGTTGATTTACAATACGACTCATTGGTTTGTCCTGTGTTGCTGATTCATATCATATTGCAATGTAACGTGATCCACAAATACTACAAATTTCTGTTACGCAACACAGCTCATGACCTTTTGACCTTTTGTTCACACCTGTTCCACTCCATGATCCACTTTTTCTGATGCTTTGTTATACAAGCACCTGTGAGCCTGAATGTGTAGCTGTGTTTGAACTGCCATTCCACTGTTCATTTTTCTGTAAAATAGTAAGATACATATCAAACTTGACTTGCTTTCTTGTGTTAATCAGCCCATTTAGCAGTAGCACATTTGATGGCACTTGATATTGTCATAGACGAGTGATTGTGATGTCTATATAACGTGTTGGCTCTCAAAATATTTGCGCTAGTCATGCAAACATCTCTGATACACTCCTTCCACTGCATCGGTTTCTTACTCGCAAAAATAAATTTCGCTAAGTAAATTATTCAGAGCAATTCACTGTTTAGTCACTGTTTGTATAATGCCTAATTAATTTTGTTTTAGATCGCAAAATTAGGTCCCGTTAATTTTATCAAGTAAAATTTAAAAAACAGCCCTCTGCTAATGTGACAGTACATTTCAATCTTTAATGTATAGCGGATGACTTTGGTGACGGAAATTCCTGAATTTGACCAAAAAAAATAACTTTAGGCAAAATAAATCCTGAAACTATTACAGTATGTATCGGTTATAGCGTGACCGCGAGTAACGATTTATCTGTTATAGTGATTGAATCATGAATAATTAAAAGCGAAATGTTACCTTACCATACAAATTGTATCGGGTAAAGCGATCTCGGCTATAGCGATAAACCTGTTATAACGATAGGAAGACGCGAGGCAAAATGGACGATTATGTGTAAAAGCCGATCGTTTTTAGCAATTGCAGACCACACCCACATGGGCGTGTCTACAATGACATCATACTTGTGTGCTTGTATTGGGTTTGTATGAGTATTTGGCATTTTGAGATATCATCAATGACATTTTTCTTCCACGACCAAGCCGCTTCTTATCACACCACACTATGAGTTGTATTACATTGAAATATTTGGATTTTTGGTTGATCAGATGCTAATTGTTATTGTATTTCCTCATGTGTAAAATTGTCCACATGTCACATGATCCGCTTAATTACTAGTTATTACAGTACAGGTGACTAGTCCATTATGAGTGCATGTCAATATCTATGATTGATTCCTGAGCATGTCTGTGTAATGTAAACAGCATGTAGACATGGTAACAGTCGCTTATGAATCTTTCTCCATCCTCCTCTATCCCTTCCTCCTTCCCTCCCTCCTCTCTCTCTCTCTCTCTCTCTCTCTCTCTCTCTCTCTCTCTCTCTCTCTCTCTCTCTCTCTCTCTCTCTCTCTCCTGCCTCTCTCCTCCCTCCCTTTCTCCCTCCTCCTCTCTCTCCCTCCCTCTCCTCTCTCAATCTCTCTCCCTCTCTCTGTAGGAGCTGGAAGTAGTGATGGGTGACCAGCATATCTCCTTCACAACGACAAAAATCGGGTCTTTACTCGACTGCAAAAACAGCCGGTCAGTAACATCACCAACCGTCACCAAGTCAACTAGTTTTTAAAGAAATTTTTCAGCGGTACTAAACTTAAACCCTGTGATAGTTCCTGAACTTAGAGAAGTCTCATGGGCCAGACGTTCCCACCTCCGGAAAATCTGGCCAGTGAGAATAGACTTAGAGTACAAGCATTTGAAAAAATCCCAATTCAACTTCCCTGTAAACGCTGCATAATTGACTGCCTAGTGTTCAATGGAAGCTTACCAGACTGTGAAAATCTTCAGAGAAGACCCGATCTTTATCGGCTAATCTTTTCTCTCCCACTGCATAACATGCCCATACTAATTTTAATATTCCAATTACCAGTCTACATATCGTCATGACAACAGTAGACACAACACTGGAATTTAATAAAATAACAATCATCAATTCTTCACTTTATTTCAGGGACGAAGAAGGATTACGGCTTTTTTACTACTTGGTACAAGATTTGAAGTGTTTCGTCTTCAGTCTAATATCTCTTCACTTTAAAATCAAGCCTATTTAAATACCTTCATTATATGGACATGGACGTACTTGTATACATGCGCAGTCTGTTGAGTCCAATGATACTGTCATGTACAATTACTTTATTGAAACATTAAAATTAATAATGATTAAAAAATAGGTGAAGCTACTCAAATAAATTTTGTCACAAACAATTTTGTTTAAATAACTGAACACAGTTTATCATCAGTGTGCAAAATGTGGATATTGGAAAATGAATGTGCTAGTGTTGTGCATGCATGGAGAGCTGACATGGCGTAATCATGTGATGGGTGCTACTACTGTAGCCAACTCCCAGTTGTTGGTTCAACCTATTCTCCTTCTAGGAAACTCATGGGACTTTAGTTACAATGAAGTCATCTTACCAAGGAAGCCTTGCTAAGATGACTAATAACGAATATGGTGATGTCTGCACTTAGTCTAAGTAGATTCAATAGCAACAGCTCATCACAGCTGATAT
Source organism: Haliclona indistincta (assembly GCA_964017065.1). NCBI lineage: Eukaryota > Metazoa > Porifera > Demospongiae > Haplosclerida > Chalinidae > Haliclona > Haliclona indistincta. The sequence goes on along the minus strand of OZ024786.1, from coordinate 14,978,164 downwards.
TGTAGTCATTGCGTCTGTTGCTAGCCTGGCTGTAGTCATAGCAACCCACTACAGTGGTTTTATTACTTCTTGCAAGGAAGATTTGAGTGTAAAGCGTCACCTAACAGTCACTAATGTGTCAAGTCACTGGTATTCATTCACACAATGGAGCATGATCAAAGACTTAATGGAATTGTAGCGCATTAGTGCTCCACGCTTTACGGTCTACGGTTTACGCTTTACCCTTGCAAGATGTAATAAAACCGCTGTATCAATGTGGTCCATAATTGTGCAGGCAATTGTTCCTAACAGTACTAAATAATGATTGTTGCACCTTCCATGCTCAATTGTGTGTGAAATCAATGATGTACAAACAATATTACAACTTCAGAGCACTTACAATCTGGTGTACATGTAAAAAATTTGACTAAAATACCGTATAAATACACTAATTACTTAATGTTTATAACAAAATTAATGCAGCTGTGTTGACAAGGATAGCTCGTGGTTCATAATGTGTAATGTGATAAGCAAACTGTACCAAGCCATAGCAATGTGCATCACCTCATAGACTCAGCCAGTTGGTAGTCCGTATCTGCTCAGTGGATCCAGTAGTTTCAAACACATTTTCCCCTCAGCTTTCCTAGTTTCTGTAGATAAAAACTAAGTTTTGATAGCGCATCTTTGCACTGCTACAAAGCATGGTGACGTCAGCTGTGGATGAAGTAGCTGCCTAATGGTGCCTAGACACACCTGCATTGTCTAGTGGGCCACCTGCTGGTCAAGTGGGCTTTGCCCCAAGCCCACTTGACCAGCTCTATAAGATTAGTTACAATTATCATAATAATTTATTTCATCACATCATACCATATTAAGTCTACAAAGAAGAAATGGGCCTCCAGCTGGAATCTATCAAGTACAGTGTGTATTCTTTATTAGTCATTCAGATAAAGAACATGGTCTATTAAACATGTGATTGATCAGCCGGCGACATGCTGCAGGCGTCAGCTCAGCTCGCCCACGCAAACAGCAATAGAGTGCACAGGGAATCCCCCTCTGTACAACAACTGAATATAAGGAGCTTAGGAAATCGCTCTGGTTTGCGGATGCACGATTCTGTAGCTGCCGCGTGGTTACGTAGTCAATGAAAGGTCCCATCGACATGGCGACTACTCTCCATCGCTATCTTCCTGAGCTAGTGCGATACATTAATCTTAACCAGCTTTGTCCCTACCTCGTGTCCGAGCGACTCATAACGCTCGCTGTCTGCAAACAGTTGCTGCAACCACACCAGACCAGCAGACAGTACTGCATCGTCTCTCTCGTGGATGCAATGGAGACCACAGGACCTGCCTGCTATCAGAGATTCAGACGAGCTCTGGAGAGAACAATGAACGAAGAATCAGACGTGCACCTCGGTCATGAACACTTGCTGGAAAACGTGCTCCCTCTCTCAGACCGGCGATCAGGAGGACATACTGCTCTCCTCAACTGACTCTGGTATTGCATGTGATAGCAGCGCCTGTGGACTCACTCCTAGTCATAACTATAGCGGCAGATCTAGATTAGTAAAAGGTGACAAACTCGACTCAAAAATATATTGAACTTAGTTCAAAATTGTAATTGTGTGTTTTATGTGTTAATGCTTCCCCCAAATTTTATTTTTATACAAAACCTTCTTGAGTATAATGATCTGATCAAATTTGATAATTATGCCACGCGGTAGTCGTGGCATATTTAGGGTTGGGCGGAAAACAAGATGGCGGCTACACTTAGGTAGGGTCCGCAATGAAAAAATCGACGGTCACAGATTCAGCGGGATTGCGTCTCAGCGTGTAGAGTGGGTTAACCCGGACATAGAACAGGTAAAGAGAGAAGCGCCAAGTCCTTCCTTATTGCAGGAAAAACAAAAATACTTAAAATAACGTGGGCGGAGCTGGCCAATCGCAATTAAATGCTTTTTATTCGAACAACATTCAACGCCGAAGCTTAGTGATGTTGGTAAAGACGCTCAGGATCATGCTTTCAAGAATTCCGAGGTCTTCGACGTCACAGCGTCCTTCGTGTGTTGTTTCCAGGTCATAATCTGAAAGGGGGCGGGGCTCCCGAGACTGCGAGAAAATACTCTTTGGGCTCGAGCGCTTTTGTACATTGTGCTGCAGCAACTCTATTGCAGATTTAACTAAGTTAGGTGACAATGTATCTGCACAGCAAATGTTATAAACTTTACATGCTTCCTTCCATCTGGCTCAAAAAATGTTTAAAATTTTTTAGCCAGATGGAAGGAAATGCATAAACGTCATAACACTTGCTATGTAGATACATAGTCAACTAACTTAGTTAAATCTGCAATAGGGTTGCTGCAGCACAATGTACAAAGGCGCTCGAGCCCAAATAGTTTTTTTTCCGCCGTTTCGGGAGCCCCGCCCCCTTTCAAATTATGACCTGGAAACAACACACGAAGGACGCTGCGACGTCCAAGACCTCGAAATTCTTGAAAGCATGATCCTGAGCGTCTTTACCAACACCACTAAGCTTCGGCGTTGAATGTTGTTCGAATAAAAACCATTTTAATTGCGATTGGCTAGCTCCGCCCACGTTATTTTAAGTCTTTTTGTTTTTCCTGCAAAAAGGAAGGACTTGGCGCTTCTCTCTTTACCTGTTCTATGTTCGGGTCAACCCACTTTACACGCTGAGACGCAATCCCGCTGAATCTGTAACACTGGTTTTTTCATTGCGGACCCTAACTTAGGCTAAACGCAATAATTCACGTATATCTTGGCTGTTGACGATATCAGGGGTATTTTAACTACCTAGGGGCTATCCTAAGAGGTAAGCGCTTACAAGATGAGATCCTTTTCTTTGAGACGAGCTGTCTATGAGCATGTAATGAATATATTTAAGTCTCATCACTAATCTATGAGAGCAGTTGACAGTCCTGTCGCAACCAATTAAGTTGAACAGTACACCTATATTTTACCACTAACTGACTGCACATTGTTGTATGGTATAACACACCATGTTACTGGGTGTGTTTAACTCTGAATTCTAGTCTCTGCAACCAATGTAGAGCTCTCAAACTAGTATAGCTAAAAATAGAGTCTAGCTAAAAATAGACTCTAGCTAAAAATGTGTATTTTTACCAAAAATTGTGGGATTAGTAATAAGTTTCGATAGATACCCTCAGGGGTTAATTTTAACTGTCTTGTGCGCTTTGCGTCCTCCCTCGCTTATATCGTGTAATGCAGTGTGTCATCACTCTGTCCTCAGACACTCACCAAGAAATGCTCTTCCTAGAGCAACATAAACAGGCAATGTTAGTGTGTTAGCTGCTTTCCGTGTCAAAAGGCTAAAGAGGGTCCAAGAGACCCAGTTAGATAAAAACCCTGAAAAATGTAGGGATGACGCTTGCAATAGTAAAGGAACAAGGCTTGAAAAAGGAAAGGGACAAGCAAAAGTATATAGCTTTTTTCAGTGTCAAAAGGCCGGAGAGGCCCCAAGAGACCCAGTTAGGTATTAGTGCCCTTCAGCAGCAGTTCCTTTTCACCTTCTTTTTCCTTACTTGTAGACAGTGAAATTATCAAGGACATGCCCACTCAAAAACTTTTGACACTCATATTGAACATTAGAAATAAGTACTTTTCCCTCGAAAATTTCTGTGTTTACAGTACTTCAAGCATATGTGAAAACACCCATTTTCTAGTTATTTTAAACTTACTTGGTTACTATAGTGATCACTCTCCATGTGTGTAAAGGGTTAATACACTCCAGCACTCATGCTAGTTCAAGTGTCATGTTGTGATCGTGTTTTAATGTGTACAGGTCACTGTCAACAGGATTGTGATGGAGGAACTGAAGAGGATTGTGAATGACTCTGAGGTTAGAGAAGAGAGAGTGAGCTAGGAATATATTTTTTGTGTAACGTGAGATGTGACTGTACAAGTGTTAGGGATGTCACATGCGCCATTAATCCTGAGAGCAGAAAAGCTTTATGTCTCCCTGAAACTCATTCCATTAAATATAGTGTATTCATCAAAGGTTTAATACCTAACCACAAACCACAGAAGTGACCTCTCACACTCAATCTGTCTCCTTTCTGTCTGAGGACAGGTCTGATTCACATTCTATTGATCTTGTAGAGCTTATTGATACATTGTCTGCCTAATCCAATGGTTGATGTATTCCCCTAACCTTCGAGCGTGATACTGCGGCAATGATTGTTGCTTCTAAGCAGCGGAACAATTTGATTGAAGGTTGCGCAATAGTGCCGACAGTCAGTAGAGTCCGGATGCCCCATCATGTGTTATCACTAGCGGAATAATGTGTAATAAGCTCAAGAGAGTTTAATTGTTGTTAATTATTGTGTATTTTTGTTTTGATCGTAGATCATGAACGAGGATGATCAGCTATGGCCTGCCCCGGATAGGATCGGCCGCCAAGTAAGCACAACTGTTACCTTACAAAGAAATGCTTTCTAATGCATAGTGCAGTGTGTATTGCCATCTTGTTCAGAAACACTGACTTAGTTTTCAAGGCTGATTATTGCAATGTGACACAGTGGTTTGCTAATTCAAATCTGACGCGTTTGAGCTGTGTTGCCGATTCTTATTGTATTGCAACGTACCATGATCCAGATATACTAAAGATTTCTGTTACTCAATTCACCACAATCTCCATTGTAAACAGTGCTATAGGGGGATACCAGTGAACAGTGTAACAGTCTGACTAATGAGTTGGACAGCTTATTTCTACAACAAAACCTTTGTTCCAAAGAAAGGTTTATTATAGATTTTATAGATTATAAATTGTGCAGAACTGACTATTCAATACGTTGTATTATTGTAAACTGAACTTTGGTTATTGGTTGATCAGAAGCTAATTGTTATTGTATTTCCTCATGTGGAAATTGACCACAAGTCAAATGATCCGCGTAATTACTAGTTATTACTAGTTATTACAGTACAGGTGTCTACTCCATTATAAGTGCATGTAAAATAATAGATGGATTCCTGAGCATGTCATGTAATGTAAACAGGATGTAGACATGGTAACAAGTGAGGTTGCTTAAGAATCTTTCTCCCTCCTCCTCTCTCTCCCTCCCTCCCTCTCCCTCCCTCCCTCCTCCCTCTCCCTCCTTCATCCTCTCTTCCTGCTTGCCTCTCCCTCCTCCCGCCTCCCTTCTCTCTCCTCCTCTCTCCCTCCTCCCACCTCCTCTCTCTCTCCCTCCTCCTCCCACCTCCCTTCTCTCTCCTCTCTCCCTCCTCTTCTTCTCTCTCTCTCTCTCTCTATAGGAGCTGGAAGTAGTGATGGGTGACCAGCATATCTCCTTCACAACGACAAAAATTGGGTCTTTACTCGACTGCAAAAACAGCCGGTCAGTAACATAAACAACCGTCACCATGAACTGGTAGTAAAAAAATTTTTCAGCGGTACTAAACTTTAACCCTATAATTGTTCCTGGACTTAGAGAAGTCTCACGGGCCAGTCGTTCCCACCTCCGGATCATATGGCCGCGAGACTAGACTTAGAGTACAAGCATTTGAAAAAATCCCAATTCAATTTCCCTATATAATAAACGCTGCATAATTGACTGCCTAAAGTTTAATGGAAGCTTACCAGTCCGTGAAAACTTCAAAGACCCGATCTCCTTCGGCTAATCTTTTCTCTCCCACTGCATAACATGCCCATACTAATTTTAATATTCCAATTACCAGTCTACATATCGTCATGACAACAGTAGACACAGCACTGGAATTTATTAAAATAACAATCATGAATTCTTCACTCTATTTCAGGGACGAAGAAGGATTACGGCTTTTTTACTACTTGGTACAAGATTTGAAGTGCTTTGTCTTCAGTCTAATATCTCTTCACTTTAAAATCAAGCCTATTTAAATACCTTCATTATATGGACATGGACGTACTTGTCTACATGCGCACTCTGTTGAGTCCAATGATGCCGTCATGTACAACTACTTTATTGAAAATTTAAAATGATTAAAAATAGTTGAAGCTACTCAAATAAATTTTGTCTCAAGCAATTTCGTTTTAATAATTGGAAATAACTGAACACAGTTTATCATCAGTGCACAAATGTGGATATTATCGGAAAATGAATGTGCTAGTGATGCATGAAGAGCTGACATGGTGATGGGTGTGGCTACTGTAGCCAACTACCAGTTGTTGGTTCAAACCTATGTTCTCCTTGTATGAAACTCATGGGACTTCAGTTACCATGGAAGCCTTGCTAAGATGACTAATAACAAATATGGTGATGTCTGCACCTAGTCTAAGTAGGTTCAATAGCAACAGCTCATCACACCTGATATTGCATCTGTAGCTAGCCTGCATGGCTGTAGTCATAGCAACCCGCTATCAATGTGGACCATAAGTGTGCAGCCAATTGTTCCTATCTGATAATGATTCATGCACCTTCCATGCTCAAATGTGTGTGAAGTTAATGACGTACAAAGAGAATTATAACTTTAGAGCACTTATAATCTGATTTGACTACAATACCGTATAATTACGTTCTGTTGCTCAATAATAATTATTAATGCAGCTGTGTTGACTAGGATATAGCTCGTGGTTTTATAATGTGATAAGCAAACTTCACCAACCCATAGCAATGTGCATCACCTCATATACTCAGCCAGTTGTTAGTCTATCTGCTCAGATCAGTGCATCCAGTACTTTCAAACACATTTTCCCCTCAGCTTTCCTAGTTTCTGTAGATAACAACTAAGTTTTGATAGTGCATCTTTGCACCATGCACTACAAAGCATGGTGACGTGCAGCGGTGGATGAAGTAGCTGCCTAATGGTGTCTAGACACACCTGCATTGTCAAGTGGGCCACCTGTTGGTCAATTGGGCTTGGGGCTTTGCCCCAAGCCCATGCACTTGACCAGCTCTATAAGATTAGTTACAATTATCAAAATATGTCATCACATCATACCATATTAAGTGATTATACTCTACAAAGAAGAAATGGGCCGCCAGGGATCTATCAAGTACAGTGTTGAATTCAGATCAGTCATGCGAGTAGTAGTGTGTATTCTTTATTAGTGATTCAGATAAACAACATGGTCTATTAAACATGTGATTGTGTATAAATCAGCCGGCGGCATGCTGCAGGCGTCAGCTCAGTTCGCCCACGCAAACAGCGATATGAGTGAACGGGGAATCCCCTCTGTTCAACAACTGAATATAAGGAGCTTAGGAAATTGCTCAGTTTGCGGATGCACGATTCTGTAGCTGCCGCGTGGTGGTCAATGAAAGGTCCGATCGACATGGCGACTACTCTCCATCGCTATCTTCCTGAGTTAGTGCGATACATTAATCTTAACCAGCTCTGTCCCTACCTCGTGTCCGAGCGACTCATAACGCTCGCTGTCTGCAAACAGTTGCTGCAACCACACCAGACCAGCAGACAGTACTGCATCGTCTCTCTCGTGGATGCAATGGAGACGACAGGCCCTGCCTGCTATCAGAGATTCAGACGAGCTCTGGAGAGAACAATGAATGAAGAATCAGACGTGCACCTCGGTCATGAACACTTGCTGGACCGTGTGCTCCCTCTCTCGGACGATCCGGAGGACATACTGCTCTCCTCAACTGACTCTGGTATTGCGTGTGATAGCAGCAGCTGTGGACTCACTCCTAATCATAAACATAGCAGATCTAGAAATAGAAAAAGTGACAAACTCGACTCAAAAATATATTGAACTTAGTTCAAATGTAATTGTGTGTTTTATGTGTTAATGCTTACCCCAAAATTTTATTTTTATACAAAACCTTCTTGAGTATAATGATCTGATCAAATTTGATAATAATTATACTTTTGATACAGCTCATGTTGGTGCTGGGGAAAAAGTTTCATGGTCCTGAAGTGGATTATAATATGTTTCATAAAATAATGTCTACGTACCTATTTACTGCTTGCAAGCACTAATGCGTATTATACTCAGCATGTATAATAATCATTAGGATACATGCTCAACATAGATTGTACATGTGGGCTTGCTGGTATACCAGTAGCTAAATCAGCATGTGCCGGATCACATGTAGTCAGTGTTGCATGATATATATAGATCAAGTTGGATGTGACACAATGGATATATGTTCCTCACATCATATTAAGTATGTGAAGCTATGATTCATTTATTCACAGGACAATGTTACCACCTTGTTGTCTGGTTTGTGGCAGGATATCATCAACAAGCCTATAGCTACAGGCAGGATGCTGTAGGCACACTAGCTAGTTCAGCTATTTCAGTCAACTGAGGGATTGCAGCCATTGTCTGCAACTTCCAGTCTGAGACAATCAAACAATTATTGTCACATGCAGTCCGATGTGCAGGGTGATAACTACTTTGTATAATTATAGTAAACAAAATGCTTCCAGTTATGCAATACCACGTAGCAATTACACAAATCAGTGCAGTTAGGGGTCTACATTTGAATGGCTTAAGAATTGAAGTTTCCTGCTGGTCATTGCCAGTAGTCATTTCTTTAGCTAGATGCTATGTCAAAAATTGTATGACATCAATACAGTTCCACAATAAAAATTAATGGATAAATTTGCTGTATAAAATTTAATGCTGTTTGTGTACCTCTCCAACTCAGTTAACGGCTTGTAATCACATGTGTAGACAACTGAAGGGTTTAGATGAACCATGGATTGTAGCAGAATAGTGCATTGTACAAGCTGTTGTAATAAAAATACAAGCTGTTACGAAGACATGCATAGACTGTATCAACGCTTGCTCGCTCAGGCTCACTCGACGAGCAAGATGAGACTGAAGACGCTAGTTTCATTGCTGCTTATGGAGTCGTGTGAGTTGCACTGTCACAGATCAAGCGTGATGTAGCCAGCTGTGGACAGTATTGTCTCTGAAGGAAGCCCGAACGCTCGCAACGGCAGTCCAGGCTTTCTGCCAAATTCGTTTTTCATTCTTTTTTTTAATTTACATTGCATAGTACAATGAGGTAATCCCAATAGCTAGAGCTAATATTAAGGGACACCTAAAAGAAAAATAACAAAACAAACAAAAAATAATAATAACAATAGCGATAAAACAAAGAAACAAATTAAGCTGAGATCTACCTGTGTTGCTAATTTCAGCGCTTAGTAGCAAGCGGTTGCTGAGATACGCATTGCGAACACACACACACATCTTGCACACACATAGACACAAACGAAGAGACTACTGTATGCCTACGTGGCTCCGCCCACCTCGGCATAATAATACTGTTTTTTTGTCACTTAGATTAAGTTATTAATACTTATTTTACTATTTTAGTTCATCACAGTGTTGCCCGTGGAACCAGTTCACCAGTTCACGAGTCATTGGACAGTTAATCAATTCAATGGCTAATTCTTTTGTAGGAACCCAATCCTGCATGGTGGTAAGCAGTGTAGACAGCCGGCGAGGAGTTGGGAGGCATGGGTTAGCTAGTTAGAGGGAGTGGAGATGAAAGAAAGAGATGCTGAATTATAATTGTGATCAGTCAGCTGTGACTGAAATAACAAAGTAAAGATTTTCCCGGTAATAGTATATCGCATTGTGTTGTGTGATACGAGGCTGGAACCAGTTCACATTGCAAAACGATGACACACTCCATCTTACGTCACTGTTGAGACACGTCACTCTTCTTGGCGTACTGCATGTTTCACTGATCTTTACGCAGTGTTTAATGCCCACAATAGAGAGATGAGATCCTTTCTCTTTGAGACAAGCTGTCTATGAGCATGTAATGAGAATCTTTAAATCTCATGACAAATCTATGAGAGCAGTTGACAGTCCTGTCGCAACCAAGTTGAACAGTACATATACCTATATATATTTTACCAATAACTGACCGCACATTGCATGTTAATTGTACGGTATAACACATCATGTTACTGGATGTGTGGGGTACATGTTTAACTCTGAATTCTAGTCTCTGCAACCAATGCAGAGCTCTCAAACCAGTATAGCTAAAAATAGAGTCTAGCTAAAAATAGACACTAGTTAAAAATGTGTATTTTTACCAAAAATTGTGGGATCAGTAATAAGTTGCGATGGATACCCTCAGGGGTTAATTTTAAGAGCCTTGTGCGCTTCGCGTCCTTCCTTGGTTATATTAGCTTAATGTTTCCTTGAACTCATTCCATTAATATAGTATATTCATCAAAGGTTTAATTCCTAACCACAAACCACAGAAGTGACCTCTACCTGTCTCCTTTCTGTCTGAGCATTATACTGATCTTGTGGACCTTATTGATACATTGTCTGCCTAATCCAATGGTTGATGTAATTCCCCTAACCTTCGAGCGTGATACTGCGGCAGTGATTGTTGCTACTAAATGATGAAACAATTTGATTGAAGGTTGCGCAATAGTGCCGACAGTCAGTAGAGTCCGGATGCCCCATCATGTGTTATCACTAGCGGAATAATTGTGTAATAAGCTCAAGAGAGTTTAATTGTTGTTAATTGTGTTTTTTGTTTTGATCTTTGATCGCAGATCATGAATGAGGATGATCAGCTATGGCCTGCCCCGGACAGCTGGATCGGTCGTCAAGTAAGCACAACTGTTACCTTACAAAGAAATGCATAGTTCAGTATGTATTGTCATCATGTTTAGAAACACTGACTTGGCTGGTTTACATGTGATGCATGGTTCGCTAATTTAAATCGTTTTGATGGTTCATATCATATTGCAATGTAACGTGATCCACAAATACTACAAATTTCTGTTACGTAACACAACACAAGACATTTTGACCTTTTGTTCACACTCCATCCACTGTTTCCGATGCTTTGTTATACAAGACCTTTTGTTCTCACCTGATCCACTCCACCCACTGCGAGCCCGGCACCTTGTTTGATGGTGCTTGATATCATCATAGACTAGCAATTGTGAATTGTGTTATGAATTGTGTTGGCTCTCGAAATAATTGTGCTATGATATAATCATCTCTGATACACTCCTTCCACTACACCAGTTTCTTTCTCACAAAAGTAAATTTCGAACAATTCACTGTTTGTATAATGCCTAATTAAATTTTTGTTTTAGATGACAAAATTAGGTCCCATTAATTTTATCAAGTAAAATTTTTGTGCCACAAAAAACCAGCCCTCTGATAATGTGACTGTAAAATTTTTTAATTCAATCTGTAATGTATAGCGGATAATTTTGGTGAAGGAAATTCCTGAATTTGACAAAATTTTTAAACTTAGGCAAAATAAACCCTGAAACTATTACAGTCTGTATCGGTTATAGTGTGACCGCGAGTAACGATTTATCTGTTATAGTGATTGAATCATGAATAATCAAAAGCAAAACGTTACCTTACAATACAAATTGTATCGGGTATAGCGATCTCGGCTATAGCGATAAACCTGTTATAACGATAGGAAGACGCGAGGCAAAACGCACTATTCTGTGTAAAAGCCGATCATTTTTAGCAATTGCTGACCACACCCACATGGGCGTGTCTACGATAGCATGGGCTGTGAGAGCCTGAGCTTGTGGCTTGCGACATTTTTATGTTTATGAGGTGGTCAAATATCTTGTGTTTTTATTAGAAAATACAGCATTGAATGAGTTATGGGATATCATATATGACATTATGTTTTCTTCTACAAACAAGCCGATTTAGTCTATGGGTTGTATTCCATAGAAATATTTGGATGTATTTGTTGATCAGATGCTAATTGTTATTGTATTTCCTCATGTGTGAAATTGCCCACAAGTCAAATGATCCGTATAATTACTTCAGTTATTACAGTACAGGTGTCTACTCCATTATGAGTACATGTCATTGGTTGTAAAATAATAGATTGATTCCTGAGCATGTCCGTGTAATGTAAACAGGATGTTGACTTGGTAACAAGTGAAGTCGCTTAAGAATCCTTCTCCCTCCTCCTCCCCTCTCTTCCTTCCTCTGATCTCTCTCTTCTCTCTCCCTCCTCCTCTCTCCATCCTCCTCCCACCTCCCTTCTCTCTTCTCCTCTCTCCCTCCCTCTCTCTATCCCTCCCTCCTCCTCCTACCATGCACCTCCCTTTCTCCCTCCTCCTCTCTCTCCCTCCTCCCCTCTCTCCCTCTCTCCCTCCCTCCTCCTCCCACCTCCCTTCTCTCTCCCTCTCTCTATAGGAGCTGGAAGTAGTGATGGGTGACCAGCATATCTCTTTCACAACGACAAAAATCGGGTCTTTACTCGACTGCAAAAACAGCCGGTCAATATCACAACCAACTGTCGCCATGACAACTGGTTGTACCCATAAAATTTTTAGCGGTACTAAACTTTTACCCTGTGATTGTTCCCTGACTTAGACTGCAAGCATTTGAAAAAATCCCAGTTCAACTTGTAAATACTGCATAATTGATTCCCATGAGTTCAATGGAAGCTTACCAGTCCGTGAACAACTTCAGAGAAGACCTGATGTCAAGTTGTTTCTCTCCCACTGCATAGCATGCCCATGCTAATTTTAATATTCCAAATACCAGTCTACATATCGTCATGACAACAGTAGACGCAACACTGGAATTTATAAAAATAGCAATCATGAATTCTTCACTTTATTTCAGGGACGAAGAAGGATTACGGCTTTTTTACTACTTGGTACAAGATCTGAAGTGTTTCGTCTTCAGTCTGATATCTCTTCACTTTAAGATCAAGCCTATTTAAATACCTTCATTATTATGGACACACTTTGGACGTACTTGTATACATGCGCACTCTGTTGAGTCCAGTGATACTGTCATGTACAACTACTTTATTGAAAATAATGATTAAAAAATAGGTGAAGCTACTCAAATAAATTTTGTCACAAACAAATTTGTTTAAAATTAATATAGCTGAACTCATTTTATCATCAGTGCGCAAATGTGGATATTATCGGAAAATGAATGTGCTGAATGATGCATGGAGAGATGACATGGTGTAATCATGTGTCTAAGTAGATTCAATAATAACAGCTCATCATAATCATTGCTAGCCTGGCTGTAGTCATAGCAACCCACTATCAATGTGGACCTTAAGTGTGCAGGCAATTGTTCCTACCTGAAAACGATTCATGCACCTCGCATGCACAAATGTGTGTGAAATCAATGTGGTCGTAAAAACAGAATTATAACTTCAGGACATTTACAATCTGGTGTAAATTAACTTGACTACAATACCGTATAATTACTCTAATTACTTATTTTATTTTTATAACAAAATGCAGCTGTGTTGACAAGGATAGGTTGCATGTGAACATTGAATCTTGGCCTTGGTTCAAAAAAGCCCACGCATACTGTAGTCTCGAAGTGTGATAATTATTATAGGCAAACAGAATAGCTCGTGGTTTGTAATGTGTAATAATTATGATCATAGTCAGCTTCACCAAGCCATAGCAATGTGCATCACTTCATACGTACACTCAGCCAGTTGTTAGTCCGTCTGTTCAGTGCATTGAGTAGTTTCAGACACATTCCCCCTTGGCTTCTCTGGTACTGTAGATGAAAACTAAGTTTTGATAGTGCATCTGTGCACCATTACAAAGCATGGTGATGTCAGCTGTGGATGAAGTAGCTGCCTAATGGTGTCTATGACTCACCAGGTCTAAGACTCACCCCCAAGCCCACTTGACCAGCCATTAGTAACGATTACAAAATAATTCATTACATCATACCATATTACGTATGTGGTTTTACTTTTACAAAGAAGAAATGGGCCGCCAGGTATAGTGTTGAATTCAGTTCAGTCATGCGAGTAGTGCGCATTCTTTATTATTAAAAAGGATGTGATCTTGTATACGCCAGCGTTCAGCTCGCCCACGGAAACAGCGATAGGGAAATCCCCCTCTTAGTAACACAACGAATATAAGATAAGCTACATAATCACTCTGTTTGCAGACGCTTGATACTGTAGCAGCGTGGTGGTCAATGAAAGGCCCATCGACATGGCGACTACTCTCCATCGCTATCTTCCCGAGTTAGTGCGATACATAAATCTTAACCAGCTTTGTCCATACCTCGTGTCCGAGCGACTCATAACGCTCGCTGTCTGCAAACAGTTGCTGCAACCACACCAGACCAGCAGACAATACTGCATCGTCTCTCTCGTGGATGCAATGGAGACCACAGGCCCTGCCTGCTATCAGAGATTCAGACGAGCTCTGGAGAGAACAATGAATGAAGAATCAGACGTGCACCTCGGGCATGAACACTTGCTGGAAAACGTGCTCCCTCTCTCGGACGATCAGGAGGACATACTGCTCTCATCGACTGATCATGACTCTGGTATTGCATCTGATAGCAGCGCCTGTGAACTTACTCCTAATCATAACTATAGAGGCAGATCTAGGTTTAGTAAGGATGACAAACGCTCAGCAAACTATACTCATTAAACTTGGTTCAAATGTAATGCCGGATTTGTTTTATGTGTTAATTCTTTCTCCAAAAGTGCAAAACCTTTTCGAGTATAATGATCAGAACAAAATTAATTTGATAATAAATTATACCGCTCATCATTGTTGGTGCTGGGAAAAAAAGTTGAAAGATCTATAGCAGTGCATGTTTTTGTTATTTTTATAATGTTTCATAAAATTAATGTCTATATGTACATATTTACTGCTTGCAATCACTAATGCGTATTATACTCAGCATGTATAATAATAAGTATTATTAGGATACATGCTCAACATTGATTGTACATTTTGGGCTTGCTGGTATACATGTACAGTAGCTAAATCCCCATGTGCTGGATCACATACATGTAGTCAGTGTTGCATCATATATAGAACAAGTTGGATGTGACACAATGGATATATGTGTTTCCACCTTGTTGTCTGGTCTGTGACAGGATATCATCAACAAGCCCATAGCTGCAGGCAGGATGCTGTAGGCATACTAGCTCAGCTATTTCAAGGGATTGCAGCCATTGTCTGCAACTTCCAGTCCGAGACAATCAAACAAATAATTATTGTCACATGCAGTCCGATGTGCATGCAGGGTGATAATACTTTGTATAATTATTGTAAGCAAATGCTTCCTGTTATGTTACCACAATTACACAAATCAGTGCAGTTAGGGGTCTTCATGTGTATAGCCATGCATGTTTCCTGCTGGTCATTGCCAGTAGTCATTTCTTTAGCTAGATGCTATGTCAAGTTGTATGACATCATACAGTTCCACGATAAAAAAATTCATAATTAACATCTTTGCAGTATTGAATTTAACGCTGTTTGCGTATCTCTCTAACTCAGTTCATGGCTCAAGTTGGCGTTATCATATGCACATGTAGCCGGTTTAGATGAGGGCCGGGTCACAGCATGTGGAGTATAGGATTGATATGATGCATGAAGCCGACAGCACTTTGAGATTGTGTGACAGCATGGGGCAGACAAGGTCTGTTCTCACTAGGAATAGGAACCCAATTAATGGATCCGTAGTCATTGTACCTGTTACATTTATCACTGTTTATATACTCCAGTACCCTGCAGTGGGTACTAGTTTACACACATACAAAAGCACCTACTTATCCCATTAGCTAAATTAGAAAAATCAAATGGAGTGATCCCATGATTCAAAAACTGCCTATTGAGAACCCGGTATATTGTGTTCAGTAATATCGCACTGAGTTCTTTCTAACGGAATTTGTTTGTGTGTACAGCTAACACTGAACAATTTTAAGGCAGAAATCTCTCCCAGTCTGGCAAAATATTATTGCCTTGATTTAATGAACAGGTGGGTCCGGCCGGCTACTCTGCTGCATGTTGTCACTAATAAATTGGCTTCCATATCAATTGTTATTTGTCCAAAGTTTGTCAAGGCTAGTTGGCTGTGACTCTATGATTCATTGGAAAATAATAGCCTCAGTTTACCCAATGAGCATGCGTATCTTAAGCAGAGCAACTGTTCTCATAATTAAACATTATAGTGACCATTTCTGTTTTTGTCAGTTAGATTGAGTTATTAATAATTATTTTACTATTATAGTTCAGCCTCGTATCAAGTTGCCAACTTCACAGTGTTGCCCGTGGAACCAGTTCACGTTGCTATGCTAGAGCCCACAACAGACTGCACTGTTTAGACTCCTCTATTATGTATATACTTGCTTGAGGTGTTTTTCTTCAAGTGCATGTACCAATAATTTATACTCATTCCATGTGATCTTACGTAAGATTCATGTAGACACACATGTCACTCCTTCACACAGTTCACTATTAATAATTTTATTTATCATAATAATTATATTGCACAAGGTTTGATACATGCAGTTAATAGAATTTAGTGTTATTCTTACATCCTTTCAATAGGTTAGTTGCATGAACTCTATAATTACGTACAACGAAGTTGAAAATGATAAGGACTGTCATTGAAGAAGACTATTATTAGTGACTAACTCAGAGGTACCGAGAGAGAGAGAGAGAGAGAGAGAGAGAGAGAGAGAGAGAGAGAGAGAGAGAGAGAGAGAGAGAGAGAGAGAGAGAGAGAGAGAGAGAAAGAGCAACAGTAACATAGCTGTTAATAGCTATACGCATGCAATTACAGCAACGATTTTTTGACTTAACAGGAGAAAACAAGTTTAGTGGAGAAACACTACAACTATGTCTCAAAATTTTTCACACTTGCTGAAAATAGTCTCTACAAAGTGGCTCTGGTTGTGGAATTTAAGACCAAAGTTAATATGCCAATAATTTTTTTGGGAATATCCATGCTGTTGCATGCCCTTCTTTATCCATTGTATGCCGCTTTCAAGTTTTAATGATATTCACAACTCTTCTTTGAGAGTATTCATGCAAGATTGATTTAATTATTACCACTAATTTAATTTGTGAAAGCATAGGAATGCAAACCAGCATTATTGTTTGGTCAGAAGCGGACGTATGCATGGCATTGACCAATCAACCTGACTAATGTACACGTGACCAATGAGATTGGGCAACAAGAGCCTGCTTTAAAAAGTACTGTGGTTAGTGAATCAACTTTGTAAAATCTAAAATGTATAGCAGCTATGATAAGAAATGAATATTAATTATGGTTATAATGTCATTCTCTTTGTGGAAACTAGGTTTTTGTCCACCCAGCTCTTATTTGTCTTATGCAGTTTATAGCACTTGGTATCTTCTTATCACAACATTTGTATCATAAGTTTCTAATTGCTAACCACAAACCTCAAGATTGACCTCTTCTAAGCTGTAGAAACACTTCATGTGTCTCCATTATGTGTGACATCATTGTCTGCATAGATGAATATTGATCTACAGCCTACACATGCATTAGTCTACCTCATCCCATATATTTTGTACTTTCCCTACTCTCAACTGCATGTTACTGTGGCAGTGGTTATTTTCAGTCGGACCCGACAAAGGGTGGTTATATAAGCTCAACGGTGCATGTCTATAGTGATTATGTAATCTTTAATCAGGGCCGACAAAGGCCCGACGGTGCTGAGTAGAGGAATTGTGTGATCTTAACTAAACCCAACACATTATTTTACTATGGGAATTTTTGTCTTCTTGCAAATTGCTGACCTAGCTTGCCATGCTCAAGCCAGTATAACTAAGCATTATCATTATCCATTATGTCAAAAGTACTGACAGTTTTATTAGTAGCATATTTCAACGTTTGATATTGCAGACTAGTTATGTCATCCAGCGATAAGTGTATAAAAGTGTTCATTAATTTTTTTCTGTGTGTGTGTAAACATAATAACAATTACATGCGTGATCAACATTAGCTGACCCAGGCATAAATTACAATCAACCTAGTGTGTTTACAGGGATAATTCCCCTGAACAAAGAGATGAATTAGTGACATTAATTATAATGTTATGCTTTGTGCGTTCATATAAGGCATGACCAAAAATAGAGGAAACATGAATTTGCACCGCATGATCGGAACTCAGTCAAGAAGGGCATCAAGAGCAGACGTCTGCTTTATACAGATTATGCTATGCATATCCTTTTGATCTGTTAACTAGCTAAGACCTGGTATAGTACCTTCACCTAATTATAGTAAGAACATTGTTATTCCCATCACATTAAAGAGTTCTAGGAATAATGATGACAACAATACTGCATGCAGTAGCTCTTCCCATAGCAGGTTATAAAGGCTCTTCGATCTTATAAGAAAGGCTCTTCTCGAGTAATGTAAATCTTCACAGTCACAGTTCAGTGTAACAAAACAAGAAGTCTAGCTGTTTACAATGAGCTTTTTATACTCCATGATGCATAAGCTTGTATGCAAACAACTCATGATCAGTTGTATAAACCACCAATATGCAAGTGTCTTAGTTTAATATACGTAGCTAATCACTACTGATCCATTCTAAACCACAAGCTGTAGTAGTATTACGTAACAACCTAGGCTAAACTATTGGTTATAGAAACATGAGTGTCTAGACACCTATAGTATACAAATTTCCAATAGAGACTGCACGATGCAACTACATTAATAGCTAATCCTCAAAATGCACATCAGTTTTTGTATTTTAACTAGTCAGTACTCAAGAGTGTTAAGATAATTATTGTAGCAAGAGTTCCTAACTGAGCTGAGCATAGCCACCAACTACGTCACCAGTTGGGCGATGTCGGAATCTCATTTATGGCCCACTGTGTAAGTAGTTATTGATACTATAGTAGGTATTGATCTGAATAGCACCTACATATGTATCAATACCTACTTACAGGTGGACCTCAGATGAGATTCATCACCATACTGATGGTCTTGCTGTTTACATTGTGCTGTTGAGCTCTCATTTATGATGAAGTCTTGACACATCAAAAACCTCCTAAGCTGAGATTTCAAGGAGAAGGACATTGCACAGTTATCTTTCAATGAGGTCATGGTGGCCGCCATGCATTGAATTTCAGTGCTGCACGGAATTGTGTAAGTAGGTATTGGTCACATAGGCTCCATGTTGTCATAGCAACACTGAAATTTATGACACTTTCCCTTCTTCCACTATAGACCAAACTATAGACCATAATAGGTTTCTTGTACTCATTTTGGTTTAGAATTCAGTCTCCATGTTGGTATACTTTATGTAGATAGCCCATCACAACATAGTAGTGCTTGTACTTATACAGTGCATGTTGTAGTCATTTTTCTCTACTTTTTAATAGTTCAGAGGTGTTAGCGCAAATGTCACCCATTGCAAATAGTGACGCTAAGCTCAGTAAAATTAATGACTATGAACCTGTTTAGCTGACATTGACTGTGAATCGGTGCCAGATAGAGGAGTTCAAAGCCACTAACTACACATTACTATCAATGGTACCTGCGTCTATACATGGCTTGACACTTTGCATGTAGCTAGTCACATGTAATAACCATTAATAAACCAGATCAGTGCAGTGTAACATGTGATATAAACTAATGAGATGGTATACGTAATGGATTTGTTTGTACTATAGCTAGTGAGTGCTTCATAACATTGTGTATATGTGCCTGGCAACCAGGAACCTTTGTGTCTAATTATTTCAGCTCTATTCTAAACTTCTTCAGAACTACCTATTATGGTATTACAAAGATGTGACCATGTCACGTATTATTTATGTTTGATAATTATTGTGCATTGCAATAAATTTAGTTTTGCAGCTTGCTAATAACTGTTCGTGTCATGATATCTTGACAATGGGAACCCTGTGGTAATGCAAATGTCACCACGCATCACAGACTGCATAATTAGTCTTTGACAACGTCATGTTACGTAAAGCCCGCGAAAATTTGAATTGAAAAATATTATTGCCGTCGTGATGGGAATCCCCTTAACATAGCTCCATAAAGTATTATAGCTGTTCAGTTGCATTCAGTCTGTAGATGGTATTCTAGTTGCTGTCAGACATGGCGACTACTCTCCATCGCTATCTTCCTGAGCTTGTGCGATACATAAATCTTAACCAGCTCTGCCCCTACCTCGTGTCCGAGCGACTCATAACGCTCGCTGTCTGCAAACAGTTGCTGCAACCACACCAGACCAGCCGACAGTACTGCATCGTCTCTCTCGTGGATGCAATGGAGACCACAGGCCCGGCCTGCTATCAGAGATTCAGACGAGCTCTGGAGAGAACAATGAACGAAGAATCAGACGTGCATCTCGGGCACGAATACTTGCTGGACCATGTGCTCCCACCGCTCCCTGATGACGATCCACCGGATGCAGCGGATATGTTGCTGTGCTCTACTGACTCTGGCATTGCATGGGATAGCAGCAGCTGTGAGCTACCTTCTTCAAAGTACTGTGACTCAAAAAATAAAAAATAAAAGAATAATCAATTTTTATTAGTGAATGTCAGTTTTCTCAGTTCTAACACTTAAATTTCTGTAACTATTATCTGACCAGATTTCATTGACAAAATTATTTTATCAAAGGGTCTACCCGGCATACCATACTGCATGCTGCTATCCAGTCTACTACACTATTTTGGTCAATTTATTAACAGGGCCATGTGCCAGTTTATGGCTATCTCTACCTATCTATTGTCATGTGCATGTAGCATACTTTCAATAAAAATTATTACCATTAATTTTTTGTTTGAAATCATCCGACCATGCACTCAGCCCGGTGCATGCTAGCTGTACTGATTCAATGGTAGTGTGATTGTTGGGGATATGCAAGTATTGTAAAAGTTGCACTATATGCAGTTTTTACTATTTATAATAGGTATAATTTTTAATGATTATTTTTGCCGACATTTTACGGTGTTGACACATCACAAATCGTGAAGTTCACAGTGTTGGGCTAATGGATAACTGAATCACTTTCCATTAGAATGTGTATTTTGATAGGATATGAGTGCAAGCTAAGCACTAGCAACTTTTGAGATAACACGTAGCAAAAATACATGTGCAGACCACATGGAGCGCAATTGGTATAGTGTAATTGGTTTATGCATTTCCAATACGCATGATATACACATGCATTTATTGACATTGTTGCACGTGTTTTATTAATTTTTGTCTCGTGCAATACAAATCATGTGGATGTGTGCAAATGTGAATATTGGAAAATGAATGTGCTAGTCTTGCATGGAGAGCTGACATGGTGTAATCATGTGATGGGTGCTACTGTAGCCAACTCCCAGTTGTTGGTTCAAACCTATTCTCCTTGTATGAACAGGTTCACCTCATGGGACTTTATTAGTCTAAGTAGATTCAATAGTAACAGCTCATCACAGGCAACTGTTCCTATCTAATCGATTCTTGCACCTTCCATGCTCAAATGTGTGTAAATTAAGTTAATGATTTTCAAACAGAATTATAAAACTTCAGAGCACTTACATCTCTTGTAAAAAAATTAATTACAATACCATATAATTACATTTACTGCTTATTTTAAGGTCCATAACAATGATTATTAATGCAGCTGTGTTGACAAGAATAGCTTGTGGTTTATAATGTGGAATGTGATAAGCAAACTATACCAACCAATAGCAATGTGCATCACCTCATATACTCAGCCAGTTGGTAGTATTTCTGCTCAGTGCATTTGGTACTTTCAAACACATTTTCTCCTCAACTTAGCTGGTTTTATCAGCTTTGCTGGTTTCATCAACTTTGCTGATAAAAACTAAGTTTTGATAGTGCATCTCTGCACCGCTACAAAGCATGGTGACGTGCAGCTGTGGATGAAGTAGCTGCCTAATGGTGTCTAGACACACCTGCATTGTCTTAGGGTCTGCCCCAAGCCCATTTGACCAGCTCTTTAAGATTAGTTACAATTATCAAAATATTTCATCACATCATACCATATTAAGTGATTTATATCTCTACAAAGAAGAAATGGGCCGCCTGGGATCTATCAAGTAGACAGAGAGTGAAATACCATTCATCAAGAATGCACAATAATTATATACCAGTGATAAATGAATTAAGGAATAAGCTAGATTAGCCTAGGACATTTTCAGATCAGTCATGTTTAATTCAGATCAATCATGCGAGTAGTGTGCATTCTTTATTATGTGATCATGCAGCCGGCGTGCTGCAGTCGTCAGTTCAGCTAGCCCACGCAAACAGCGATAGGTGTGTACGGGGAATCCCCTTTATAGTAACAACGAATATAGGAAATAAGCAAATCGCTCTGTTTGCAGATGCATTATACTGTAGCAGCGTGGTAGTCAATGACAGTGAAAGGTCCGATCGACATGGTGACTACTCTCCATCGCTATCTTCCTGAGCTAGTGCGATACATTAATCTTAACCAGCTTTGTCCCTACCTCGTGTCCGAGCGACTCATAACGCTCGCTGTCTGCAAGGAGTTGCTTCAACCACACCAGGCCAGCAGACAATACTGCCGGGCATATAGTCTCTCTCGTGGATGCAATGGAGACCACAGGCCCTGCCTGCTATCATAGATTCAGACGAGCACTAGAGAGATCAATGAACGAAGAATCAGACGTGCACCTCGGTCATGAACACTTGCTGGAAAATGTGCTCCCTCTCTCGGACGATCCGGAGGACATAGTCTACTGGTCTCCTCAACTGACTCTGGTATTGCATGTGATAGCAGCAGCTGTGGACTCACTCCTAGTCATAACTATAGCGGCAGAACTAGAGTAGTAAAAGGTGACAAACTCGACTCAAAAATATAATTTTTATTAAACTTAGTTCAAATGTAATTGTGGTTTATGTGTTAATGTTTTCCCAAATTTTTCATTTTTACACAAAACCTTCTTGAGTATAATGATCTGATCAAATTTGATAATAAATTATACTTTTGATACCGTTCATGGTGGTGGTGGGGAAAAAGTTTCATGGTCCTGCAGTGGATGATAATAATGTTTCATAAAATAATGCCTACATACCTATTTACTGCTTGCGAGCACTAATGCGTAGTATACTCAGCATGTATAATATACATGCTCAACATGGATTGTACATGTGGGCTTGCTGGTATACCAGGACTGAGCTAAATCAGCATGTGCCGGATTACATTTAGCCAGTGTTGCATGCTATAATAGTTCAAGTTGGATGTGACACAATGGATATATGTTCCTCACATCATATTAAGTATGTGAAGCTATGATTCGTTTATTCACAGGACAATGTTTCCACCTTGTTGTCTAGTCTGTGACAGGATATCATCAACAAGCCTATCATGAGCTACAGGCAGGATGCTGTAGGCATACTAGCTCAGCTATTTCAAGGGATTGCAGCCATTGTCTGCAACTTCCAGTCTGAGACAATCAAACAAATATTGTCACATGCAGTCCGATGTGCAGAGTGATAAATACTTTGTATAATTATTGTAAACAAATGCTTCCTGTTATGCTACCACATAACGATTACACAAATCAGTGCAGTTAGGGTCTACATTTGAATAGCTTAAGAATTGAAGTTTCCTGCCGGTCATTGCCTGTAGTCATTTCTTTAGCTAGATGCTTGTATGACATCAATACAGTTCCACAGTAAAAATTAATAGATAAATTTGCTGTATAAAATTTAATGATGTTTGTGTACCTCTCCAACTCAGTTAACGGCTTGTAATCACATGTGTAGACAACTGAAGGGTTTAGATGAACCATGGATTGTAGCAGAATAGTAGCTAAAATGCATTGTACATGCAAGCTGTTGTAATAAAAATACAAGCTGTTTACTGAAGACTGACCTGCATAGACTGTATCAACGCGTGCTCGCTCAGGCTCACTCGACGAGCAAGATGAATCTGAAGACGCTTTCGGTCGCTAGTTTCATTGCTGCTTATGGAGTCGTGTGAGTTGCACTGTCACAGATTAAGCACGATGTAGCCAGCTGTGGACAGTATTGTCTCTGAAGGAAGCCCGAACGCTCGCAACGGCAGTCCAGGTGAGCAAATCACGCCGGCATAACTCGAAAACAAAGCCTTTAATCGCAACTTCTGCCTAATTTGTTTTTGATTAAATACTGAGATCTACCTGTGTTGCTAATTTCAGCGCTTAGTAGCAAGCGGTTGCTGAGATACGCATTGCGAACACACACACACACACACACTAGCCTCGTCCCCAGGCTGCTAAAAGACAGCCTGGTAACAACGGCTCGCGCATGCGCTAATTTTTCCCAAATATTTGGGAAACCGTATATTATTGTGTTATATCTGTGACAGTCTAACGTCATAATCAGTATACTGTACTGCCGACTCGTTCCACCGTTATGGCTGTTGAATTCTCTAGCTAGGTTACTTACGCGCTGCAGAAGTTAGGGACGCCAGATCTAGTTCTGAAGCCGGAGCAACGCACAGCTATCAACGCGGTTTACAATGGAAGGGACGTTTTTGTTTGGCTACCGACAGGTTTTGGCAAGAGCCTGTGTTTCCACACCTTACCGTTCGTTTTTGACTATAAGCTAGCTTTAACTGATGTCAGTGCTGTTTTAGTTATTACACCCTTGATTGCTACACTGACAATCTGATTAGCTGAAGCCATGTCTGAGCAAACAGCTGATTGCGATGACGAGTTAACGATAGGCCCCGCCCATTACGTGCGTCATGTACGTATTTCTCGCGGAAAAATTGGCGCATGCGCGAGTCCGTTGTTACCAGGCCTAATTTCCTAAGAAATTGGCCTGGGGACGAGGCTAACACACACACACACACACACACACACACACACACACACACACACACACACACACACACACACACACACACACACACACACACATAAGTCATGCACACACACACATAAGCACATAAGTCTTGCACAGACACAAACGAACAGACTACTGTATGCCTACTTGACTCCGCCCACCTTGGCATAATAATAGTGACCATTTCCGGTGACCATTTCTGTTTTTTTTTGTCACTTAGATTAAGTTATTAATACTTATTTTACTATTTTAGTTCAGCCTCGTATCAAGTTGCCAACTTCACAGTGTTGCCCGTGGAACCAGTTCACCAGTTCACGAGTCAGTGGACAGTTGATCAATTCAATGGCTAATTCTTTTGTAGGAACCCGATCCTACATAGCGGTGAGCAGTGTAGACAGCGAGGAGTTGGGAGGCTTGGGCTAGCTAGTTAGAGGGAGTGGAGATGAAAGAAAGAGCTGCTGAATTATAATTGTGATCAGTCAGCCGTGACTGAAATAACAAAGTAAAGATTTTCCGGTAATAGTATACCGCATAGTGTTGTGTGATACGAGACTGGAACCAGTTCACATTGCAAAACGATGACACACTCCATCTTACGTCACTGTTGAGACACGTCACTCTTCTTGGCGTACTACATGTTTCACTAATCTTTACACAGTGTTTAATGCCCACAATAGAGAGATGAGATCCTTTCTCTTTGAGACAAGCTGTCTATGAGCATGTAATGAGAATCTTTAAATCTCATGACAAATCTATGAGAGCAGTTGACAGTCCTGTCGCAACCAAGTTGAACAGTACATATACCTATATATATTTTACCAATAACTGACCGCACATTGCATTTTGTACGGTATAACACATCATGTTACTGGATGTGTGGGGTACATGTTTAACTCTGAATTCTAGTCTCTGCAACCAATGCAGAGCTCTCAAACCAGTATAGCTAAAAATAGAGTCTAGCTAAAAATAGACCCTAGCTAAAAAATGTGTATTTTTACCCAAAATTGTGGGATTGGTATTAAGTTGCGATAGATACCCTCAGGGGTTAATTTTAAGAGCCTTGTGCGCTTCGCGTCCTTCCTCAGTTATATTAGCTTAATGTTTCCTTGAACTCATTCCATTAATATAGTATATTCATCAAAGGTTTAATTCCTAACCACAAACCACAGAAGTGACCTCTCTCACACTCTACCTGTCTCCTTTCTGTCTGAGCATTATACTGATCTTGTGGACCTTATTGATACATTGTCTGCCTAATCCAATGGTTCATGTAATTCCCCTAACATCCGAGCGTGATACTGCGGCAATGATTGTTGGTACTAAATGATGAAACAATTTGATTGAAGGTTGCGCAATAGTGCCGACAATCGATAGAGTCCGGATGCCCCATCATGTGTTGTCACAAGCGGGATAATTGTGTAATAAGCTCAAGAGAGTTTAATTGTCGTTAATTGTGTTTATTGTTTTGATCGTAGATCGTGAATGAGGATGATCAGCTATGGCCCGCCCCGGACAGGATCGGCTGTCAAGTAAGCATGACCATTACCTTACAAAGAATGCTTTCTGATGCATAGTTTAGGGTGTATCTTGTCCAGAAACATTGACTTCAGTGACTTGGCTGATTTTCAATGTGATGCATGGTTTGCTAATTCAAATCCCTTTGCAAAAGTAAATTTCCCAAACAGAACAATTCACTGTTTGTATAATGCCCTATTCAATTTTGTTTTAGATCACAAAATTAGGTCCCGTTAATTTTACCAAGAAATTTTTTTGTGCCACAAGAAACCAGCCCTCTGGTTATGAGACTGTAAATTTCAATCTGTAATGTATAACGGATAATTTTGGTGAAGGAAATTCCCGAATTTGACCAAATAATAATTATTGTTAAAAACCCTGAAACTTTTACAGTCTGTATCGGTTATAGCGTGACGATTTTAACAATTTATCTGTTATAGCGATGGAATCACGAATAATCAAAACCAAAATGTTACCTTACCATACAGATTGTATCGGGTATAGCGATCTCGCCTATAGCGATAAACCTGGTATAACGATATGAAGACGCAAGGCTTAACTCACTATTCTATGTAAAAGCCTATATTTTAAAGCAATTTCTGACCACACCCACATGGGCGTGTCTACGATGACATCATACTTGTAGGTAGTGGTCAAATATCGTGTGCTTGTATTAGGTATTTGTGTATCATCCAATTACCTGTATTTGGCATTGAATGGGTTATGGGATATCATCAATGACATTTTCTTCATCGAGCAAGCCGATTCTATCAAACCACACTATTGGTTGCATTCCATAGAAATATTTGGATTGTTTTGTTGATCAGATGCTAATTGTTATTATATTTCCTCATGTGTGAAATTGACCACAAGCCGCGTAATTACTAGTTATTACAGTAGAGGGTGTCTACTCCATTATGGGTACATGACATTGGTTGTAAAATAATATATGGATTCCTGAGCGCCATGTCATGTAATGTAAACAGGATGTAGACATGAAGTTGCTTACGAATCTTTCTCCCTCCTCTTCTCTCCCCCTCTCTCTCCCTCCTCCCTCTCTCTCCCTCCTCCCTCTCTCTCCCTCCCTACCGACCTCCCTCCCTCCTCCTCTCTTCCTCCGCCCTTTCTCCCTACTTCTCTCTCTCCTCCTCTCCCTCCCTCCCTCCCTCTCTCTTTCTTTCTCTCTCTCCCTCCCTCCCTTCTCTCTCCTCTTCTCTCCCTCCTCCTCTCTCTCCCCCCTCCTCTCTCTCCCTCCCTCCTCCCTTCTCTCTCCTCTCTCAATCTCTCTCTCTCTCTCTATAGGAGCTGGAAGTAGTGATGGGTGACCAGCATATCTCCTTCACAACGACAAAAATCGGGTCTTTACTCGACTGCAAAAACAGCAGGTCAGTAACACAACCAACTGTCACCATGACAACTGGTTGTGCCCATAAAATTTTCAGTGGTACTAAACTTTTACCCCGTGATTGTTCCCTGACTTAATTAGAGTGCAAGCATTTGAAAAAATCCCAGTTCAACTTGTAAATACTGCATAATTGATTCCCATGAGTTCAGTGGAAGCTTACCAGTCCGTGAAAAACTTCAGAGAAGACCTGATGTCAAGTTGTTTCTCTCCCACCGCATAACATGCCCATACTAATTTTAATATT
This sequence comes from Haliclona indistincta, assembly GCA_964017065.1. Classification (NCBI taxonomy): domain Eukaryota; kingdom Metazoa; phylum Porifera; class Demospongiae; order Haplosclerida; family Chalinidae; genus Haliclona; species Haliclona indistincta. The sequence goes on along the minus strand of OZ024786.1, from coordinate 14,950,478 downwards.
CCAAATACCAGTCTACATAATTATCGTCATGACAACAATAGACACAACACTGGAATTTATAAAAATAACAATCATGAATTCTTCCTTTGTTTCAGGGACGAAGAAGGATTACGGCTTTTTTACTACTTGGTACAAGATTTGAAGTGTTTCGTCTTCAGTCTAATATCTCTTCACTTTAAGATCAAGCCTATTTAGACACCTTCATTATAATATGGACATGGACGTACTTGTATACATGCGCACTCTGTTGAGTCCAGTGGTACTGTCATGTACAATTACTTTATTGCAATAATGATTAAAAAAATAGGTGAAGCTACTGAAATAAATTTTGTCACAAACAAATTTGTTTACGTAACTGAACACATTTTATCATCAGTGCGCAAAATGTGGATATTATCGGAAAATGAATGTGCTAGTGATGCATGGAGAGCTTAATGGTGATGGGTGTGGCTACTACTGTAGCCAACTACCAATGTTGGTTCCTCCTTCTATGAAACTCATGAGACTTTAGTTACCTTGGAAGCCTAGCTTGCTAAGATGACTAATCCCAAATATGGTGATGTCTGCACTTAGTCTAAGTAGATTCAATAGCAACAGCTCATCACACCTGATCTTGTAAACATTGCATCTGTAGCTAGCCTGGCTGTAGTCATAGCAACCCACTATCAATGTGGTCCATAAGTGTGGAGGCAATTGTTCCTATCCGATAATGTTTCATGCACCTCCCATGTGCAAATGTGTGTGAAATCAATGTGGTAAAACAGAATTATAACTTACATTTACAATCTGGTGTAAATTAACTTGACTACAATACCGTATAATTACTTATTTTATTTAATATTTATAACAAAATGCAGCTGTGTTGACTAGGATAGCTCGTGGTTTATAATGTGTAATGTGGTCATAGCAAACTATACCAACCCATAGCAATGAGCATATCACCTCATACACTCAGCCAGTTGTTAGTCCATCTGCTCGGTGCATCCAGTAGTTTCGAACACATGCACATTACCCCCTCGGCTTTGCTGGTACTGTAGATAAAACTAAGTTTTGATAGTGCATCTTGGCACCACTACAAAGCATGGTGATGTCAGCTGTGGATGAAGTAGCTACCTAATGGTGCCTAGACACACCTGGTCTTAGACTCAGCCCCAAGCCCACTTGACCAGCTCTATAAGATTAGTAACGATTATCAAAATAATTCATTACATCATACCATATTACGTATGTGATTATACTCTACAAAGAAGAAATGGGCCGCCAGGTACAGTGTTGCATTCAGATCAGTCATGCGAGTAGTGCGCATTCTTTATTAGCCATTCTATTAAAAAAGCATGTGGTCTTGTATACGTCAGCGTTCAGCTCGCCCACGCAAACAGCGCACGGAGAATCCCCCTTGTAGTAACACAACGAATATAAGATTAGCTAATCGCTCTGCTTGCAGATGCATGATACTGTAGCAGCGTGGTAGTCAATGAAAGGTCCAATCGACATGGCGACTACTCTCCATCGCTATCTTCCCGAGCTTGTGCGATACATAAATCTTAACCAGCTTTGTCCCTACCTCGTGTCCGAGCGACTCATAACGCTCGCTGTCTGCAAACAGTTGCTTCAACCACACCAGACCAGCAGACAGTACTGCATCGTCTCTCTCGTGGATGCAATGGAGACCACAGGTCCTGCCTGCTATCAGAGATTCAGACGAGCTCTGGAGAGAACAATGAAAGAAGAATCAGACGTGCACCTCGGTCATGAACACTTGCTGGAAAACGTGCTCCCTCTCTCGGATGATCCGGAGGTCATACTGCTCTCCTCAACTGACTCTGGTATTGCATGTGATAGCAGCGCCTGTGAACTTACTCCTAATCATAATTATAGCGGCAGATCTAGAAATAGTAAAGATGACAAACTCTCAGCAAACTCTACTCATTAAACTTAGTTCAAAATGTAATGCCGGATGTGTTTTATGTGTTAATTTTTCTCCAAAAGTGTTATTTTTACACAAAACCTTTTTGAGTATAATGATCTGAACAAAATTAATTTGATAATAAATTATGCAGCTCATCATTGTTGGTGCTGGGAAAAAGTTGCACGGTCCAGCAGTGGATTATATGTTGTTGTTTTTTTATAATAAAATTATTATGTTTCATAAATTAATGTCTACGTGTACTTATTTACTGCTTGCAAGCACTAATGCGTATTATACTCAGGAAGTTTAATAATTATTAGGATGCATGCTCAACATAGATTGTACATTTTGGGCTTGCTGGTATACCAGTAGCTATATCAGCATGTGCCGTATCACATGTAGTCAGTGTTGCATGGTATATATATAGTTCAAGTTGGATGTGACACAATGAATACATGTTCCTCACATCACATATTAAGTATGTGAAGCTATGATTCGTTTATTCACAGGACAATATGTTTCCACCTTGTTGTCTGGTCTGTGACAGGATATCATCAACAAGCCTATAGCTACAGGCAGGATGCTGTATAGGCATACCAGCTCAGCTATTTCAAGGATTGCAGCCATTGTCTGCAACTTCCAGTCTGAGACAATCAAACAATTATTGTCACAATCTGCCGTGCAGGGTGATAACTATAATAATTGTAAACAAATGCTTCCTGTTATGCAATACCACTTAACAATTACACAGATCAGTGCAGTTAGGAGTCTACATTTGAATAGCTTAAAAATTAAACTTTCCTGCTGGTCATTTCCAGTGGTCAGATGCTATGTCTAGTTGTATGATTACATCAATACAGTTCCACAATAAAATTTCATAATAATAATAATAATGAAAATAATTAAAATACTGTTTGTGTATCTCTCAAACTCAGTTCATGGCTCAAGTTGTAATAATATGCACATGTAGACAACTGAATGGTTTAGATGATGGTGTTTAAGGTTCTCACTAAAATTAGGAACCCAAATGGATCAGTAGTCATTACACTCACTGTTTATATACTGCTTGAATTCCTGGGTAACAGATAATTACTTGTTTATACACATAATTATAAAAACACCTACTTATCCCATTAGCTAAATGTGATTTGAACTCTAAACCAAATGGATCTTAAATGGAGTGATCCATTTAAAAAACTGCTTAGTGAGATCACTGCATAATTATGTTCAATATCACAGCTTCATTAAAACTAACTGTCTCATAGAATAAAATTATTTTAAATCTTTCTAACATAATTTTTTAATGTGTGCAGCTAACACTGAACAATTGCTTTGTACGTACATGCATGTATACTAAATGTTTTTGTCACTTAGATTAAGTTATTAATAATTATTTTACTATAATAGTTCAGCCTCGTATCAAGTTGCCAACTTCACAGTGTTGCCCGTGGAACCAGTTCACGTTGCTATGCTAAAACCCACAACATACTGCTCTGTTTAGACTCCTCTGTTGTGTAAAATAGTTGATGATCTCAGCATGTACTTGCTCGAGGTGTTTTTACTTCAAGTGCATGTACCGAGAATTTATAATCATTCCATGTGATCATAAGAGACATGTAGACATGACACTTCTTCACACAGTTCAATAATTTATCATAATAATAGCACAAAGTACAATACATGCAGGTAATAGAATTTTAGTATTATGTTTTACATCCTTTCGATACTCTATAATTACAATGAAGGTGAAAATGATAAGGATTGTCATTGAAAAAGACTATATTAGTGACTAACTCAGAGGTACAGAGAGAGAGAAAGAGCTTAATTTAGCAACAGTAACATTCTGTTAATAGCTATACGCATACAATTACAGCATCGATTTTTGACTTAACAGTAGAAGATAAGTTTAGTAGAGAAAGCGGCACTATTACTATGTCTCAAGATTTTTCACTCATGCAATTGGTGAATACAGATTTGCTCTGGTTTTGGAATTTTTGAAATTAATAACCCAATTTTGGAATATCCATGCTGTTGCCCTTCTTTATCCATTGTACGTCACTTTTAGGTTATAATTATATTCACAACTCTTCCTTGAGAGTATTCATGCAAGATTGATTTAATTATTACCACTAATTTAATTTGTGAAAGCATAGGAATGCAAACCAGCATTATTGTTTGGTCAGAAGCGGACGTATGGCATTGACCAATCAATGTACACGTGACCAAAGAGATTTGACAACAAGAGCTTTGAAAATGCTGTGATTAACAAATCTAACTTGAAATAATTATAGCATTAATTTTAAGAAATGAGTATAAATTGAGGAATAATATCGGTCTCCTCGTGGGAACTAGGTTATTGTCCACCGGCCCAGCCGCTCTTATTTTGTCTTGTGCATTCTATAGCACTTAGTAACTTCATATTACAACATTCTGTATCAAAAGTTTATGATTGCTAACCACAAACCTCAAAAGTGACCTCTTCTTAGCTGTAGAATCACCTCATGTGCACGTGTCTCCATTATGACTGACATCATTGTCTGCATAGATGCATATTGATCTAGAGCTTATACACATACATTAGTCTACCTCATCCCATATCGTAAGTATACTACAGGATTGTGTACTTTCCCTACTCAGTCTGAACTGCTGCATACTGTGGCACCGAATATTTTCAGTCGGACCCGACAAAGGGTTGTTATATAAGCTCAACGGTGCATGTCTAGTGATTATGTATTCTTTAATCAGGGCCGACAAAGGCCCGACGGTGCTGAGTAGAGGAATTGTGTGACCTTAACCAAACCCAACAATATTGGCGCATTAATTTTACTATGGGAATTTTTGTCTTCTTGCAAATTGCTGACCTAGCTTGTCATGCTCAAGCTAGTATATATGAATTCAGTCTCTGATCATTATCCATCATTAAAAATAAGGATGATTTTATTAGTACCATAATTATTTCATCATTTTGATGTTGCAGAAAAGTTATGTCAGTAAGTGTATAAAAGTGTTCATTAATTAATTTGTGTCTGTGTGTTTGTAATCATGATAGATGTGTGATCAACATTAGCTGAGCCAGGCATTAATTACAATCAACATAGTGTGTTTACAGGGAAAATTCCCCTGAACAAAGAGATGAATTATATACTACTAGTGACATTAATTTTAATGTTATGCTTTGTGCATTCATATAAGGCATGACCAAAACATGAATTTGCACCGCATGATCGGAACTCAGTCAAGGAGTAGATCAAGAGCAGACGTCTGCTTTATACGGATTATGCTCTGCTGCATGTCCTTTTGATCAGTTAGCTTGGTCTAAGACCTGGTATAGTACCTTCACCTAATTATAGTAAGAAAATTGTTATTCACATCACATTAAAGAGTTCTAGGAATAATGATGACAACAATACTGCATGCACGATAATACAGTATAGCTCTTCCCATAGCAGGTTATAAAGGCTCTTCAATCTTATAAGAAAGGCTCTTCTCAAGTAATGTAAATCTTCACAGTCACAGTTCAGTGTAACAAAACAAGAAATATAGCTGTTTACAATGAGGTCTTTATGCTCCATGATGCATAAGCTTGTATGCAAACAACTCATGATCAGTTGTATAAACCACCAATATGCATGCAAGTGTCTTAGCTAATCACTACTGATCCATTCTAAACCACAAGCTGTAGTATAGTATTACATAACAACCTAGGCTACACTATTGGTTATAGAAACATGAGTGTCTAGACACCTATAGTATACAAAATTAATGTCCAATAAAGACTGCATGATGCAACTACATTAATAGCTGATCCTCAAAATGCTCATCAATTTTTGTATTTAACTAGTCAGTACTCAAGTGATAAGATAATTATTGTAGCAAGCGTTCCTAACTGAGCCGAGCATAGCCACCAGCTACGTCACCAGTTGGGCGATGTCGGAATCTCATTTATGGCCCACTGTGTAAGTAGGTATTGATACTATAGTAGGTAGTGATCTGAATAGCACCTACATATGTATCAATACCTACTTACAGGTGGACCTCAGATGAGATTCATCACCATACTGACGTCTTGCAGTTTACATTGTGCTGTTGAGCTCTCATTTATGATGAAGTCTTGACACATCAAAAACCTCATAAGCTGAGATTTCAAGGAGAAGGACATTGCACAGTTATCTTTCAATGAGTTCATGGTGGCCGCCATGCATTGAATTTCAGTGCTGCACGGAATTGTGTAAGTAGGTATTGGTCACATAGGCTCCATGTTGTCATAGCAACACTGAAATTTATGACACTTTCCCTTCTTCCACTATAGACCAAACTATAGACCATAATAGGTTGCTTGTACTCATTTTGGTTTAGAATTCAGTCTCCATGTTAGTTGTATACTTTATGTAGATAGCCCATCACAACATAGTAGTGCTTGTTGTAGTCATTTTTCTCTACTTTTTAATAGTTCAGAGATGTTAGCGCAAATGTCACCCATTACAAACAGTGACGCTATGCTCAGTAAAATTAATGACTATGAACCTGTTTAGCTGACGTCGACTGTGAATCGGTGCCAGATAGAGGAGTTCAAAGCCACTTACTACACATTACTATCAATGGTACCTGCGTCTATACATGGCTTGACACTTTGCATGTAGCTAGTCACATGTAATAACCATTAATACTCCCGATCAGTGCAGTGTAACATGTGATATAAACTAATGAGATGGTATAATGGATTTGTTTGTACTATAGCTAGTGAGTGCATCCTAACATTGTGTATATGTGCCTGGCAACCAGGAAGCTTTGTGTCTAACTATTTCAGCTCTATTCTAAATTTCTTCAGAACTACCTATTATGGTATTACAAAGATGCGACTATGTCACGTATTGTTTATGTTTGATAATTATTGTGCATTGCTATAAATTTTGTTTTGCAGCTCGCTAATAACTGTTCATGTTATGATATGTCGACAATGGGAACCCTGGGGTAATGCAAATGTCACCATGCATCACTGCGTAATAATTAATTAGTGTAAATTCTTTGACTACGTCATGTTCCGTAAAAGCCCGCGAAAATTTGAATTTAAAAAATATTATAGTTGCAATGCATGATGGGAATCCCCTTAACATAGCACCATAAAGTATATAGCTGTCCTCGCGAAGTTGTATTCAGTCTGCACATGGACGGTATTCTAGTTGCTGTCAGACATGGCGACTACTCTCCATCGCTATCTTCCTGAGCTAGTGCGTTATATTAATCTTAACCAGCTCTGCCCCTACCTCGTGTCCGAGCGACTCATAACACTCGCTGTCTGCAAACAGTTGCTGCAACCACACCAGACCAGCCGACAGTACTGCATCGTCTCTCTCGTGGATGCAATGGAGACCACAGGTCCTGCCTGCTATCAGAGATTCAGACGAGCTCTGGAGAGAACAATGAAAGAAGAATCAGACGTGCACCTCGGTCATGAACACTTGCTGGAAAATGTGCTCCCACCGCTCCCTGATGACGATCCACCGGATGCAGCGGATATGTTGCTGTGCTCTACTGACTCTGGCATTGCATGGGATAGCAACAGCTGTGAGCTACCTTCTTCAAAGTACTGTGACTCAAAAAATAAAAGATAAAAATCAATTTTTATTAGTGAATGTCAGTTTTCTCAGTTCTAACACTTAACTATATCTGACCAGATTTCATTGACAAAATTATTTTATCAAAGGGTCTACTCTGCATACCATACTGCATGCTGCTATCTAGTCTACTGGACTATTTTAGTCAATTACTACAGCTACATGTGCCAGATTATAGCTATCTCTACCTATCTATTGTCATGTGCTGCTTGCAATAAATATTATTACCATGTTTGTTTGAGATCATCCATGCACTCAGCCCGGCCGGTGCATGCTAGCTGTACTGAGACAATCTCCTTCAATGGTATTGTGATTGCTAGGGATAAGCAAGTATTGTAAAAGTTGCACTATTACTAGTTATTAATATAGCTATATGGTTATATTTGCCGACATTATATGGTGTTAACACATCACAAATCGTGAATTTCACGGTGTTGGGTTAATGGACAACTGAACACTTTCCATTAGAAGATGTAGTTTGACTGTTTTCACCATGTGGAACAGGATATGAGACAGGCATATTGCAAGCTAAGCACTATTACCAATGCAAGAAACAACTTGTGAGATAATGTTGCATAAGCACATGTGCAGACCATATATGGAGTGCAATTGGTATAGTGTAATAGGGTTTTATGCACTTCCAATACACATGGTATACACATGCATTTATTGACATTGTTGCACGGTGCTAATTAATCTTTGTCTCATGCAATACAAAACATGTGCTACTGCAGTAAACAAATAATTAATATAATGTCTCTATCCTGTAATGGCGATCATTACTATCATTATTGCTGGCTACGTTGAGTAGTAACAGCACAGCATGGTTCTATCATTATAGATACTGGTACGAAGCATAAACAATGCATGCTCCTGAGCTGTCCAGATGTCAACGGTCACACTAAGTTTAAGAATTAATTTGTATCCTCAGTAAGAGTCATTGATCTTGATGTAAAACTATAAACACTTCATGTAACTGTTAATTAAAATTAGTACATTTACTAACAATGTAGGACGTCTGTAGGACGACTTGTAAACTCTATGTACTGCTATGCAGAGGTGTCAATACATATTAAGAAGCTCTTAATTAGATAGCATATGGAAGACAATTTTTGCCATTTCGATGATGCAGTGTACCTATAGCACTACTAGGTTTTCCATGATTCAAACAGTCTACAGGGCAAAACTTAGCTAGCTATAACTAGCTCACCACAAGTATTGCAACAAATTTCTGCTGAGGAAGTGCACTCACGTACAATGAAACAATAGTTATGCTTCTCAGAAACAAAAATCAGTTTAGTATACTGATTCACTACTTTTATGCATGTATGATGTGTCTTATGGAGAACAAAACTTCATAAATCTTGGCAGGCTAATTAACTGCAGCAGTTGTCACGTATTTGACCATTGGTCGGTCGTTTGGTTTCAAGCAGCTCAAATTTCATAACATAATACCTTAAAGCTATAATGGCAACTATGATGTACATTAGAATGCAGACAATGTGTTGGCTGTGGCTTGTGCTGGATTCCGTTTCTGCAGCTGTTCAAGACCTTTCGTAGTTCTCATAGTGCTAGCCGGCTTAGCATTGTTTCTCGTCTAGTCAACACAGGGTAAAACACAGCAGTTTTATTACTTCTTGCAAGGGTAAAGCGAAAACCGTAGAGCGTAGACCATAAAGCGTGGATCATTAATGCGTTAAAATGTCATTAAGTCTTTGATCATGCTCCATTGTGTGAATAAATACCAGTGACTTGACACATTAGTGACTGCAAGGTGACCTTTACACTCAAATTTTCCTTGCAACAAGTAATAAAACCTCTGTATCAGCTAATAATTATTAGCGACAACATAATTATATAGATTCGGCTATTTCTTGCAGCTTTAATTTAGTCTGAATAATAAAGGTAATTTCATAACAAAAAGGTTCGGAGGCTACATGAACAATAGAGGCTGTGAGCTAATAATTATTTATAAAGACGTGCAATTTCCGTTACTTACTTGTATGCTCCTGGTTCCTGTAATACTAGATATTATAGTTAATTGAGCCCTTAACCCATTGATCACTAGAATGACCACCATTACCACGTACATGTTATCTTATGGTTTCATAATTAAGTCTTGGCTGTGAGGTACGTAGTGTTCTCAAAGAAATTTGGAACGTCATAGAAATCAATCAGGACGGTGGCTAGGTTCATGATGTAGAATGAGTGGGAGCACTGTATGTAGGGTCAACTAGCTAATTAGTTATGAAAACATATGCTGTTTTGGTGAGGCAGTCTTACAGTGACATTCCTTACTAATGAATACGTTAGTACAGCAACGGAACTGCTGTGCTTTGATACTGTGCTGAAATTTTAACACCTCTGGGTAAATGAGATTAAAATCAAAGACTACTATAGTTACAATAGTACATTATAGTTAAAAAATTTGGAATAAAAAAATAATGTCCAAAAATAATTGATTTATAGTACTCAACGGTATAGTACTGTAATAATAATATGTATTATAATAGTGAGAGTGGTGTCTATATTAGTTCAAACTTGCTTCCTTTCTTCTTTTTCTTAGGAGCACTATCAGCAGCTGCTGACGATGGTGTTTCTGATGACGGTGCAGCTGCTTCTGTCTCTGTTAACTTCTTCTCTTTCGCCGCTTTCTTGGCATCTTTCTTATCGCTACTTTTCTTGTCACTGCTTTTCTTGTCGCTGCTCTTCTTGTCGCTGCTCTTCTTATCACTGTCCTGGGCGGCAGGAGAGGTGGGGCTCTTAGCGGATCCTTTCTTATCCACTGTCAGCTTCCTGCTAGCAATTTGATGCCCCTGATGAAAGTACATTTGTGATGCCGGTATCAGCGCTATTCCTGTGTGCCGCAAGGGGTAAAACAGCACGATGACATAACAAGCATCATAGATAGCATTATTAGCAAAAACATGACATCATGGATAGTAATATCACACATCATGTTAGTGATGCTAATGCAATAATCAAAAGAACACGTCGTTATTCACAAAGAGAAGTTCACCTCACACATCCTGCAGTGCTGTCATAACAAATTATGAATAATCTTATTATGGTAACTGATCTACCGGCACCTATGGTGGTCAGGAAGTGCATGTACAATGCATGTTGTTGATGCAATGTAGAGATGTTGCTTACAAGCTGTATTGAATTGTCATATATTAGCAGAGCAAAATATGTTGTCAAATAGTTATGATAGGATGCAGTTAGGATGTAAACATTACCATATACGTACTAACATGTATCTTCATGAACTCTTGATACATCAAAAACCTCATAGGCTGAGATTTCAAGGAGAAGGACATTGCACAGTTATCTTTCAGTGAGTTCATGGCGGCCGCCATGCATTGAATTTCAGTGCTGCACGGAATTGTGTGAGTAGGTATTGGTCACATAGGCTCCATGTTGTAAGTATACTATAGGTATTGGTCACATTGCATTGACTCCATGTCGTCATAGCAACACTGGAATTTATGACACTTTATTTCCCTTCTTCAACTATAGACCAAACTATAGACCATAATAGGTTGCTTGTACTCATTTTGGTTTAGAAGTCAGTCTCCATGTTAGTGGTATATAGCCCATCACAACATGGTAGTGCTTGTACTTAATTACCCACTGACTACAGCACTATACCATGATGATAATATGTATACACTCAAATAGCACTGATGTTGTATTCATTTTTCTCTGCTTTTTAATAGTTCAGAGATGTTAGCGCAAATTTCACACGTTGTAAATAGTGGCGCTAAGCTCAGTAAAATTAATTGACTATGAACCTGTGAATCGATCGGTGCCAGGATAAAGGAGTTCAAAGTCACTTATTATATCAACTACTCATTACTATCAATGATACCTGTGTCTATACATGACTAGACACTTTGCATCAGTGGCGGATCTAGCCTGAGGTGCTTGGGGGGGCCATAATTTATTCGTATTATAAGTTTGTACAAGGCTTGTTTACATTCCATTGTGTGGTTTATAATTTTAAAATTTAGGGGGGCCTGGCCCCCCCTGGCCCCCCTGTAGATCCGCCACTGCTTTGCATGCAGCTAGTCACTTATAATAACCATTGATACACCAGGTCAGTGTGCATGGTGTAACAGCTACATGTGAAATAACTAATAACTAAATAAACAAGAAAATAAAAAGATTTCTAACGAAATCAAAGGGATGTAGGGATAAAGAAATCTGCTACTGGTCCACAATGTAAACCAACAAGGAGCAAGTATGGAATGGTAACACGATTGACTTGCTAACAGACCATAGATCCCTACATCAGTGGCTGCTGTGGCTGACTATAGCAGTTCAGCTAGTTGCTGTTGACTGACACCTGACATGAATTCAGCTTGTATCAAAATCAAATCTTATGTACAGCCACTGATGTCGGGATCTATGGTCTGTTAGCAAGTCAATCGTGTTACCATTCCATACTTGCTCCTTGTTGGTTTACATTGTGGACCAGTAGCAGATTTCTTTATCCCTAAATCCCTTTGATTTCGTTAGAAATCTTTTTATTTTCTTGTTTGTGTCCTTTTTTCTTTTTCAGTGAGTTTCAAATTTTTGGTGCAGTTCGAAATCACCAAGATCATGTATCTCTTTGATTCCACCATTGGTTTGGTTTGCTGTTGTTGCTTTTTAACTTGCAGCTCATGTTATTCCTAAATACTGAAACTAGCTAATGCATTCATGCATGCTGCAGGATTCCACTGCATACGAGCCCTGCCCACTCTGGTTTAGAAATTTCTGTATAGAGGTGATACTATCTGGCAAGCAGCAGAACGATGATAATACACGAGCTTACTCAGTGAGTTATTCTTCGAAGACTCCAGACGCCAATATGAGCTCTCCATACGGCGATACTCTACTAATAAATTCGTGTGATAGGTCACGTGCGTATTACGTAATCACAATAATGGCGTCAAACACTTAGCTGACGGTTATGACTCATTTCACCCGGTTTGAAACGACTACGTCACGGGTACGTCACGTGCACAAGCCCCCTTCGGGGGCTTATTTCATCTACATGCTCGCGCGTACTGAATCACTATAAAGCCTAGTTTGTAGCAACGGTTGGTCAGCAGGTTCCGGTGGCTCAGAGGTTTAGTGCGGTGGTTTGTGATGTAGACGTTCACGGTTCGATCCTCACCGTGTCCATTGATTTTTTTGTTTTTTTTTTTCACAAAAAAAACTTAAGTTTTCTAGCTAGTAGTAACATTCTCGACGATCCTTAGTTTAGAACGACCCTCCCACGATCCTTAGCTAGGGCCTAGGGCCGAAGGCCCTGTTTAGGACGCCCCTCCCGACGATCTTTAGCTAGGGCCGAAGGCCCTGTTTAGGACGCCCCTCCCGACGATCCTTAGGCTTACCAAGGGCCGAAGGCCCGGGTTAGGATACCCCTCCCGACTCTGCGCAGTTAGGAGAAGGTTTTTAGGGTTTTGGGTTTAGTTGACAGTATTCGTCCATAGTTATCACGTGATTGCCATGGCAACGGTTTCAAACCGGGTGAATTGAGTCATTCCCCTTAGCTGACACCTGTTCGTGATCGTGAACTCGTCAAATTTATATCGTCGTTTCGCTAAAAACCAAGTTCAAAAGGCACATGCCAGGAGAATTTAACGACTCCTCGTGGGTGTTTTGATCTCGGCACTGCTCACATAAAGGTGCTAGGCGAGTGGAAGAAAGAAGAAAACGAAACTCGATTTTCACCGTTTCCAGGTTCGTCACTTTAGCAACAATTTCGAGCAATCTCCTTGCTACTGTAAGATGGGGCAACGCCAGAGAGCAGATCTAAGTGTCTTTAGACGTATAGAATTCATCACCAGGCGAAATATCAGCGATTGAACGCTAATACATTGTATGTAGCCACCATCTTGTTTTCTCGTTCATCCCTACATAGGGAGTCACTACCGTGACTCCCTAATAAATGGTATAATGGCTTTGTTTATACTAGCTAATGAGTGCATCCTAACATTGTGTATGTGCCTGGCAACCAGCAACCAGCAACCTTTGTCTAATTAATTCAGCTCTATTCTAAATTTCTTTGGAACTACTTGAATTTCAAAGATGCCGGCAACCATGTCACGCATTGTTTATGTTTGATAATTATTGTGCATTGCAATTAATTTTGTTTTGAAGCTTGCTAATAAGTTTTATGTCATGATATCTTGACAATGGGACCGTTGCCATGCATCGCTGCATAAGTAGTGTAAATTCTATGACAACGTCATGTTACGTTAAAGCCCGCGGAAATTTGAATTTAAAAATATTATTGCCGCCGTGATGGGAATGAGTAGAGGAATTGTGTGTTTTATCATTATCCATTATGTCATGCAGATCAAAAGTACCGACAGTTTTATTAATAGCATTATTTCAACGTTTGATATTACAGCCTGAGTTATGTCAAGGGCGTATAGAGAAAGAGGGCATGCAACCGTCAATCACTCCCGTAGGATAGCGAAATATTTATTGTTACTAAAATTAGAAGTTACGCCCATCAATTACTGACGTAGAAAAAAGTAGGCGGTAACAAATGACGCATAATATATTATTCAGATCCGTTCAGATCCATGATCCAGTCTACCTACGCCGCGCCTAGGGCCCTAGGCTAGGCAACGTGTCCCGCGATCTCAGGCACAGCGACGCATACCAGTCCTACGCCGGTGTTCTCCTGACGCCTTTGTAGTCTACGTGTTTGAATAGTGCAATGGACTCCAGCTTGAAGAATGCGTGACCAGTGTGCCTTCCCTCGCGCATTTAGCAACAAGCAATCGTCTAGCGGTTACAGACAAGGGCGAGCAGCTACTACTGTCACTACGTCGCCGTTTAGATACAGGTGTACCTGCACTAGCCATTTCACTCTCCGCATACGCTCTGACGTATGCACTGTATACTAAAAGTATACGGAGTTTAATTGATGTTTATTTTTAGTAACAATAAGTATTTCGCTATCCTACGGGAGTAATTGACAGTTGCATGCCCTCTTTCTCTATACGCCCTTGGTTATGTCATGCTGCGATAAGTGTATAAAAGTGTTCATTAATTTGTGTCTGAGTTTTTATAATCATGATAGATGTGTGATCAACATTAGCTGAGCCAGGCATTAATTACAATCAACCTAGTGTATTTACAGAGAAAATTCCCCTGAACAAAGAGATGAATTATATACTATTAGTGACATTAATTTTAATGTTATGCTTTCTTATAAGGCATGACCAAAATACAGCAAACATGAATTTGCACCGCATGATCGGAACTCAGTCAAGGAGAGCATCAAGAGCTGACCTCTGCTTTATACGGATTATGCTCTGCTGCATGTCCTTTTGATCAGTTAAGACGATCTAAGACCTGGTATAGTACCTTCACCTAATTATAGTAAGAACATTGTTATAGATTCACACCACATTAAAGAGTTCTAGGAATAACGATGACAACAATACTGCATGCACGATAATAGCTCTTCCCATAGCAGGTTATAAAGGCTCTTCTTCTTATAATAAAGGCTCTTCTCAAGTAATTTACCTAAATTTTTTCTCAGAGTCACAGTTGTAGCAAAACAAGAATGAGTTTACAATGAGCTTTTTATGCTCCATGCAGCATAAGCTTGTACGCAGATAGCTGATGCAGCTTAAACCGCCTGATTCTGTAATATGCAAATTTCTGGTAATACGTAGTTAGTTTAATGGATTTTGTATAGCTAATCATGCATGCACTATTCACTGAAAACCACAAGCTATAGTAGTATTACATAACAGCCTAAGCTACACTATTGGTTATAGAATCATGAGTGTCTAGACACCCACGTACCTATAGTATACAAATGTCCAATAGAGACTGCATGATGCAACTACATGTACAATATAACTGATCCTCAAAATGCACTGTCATAATATTTGTATTTAACTAGTCAGCACTCAGGTGATAAGTTAGTACTATTACACATAGAGTTCCTAAACAAGAGTATAGCGACCAACTACTGCAGCAGTTGGGCGTTGTCGGGATCTCATTTAAGGCCCATGCATGCACTGTGTAAGTAGGTATTGACTGCAGCTGATTACTGATAACTGTACTGCTGAATGGCAGCTACCTGTATCAATGCCTACTTACACTGTGAACCTCAAGTGAGATTCATCGCCCATGCAACTGATGATGTAATTCGTGCTATTTACATTGTGATATTGAGCTCTTATTTATGATGAACTCTTGACACATCAAGAACCTACACTGCTCCATAAGCTGAGATTTCAAGGAGAAGGACATTGCACAGCTACCTTTCAATGATTTCATGGCGGCCGCCATGCATTCAATTTCAGTGCTGCATGGAATGTGTTATAACTGGTCACATTGGCTCCATGTTGTCATAGCAACATAGTTACTACAGCACTGGAATTGATGACATTTTATTTCCCTCCTTCCACTATAGACCATAATAGGTTGCTTGTACTCATTTTGGTTTAGAATTCAGTCTCCATGTTAGTTGTATATGTTATGACCTGATTCACAACCTTCGAATCGCTTCGAAACCGGTCGACCGGTTTCGAAGCGGGTTAGCTGCGCGCCAGATTCAAAACCGGTTAACTTGTGTGCATAATGCTTATGTGCACGTGTCATAGACTTCGACTATTATACTACATGTATAACATAACGTGTACATGTACTCTACAGCGAGGCAAGAGTGTCCATATACATTGCATTGCAATCCTATTGTTCTTTGCTTCCATGTATACAGGAGCCTCATGTCTGAATTAAGAAGATAGCTGTGACATGTTTCTATGGATTTTAGTGCAGTTTGATTGTTACCCAAACAACTGTAGCATGCACACAACATTTCTTGCTGCACTGCGTTGCTGAACCATTCGTAACGGCAATCCTGTCAATTTAGCAGGTAGGCCGCTTGCTGTGCTGCTAAAGCACTTACAACGACGCTCCTGTCGATGACTGTAGTAGCACATGATGCCTAAAACGCGGCCGCGGACACTTTTCATTCTTGCTGCGCTGCACTGCATGAGCTATAACCGTGACATGCAGCACTCGTGCTATTAGCTACGTAGGTCATTTTTGTCGATATATAATGCAGGTGCGCACCCTGAAGCATTGAAACGTTAATGGTTTTAAAACGGGCCAACTGAGTTATGTGCGGGTCATTTGTAAATCGGGTTAACCGGCTTCGAAACCGACGGCCGGCCGGCTTCGAAACGGGTCAGGTTGTGAATCAGGTCGTAACATATATATGTAGATAGCCCCTCACAACATGGTAGTGCTTGTACTTACCCACTACAGTGCTACCCATGCATGATGTGTACACTCAAATAGCATGTTGTATTCAGTTTTCTCTGCATTTTAATAGTTCAGAGATGTTAGCGCATAATGTCACACATTGTAAATAGTGGCGCTAAGCTCAGTAAAATTAATTGACTATGAACCTGTGAATCGATCGGTGCCAGGATAAAGGAGTTCAAAGTCACTTATTATATCAGAGTCAACTACTCATTACTATCAATGATACCTGTGTCTATACATGGCTAGACACTTTGCATGCAGCTAGTCACTTATAATAACCAATAATGCACCAGGTCAGTGTGCATGGTGCAATAGCTACATGTGAAAAAATAGCACCTTAGGTGCAGATGCCTCGGTGGAATGACACTATCCACCATTCCACAAACACAGCAACTGCAGATGCATGTATACAGGAATTCTGTACAGCAATCACAATGCAGTGCTTTAGTTAAGCAATCAGAAGCCAATCAGTGCTAACCACAAATAAACTGGGCGTGTCTACAGTGTTTAGCACAGCAACGCATTCCACGAGCGAGATAGCTTCGATAGCTTGCTTACACGATTTATCAGGACCTGCGCTACTATCCTGTAGTAAAATTCTAACCTATCAGCTTCTAGGCTGTCAACTGTGGACAGCTTTGCCTTTGGAGAAGTCCAGATCGCCAGCAACGTACGGTAAACAAAGTAAGCAAATCACGCCATAACTCACAAACAAAGCTTTAATTCAAAAATCTAAGACCATCAAGTTCGAGCTATTAACGTGTTCTGTCTATATTGCACTTACCACCAGCTGATTCTTCGCTGTCATTCAGAACTAGAGCGGACAGACACACAGACAGACACAGACACGCACGATTACTGTATGCCTCGTGGCTCCGCCCACCGAGGCATAATAACTAAGTAATAACTAACGGTATAATGGCTTTGTTTGTACTAGCTAATGAGTGCATCCTAACATTGTGTATGTGCCTGGCAACCAGCAACCAGCAACCTTTGTCTAATTAATTCAGCTCTATTCTAAATTTCTTCGGAACTACTTGAATTACAAAGATGCCGGCAACCATGTCACGCATTGTTTATGTTTGATAATTATTGTGCATTGCAATTAATTTTGTTATGAAGCTTGCTAATAAGGTTTATGTCATGATATCATGACAATGGGACCGTTGCCACGCATCGCTGCATAATTAGTGTAAATTCTACGACAACGTCATAACTCATGATACGTTAAAGCCCGCGGAAATTTGAATTTAAAAAATAATTATTATTGCCGCCGTGATGGGAATCCCCTTAACATAGCTCTATAAAGTACGTAGCTGTCCACGCGAAGTTGCATTCAGTCTGCAGATGGTATTCTAGTTGCTGTTAGTCATGGCGACTACTCTCCATCGCTATCTTCCTGAGCTAGTGCGATACATTAATCTTAACCAGCTTTGTCCCTACCTTGTGTCCGAGCGACTCATAACGCTCGCTGTCTGCAAACAGTTGCTACAACCACACCAGACCAGCAGACAGTACTGCATCGTCTCTCTCGTGGATGCAATGGAGTCTACAGGCCCTGCCTGCTATCAGAGATTCAGACGAACTCTGGAGAGAACAATGAATGAAGAATCAGACGTGCACCTCGGGCACGAATACCTGCTGGAAGACGTTCTCCCTCTCCTTGACGAACCACCGGATGCAGCGGATATGTTGCTGTGCTCTACTGACTCTGGCATTGCATGGGATAGCAACAGCTGTGAACTACCTTCTTCAAAGTACTGTGACTCAAAAAATAAAAGATAATCAAAATTTTATTAGTGTATTTCAGATTTCTCAGTTCTAACACTTAAATTTTTGTAAATATATCTAACCAGATTTCAATTAATTTTTCGAAGGGTCTACTCATACCATATTGCATGCTGCTATCCAGTCTACAGTCGCTGCACTATTGGTCAATTTATTAACAGTTACATGTGCCAGATTATGCCTATCTCTACCTATCTATTGTCATGTGCCTGTAGCACGCTTACAATAAATATTATTACCATGCACTCAGCCCGGTGCATGCTAGCTGTACTGAGACAATCTCCTGCAATGGTATTGTGATTTTTGGGGATATTGCATGCCCATCTAAAGTTAGCCGCTGCATGCACTATATGCAGTTATTACTAACAAGAAAATTAAAAATCAAAAGGATGTAGTGATGGAGAAATATACCACTGGTCCACAATGTAAACCAACAAGGAACAAGCATGGAATGGTAACACGATTGACTTGCTAACAGACCATAGATCCCTACATCAGTGCCTGCTGTGTCCTGACTATAGCTAGTTCAGCAAGTTGCTTTTGACTGACACATGACATGCATTGAATTGAATTCAGCTTGTGACATAATATTGATCTTATGTACAGCCACTCATGTAGGGGTCTATAGTCTGCTAGCAAGTCCATCGTGTTACCATTCCATGCTAATTGTTCCTTGTTGATTTACATTGTGGACCAGTGGTATTATATTTCTTCATCACTACATCCTTTTGATTTCGATACAGATCTTTTTAATTTTCCTGTTTATGTCCTTTTTCTTTTTCAGCGAAGTGCAGTTCAATATCATGGATGTACTGAGCCGCCCTTGTTTCCACTATTAGTTTAGTTTTCCTGCTGTTGATGGCTTTTCTTTATTAATACTAAACTTGTACAGTGTTCCACACGAAGAGAGGGAATAATTGTGTGTTTGACATTTTGCTTGATTTCTCTAGAATTATTTGTCCTAGAGTTATGATTTATATATCATTTTGATCCTCTATCCTTATTAAATCTTATGCTTTATATGGCTTCTTGTCAGATCACACTCACGTGACAGAAATTTGAATGACAGGCAGCCATTTGGAAAAACACGTTAGAGAGCGAATCTCAGGGACTACTGGTAGTTAAGCTCTGTTATCGCTGCATTGAAGCTTTCACCTCGGATGCTTATCTGTTGGCAGCGGGATTGGCCCCAATCAGTGCTACATCGGTGGAAGAGAACAAAAGTTGACCGTTCACGACGAACCTAACGTTAAGGACAGGAATTCCAGTTCTACTGTTATTTAAGCTCTAAAACTTCATGACTGCAATGCTAAAACATTAATCATGAAAGTAGATCTCACCTAGCGTCTCTAGAAGCATATACAGCGACAAGCGCGACTTCACTCTGCGAGAGAGCAAGTTTTTGGCGGCCATTTTGTTAGGTAAAATGTATTGTTGCTATTGACGTGACGTCATACATTCCTAACATTAATTCACTCTCTTCGTGTAGCTAAAATTGTTTTGCTGTACATATCAGCTCGCCTACGCATGAATGCATGCAGTGCATACGAGCCCCGCCCATACTTGTATGTAGACCAATACGGCGGTTATAATTATCTGGCAAGCGCAGAATGGTGATCCTCTACGAGCTTACCGTTCTTCGAAGACTAGAAAAATACCGGGTATGTGTTCTCCGTGATCCATACGGCGCGGCGATACTCTATCTAGTGCTTGGTCACGTGCGCTAGCCACTTCTTGGTCACGTGCATATTGCGCAATCACAATAATGGCGTCTAACACTTAGCTGACAATGGATCACGATCGAGAAATCGCGGAATTTATATCGCCGTTTCGCTAAAAAAAAAATTCAAAAGGCACCTGCCAGGAGAATTTCATGACTGTTCGTGAGTGTTTTGGTCTCGGCACTGCTTGCGTAAAGGCGCTAGGCGCGCTGAAGAAAGAAGAAGATGACCGGCGAAACTCGATTTTCACCGTTTCCAGGTTCGTCACTTTAGTAACAATTTCAAGCAATCTCCTTACTACTGTAAGATGGGGTAAGTTGCCAACGCCAGAGAGCAGGGTCACTACCGTGCCTCCCTAATACTAGTTATAATGGTTATTTTGCCGACATTTTACGGTGTTGACACATCACAAATCGTGAAGTTCACAGTATTGGGCTAATGGATAACTGAAAATCACTTTCCATTAGAATATGTAGTTTGACTGTTTCACCTTGTATGTCGGTACAGTGGGACAGGATATGAGACTGGCATAGTGCAAGCTAAGCACTACCAACTTCTGAGATAACATAGCAAAAACGCATGTGCAGACCACATGGAGTGCAATTGGTACAAGAAAATTAAAAAGATTTCTATCGAAATCAAAAGGATGTAGTGATGAGGAAATATACCACTGGTCCACAATGTAAACCAACAAGGAAAAAGCATGGAATGGTAACACGATTGACTTGCTAACAGACCATAGATCCCTACATCAGTGGCTGCTACGGCCTGAATATAGCTAGTTCAGCTAGTTGCCGTTGACTGACACCTGAAGTGCATTGAATTGACTTCAGCTTGTGACATAATATTGATCTTATGTACAGCCACTGATGTAGAGATCTATGGTCTGTTAGCAAGTCAATCGTGTTACCATTCCATGCTAATTGTTCCTTGTTGGTTTACATTGTGGACCAGTGGTATATTTCCTCATCACTACATCCTTTTGATTTCGATACAAATCTTTTTAATTTTCTTTGTGTCCTTTTCTCTTTTTCAGCAAAAAGCAGTTCAATATC
The DNA here is from genome assembly GCA_964017065.1 of Haliclona indistincta. NCBI lineage: Eukaryota > Metazoa > Porifera > Demospongiae > Haplosclerida > Chalinidae > Haliclona > Haliclona indistincta. The sequence continues at coordinate 14,929,096 of OZ024786.1, read as the reverse complement.
ATGCATGTATCAAGCAGTCTAATTTGTTTCCACCATTAATTTGTTTAGTTTCCAGTTGTTGATGGCTTTCTAAACTTGCAGTTAAAATTGTTTTGTTGCAGCTCGCCTACGCATGAATGCATACGAGCCCCGCCCACACTTGTTTGTAGACGGTAAATTATCTAGCAAGTGGAGAATGGTGATCCTACACGAGCTTACCGTTCTTCGAAGACTCCAGACAAATGCTGGGGATGTGTACGGCGCGGCGATACTCTAGCTTGACTAGCTAGTACTTGGTCACGTGCGCTAACCACTGCTTCGTCACGTGCGTATTGCGCAATCACAATAATGGCGTCTAACACTTAGCTGACAATGGATCACGATCGAGAAATCGCGGAATTTATATCACCGTTTCGCTAAAACAAAGTTCAAAAGGCACCTGCCAGGAGAATTTCACGACTGTTCGTGGGTGTTTTGGTCTCGGCACTGCTCGCATAAAGGCGCTAGGCGTGCTGAAGAAGAAGAAGAATTTTTCACCGTTTCCAGGTTCATCACTTTAGTAACAATTTCGAGCAATCTCCTTGCTACTGTAAGATGGGGCAACGCCAGAAAGCAGATATAAGTGTCTTTGGACGTACAAAATCCATCACTAGGCGAAATATCAGCGTTTGAACGCTAATACATTGTAGCCGCCATTTTGTTTTCTCGTTCATCCCTACATAGGGAGTCACTACCGTACCTCCCTAATAATATAATAGGGTTTTATGCATTTCCAATACACATGATATACACATGCATTTATTGACATTATTGCATGCACAGTGTTAATTAATCTTTGTCTCGTGCAATACAAAACATAATTATGCTACTGTAGTAAACAAATTAATTAATGGTGATCATTACTATCATTATTGCTGGCTACATTGAGTAGCTATAGTAACAACATTGCATGGCTCTATCATTATAGATTCTGGTACGAAGCATAAACGGTGCTGAAGATGTCAGCCGTCACACATAGTTTAAGTATTATTTTTATCCTCAGTAAGAGTCATTGATCTTGATGTAAAACAAGAGTAAAAGCTTCATGTAGCTGTAAAATTAGTTTTACAGCATTAATTTTGTCTCAAGCAATTTCGTTTTAATAATTCGATATACTGGAAATAACTGAACACATGCAGTTTATCATCAGTGTGCAAATGTGGATATTGGAAAATGAATGTGCTAGGGTTGCATGGAGAGCTGACATGGTGTAATTATGTGATGGGTGCTACTGTAGCCAACTCCCAATTGTTGGTTCAAGCCTATTCTCCTTGTATGAACAGGTTTGCCTCATGGGACTTAAATTAATTACCTTGGAAGCCTTGCTAAGATGACTAATCCCAAATAAGGTATGTCTGCACTTAGCCTAAGACTAGTAGATTTAGCTCATCACAGCTTATCTTGTAAACGTTGCATCTGTAGCTATAGCCTGCATGGCTGTAGTCATAGCAACCCACTATCAATGTGGACCATAAGTGTGCAGAAATTGTTCCTATCTAATTGATTGATGCACCTTCCATGCTCAAATATGTGTGGCTACTCATACACTCAGCCAGTTGTTAGTCTTTCTGCTCAGTGCATGCATGCAGTAGTTTCAAACACATTTTCCCCTCAGCTTTGCCGGTTAAGTTTTGATATTGCATCTTTGCACCGCTACAAAGCATGGTGACGTACAGCTGTGGATGAAGCAGCCACCTAATGTGACTAGACACACCTGCATTGTCTTAGGGTCTGCCCCAAGCCCATTTGACCAGCTCTTAAAGACAATTATCAAAACAATTCATTACATCATACCATATTAAGTGATTATACTCTACAAAGAAGAAATGGGCCGCCAGGAATCTATCGAGTAGACAGTGTTTAATTCAGACCAGTCATGGGAGTAGCTAGTGTGCATTCTTTATTAGTCATTCTATTAAACATGAGCCGGCGTGCTGCAGGCGTCAGTTCAGCTCGCCCACGCAAACAGCGATAGGTGTGTACGGGGAATCCCCCTCTTAGATCAACTGAATATAAGGAGCTTAGCTAATCGATCTGTTTGCAGGTGCATGATACTGTAGCTGCTGCGTGGTAGTCAATGAAAGGTCCGACCGACATGGCGACTACTCTCCATCGCTATCTTCCTGAGCTTGTGCGATACATTAATCTTAACCAGCTTTGTCCCTACCTCGTGTCCGAGCGACTCATAACGCTCGCTGTCTGCAAGGAGTTGCTGCAACCACACCAGACCAGCAGACAGTACTGCATCGTCTCTCTCGTGGATGCAATGGAGTCTACAGGTCCTGCCTGCTATCAGAGATTCAGACGAGCACTAGAGAGATCAATGAACGAAGAATCAGACGTGCACCTCGGTCATGAACACTTGCTGGAAAAGGTGCTCCCTCTCTTGGATGATCCGGAGGATATACTGCTCTCATCGACTGACTCTGGTATTGCATGTGATAGCAGCAGCTGTGGTCTCACTCCTAATCATAACTATAGCGGCAGATCTAGAAATAGAAAAAGATGACAAACTCGACTCAAAAATATATTGAACTTAGTTCAAATGTAAATAATTATTGTGTTTTATGTGTTAATGTTTTCCCAAAAATTTTTATTTTTACACAAAACCTTCTTGAGTATGATGATGTGATCAAATTTGATAATTAATTATATTTTTGATACTGCTCATGTTGGTGCTGGGGAAAACTTTGCACGGTCCTGCAGTGGCCCAGGATTATATGTTTTTTTTTGTTTTTTTTAATGTTTCATAAATGTCTACATATTTACTGCTTGCAAGCACTAATGCGTATTATACTCAGCCTGTATAATAATCATTAGGACGCATGCTCAACATAGATTGTACATGTGGGCTCGCTGGTATACCCGGTATACCGGGTATACCGGGTATACATTAACTTTAACTATATTTAAAGCCAATGTGTGATCACATGTAGCCAGTGTTGCATGATAATTCATGTTGGATGTGACACTATGGACAATATGTTTCTCACATCATATTAAGTATGTGAAGCTATGAACCATTTGTTCACAGGACTATGTTTCCACCTTGTTGTCTGGTCTGTGACAGGATATCATCAACAAGCCTATAGCTACAGGCAGGATGTTGAAGGCATACTGCCTCAGCTATTTCAAGGGATTGCAGCCATTGTCTGCAACTTCCAGTCTGAGACAATCAAAAAATTATTGTCACAGTCCGGCGTGCAGGGTGATAACTATTATTGTAAACAAATGCTTCCTGTTATGCAATACCACATAACAATTACACAAATCAGTGCAGTTAGGGGTCTACATTTGATTTTAGCTAGATGCTATGTCAAGTTGTATGACATCACTACAGTTCCACAATAAAAAATTCGCATAAAATTTAATACAGTTTGTGTGTCTCTCTACCTCAGTTCACTGCTTGTAGTCACATAATTATGTAGACAACTGAAAGGTTTAGATGAGGGTGTTTAAGGTTCACACTAGGATTAGGAACCCAAATGGATCAGCAGTCATTATACCAGTTACATTATATACTGCTTGAATTCCTGTACCCTACTGGGTACTTATTTACACACATAATTATAAAAACACCTACTTATCCTAATAGGCAAATGTGATCTGAACTCTAAACCAAATGGATCTTAGAAAAACCAAATGGAGAGACTCATTCAAAAACTGCCTAGTGAGAACCCTGTATATATGTTCCGCGCTTTCTAGGAATTTGCACTTTCTCGAGAAAGCGCAGCGCTTTTTAGGAATCTCGAGAAAGCGCGGGCTTTCTCGAGAAAGCGCTGCGCTTTCTCCAGAAAGCGCAGTCACAGAAAGCGCAACGGGATACTGCGCTTTCTATGGTTTAGCTCCTGTTGTTACACGGCTCTTGTCGCTCATGAATCGCCACAAAATATATCTCTACTACTATAGGTGTTAGAATTAATGCTCTACAAAGTTTTTTTGTCGAGTGTAATGGCCCATGGCAGCAACTCGTGCTAGTGCAGCTGTGACGATCGAGAGCACAGTGAGCCTGAGCGAGCGTACACGGTTCCACTTTAGCTACTTCTATTACCTGTGCTGCTCTGTTGCACCTATAAGACCGTAGCATGCATGCCTGGGTATGCAATGCTGCCTAGACTGCTACCTGTCCTCATCTTAGTGTGATGTACCCTGTCATAATGCACAGGAAGGCTGACAACATTTCTGCGGCCGGCATGAATGATGGACATGACCAGCATACAGTAGGCACAGCTCAGCCTGCATGCAGGTATAGCTGGAGTAAAAACAACCCTAACACACTGACATGATTATGTGTCGTTGTTGCCTCTCTTCAGAATGGCTACTGTGGGAGCTAGGTAATAACAGTACTGAGCTAATTTAAGTCAGTGGAACCATGCATGCTCGCTCAGGCTCATTGTGCTAGCTCAGGCTCAAATCGTCAGAGCGCCAGCGCTAGCACGAGTTGCTGCAATGGGCCATTACACTCGACAAAAGACTCATGCAGCCGGCTTAAATTCTAACATCTATAATAGTAGAGAGCTATTTTGTGGCGATTCTTGGACGAGAGCCGTGTACAACATGAGTTAAACATTAGAAAGCGCAGTATCCGTTGCGCTTTCTGTGACTGCGCTTTCTGGAGAAAGCGCAGGTACGGGCTCAAATGCGGACCGGACCGGACCGCGCGGACCAGCTCACGTGATCATCGCCAGCGGCGCGCGGCAAAGTCTGCGCACAGCGCGCCTAGCCGTGCTGCAATTTTCAAGCTACTGCGTGCTGAGGACCATGATAACATCACAGTTTCAATAAGTGTACATGCACTAATTGTTAACAATCATTGATGTCAGGTTCTGAAGTTAGATATTCAGCAAGCCAGTTACTGTAGCAGTGCTGTTCCAACACAAGACAGCAGTATATAGCAACACTAAGTAACAGTGTTACAGCACAAAGCAACAGTACTGGTAAGCAGCGTAAATAAACCTGCATCTGTATTCATGGAGCAACTTGTAATTATACTAAATTTGGCCAGGGCTGCTTACACCCATGGATGTGTAGTAATTGCAAGGCCATGAGAAGATTCGGTGGTCCTCTGTGGTAGAAAGAAGAAAGGGTGCTTGAAGAGAAAGTGTACTGGTCAATTACAGCAGGTATAAATGTTAAATAACTGCACATGCAGTTCAAATTATTCATTTTCGAATGCACATGCACTTACAGATGCAGTCTCAGGCTGCTCGAGTCATGTGCCAAAGATCATCTCTGGTCTTAACAGTGCATGCAGCAGCTACACTGAGCCGGCTCACTATCTGATGCAGTCCACACTCACATTCTAAGCTCATGTGCAGTGGACAACTTTCTGCATGAGCATTCATGTTGTGTTCCATTGTGCCACCCATCTACTGTAGTAAATCATGTTGACAGAATGAAGAAAAACTACACTTGGGGAACAGATGTTGAGATCTGCTGAATTAAGTGTCTGCACTCCTGTGTTACTTATTTGACTTATGCTTACTTGTATCATTAGCTCAGTTTGGCATTTTTTCCTTTTTTAATCTTTGCCAAAGGCAGGTGTGACCAACTAGCGAAAGCTAATACAAAGGCCAACCAGTGAAACAAAGACAGATTACATTTTTGGTAAACAGTAAAGTCAGTGGAAATAATAATAAAAAATAGCACCAAAGATGCAGATGCCTCGGTGCAGTAGCATGTATGCTAGCATGCAATTAGCAGATGCATAATAATTATGACAGCACGTATATGCATGCAGTAGATCTATGGAAGCATCAAAACATCATCATGGAAGCATGCAAGCAGCAGAACTATGAAGCCATGCAAGCAGAAGAACCTTGGGTAGCATGCAAGCAACAGAACTGTGGAAGCATGCAAGCAGCAGAACTCAGTAAGCATGCAAGCAGCAGAACCATGGAAGCATGCAAGCAGCAGAACCATCACTTGACGTGTCGTCCGCTCTGCAATACGACCGGCCATCAGATCAGCAGGCTGTCGAACGGCTAATGATCACGTGAGCTGGTCCGCGCGGTCCGGTCCGGTCCGCATTTGAGCCAGTACCGAAAGCGCAGCGCTTTCTCGAGAAAGCCCGCGCTTTCTAGGAATTCCTAAAAAGCGCTGCGCTTTCTCGAGAAAGCGCAAATTCCTAGAAAGCGCGGAACATATACATGTTCAGTAATATCACAGCTTCACTAAAACTAACAGTCTTATAGAATGCATGTATATCTAACAGAATTTTTTAATGTGTGCAGCTAACACTGAACAATTGCTATTATTTCCAGTAAATCATACACAGCCAATTAGTCGACAAACTGTAGAAACATCACCATGACAACAGCAGAGTAGGACTCAGGAGCCTGCATGGACACACCTATGTTCATTAAGATAATATTTTGCCATGACTAGCAGAGATTAGCCTGTCGTGGCAAAATATTATTCCCTTTAACGAACATAAGTATGTGTCCTACTCTGCTGCATAGTTTAAGTTGTTGTCATGGTGATGTTTACACTACTAACTTAAATTAGCTTCCATATCAATTGTTATTTGTCCAAAAGTATGTCGACTAATTGACTGTGTATGATTTAATGGAAAATAATAGCCTCGGTTTACTGGTTAGCTCTAATGAGCTTTAGCTACAGTACCTTGAGCTCAGCTAGCAATTTCAACTGACCCTGTGTGTATTGAATTCTAGATGACTGGCTGCTTTCCAATCCTTTTTTTTTGTTTATCACTAGTTTAGTATAGTTCTCATAGTGTACGTTAGTTTAACATAATAGTATTCCACAATTATTATGAAACAGTCTGATCACTGGGCATAATAATAAATCAAGTTAAAGATCTTTTCATAGTAATGTGACCTTTGTACGTACATGTATACTACAAATGTAAATGTTTTGTCACTTAGATTAAGTTATTAATAATTATTTTACTATAATAGTTCAGCCTCGTATCAAGTTGCCAACTTCACAGTGTTGCCCGTGGAACCAGTTCATGTTGCTATGCTAGAGCCCACAACATACTGCTCTGTTTAGACTCCTCTATTGTGTATACTAGTTGATGATATCATCATGTACTTGCTCGAGGTGTTTTTACTTCAAGTGCATGTACAAAAGTTTATACTCATTCCATGTGATCATAAGAGTCATGTAGACATGTCACTCCTTCACACAGTTCACTAGCTATTTATCATAATAAATTATTGCACAAAGTATGATACATGTAGTTAATAGAATTTTAGTGTTATTGTTTACATCCTTTCGATACTCTATAATTACAATGAAGGCGAAAATGATAAGAATTGTCATTGAAAAAGACTATATTAACTCAGAGGTACTGAGAGAGAGAGAGGGAGAGAGAGAGGGAGAGAGAGAGAGAGAGAGAGAGAGAGAGAGAGAGAGAGAGAGAGAGAGAAGTTGCTATACGCATACACTTACAGCATCAATTTTTTGACTCAAAATTTTTCACACATGCTGAAAAATAATCCCTACAGATTTGCTCTGGTTTTAGAATTTTAAACCAAAATTAATAAGCCAATAATCTATTTTGGAATATCCATGCTGTTGCCCTTCTTTATCCATTGTACGTCACTTTTAGGTTATAATGATATTCACAACTCTTCCCTGAGAGTATTCATGCAAGAGTGATTTAATAATTATTATTATCACTAATTTAATTTGTGAAAGCATAGGAATGCAAACCAGCATTATTGTTTGGTCAGAAGCGGACGTATGACATTGACCAATCAACCTACAGTACCGCTCACGAGTAAGTGGACCAACACCCGCGGGAGACTCGCAGGCAACCCGGGGGTAATTTTGTCTTTCCCGCGGAACCGTGTATCATTAACCGCGGGTATATGCGAATACAGAGTGCATCACGCGCTGGTGCGGATACGTGCGAGCACTGTGTATGCTCGCGAAAGTCACACAACGACAACGTGAGTCTGCCTAGCTATCCAGCGGGTCGCGAGTGCGTGCAAGGCTGCATGAGGGCCGCGGGTTAGTGTGGTGCGGGCAGCGGGTACACGTTCACGGACCCGCGGGCACCCCCGAGTTACGCGCGGTTAGCCCGCGGGTTTGAGTACACTTACTCGTGAGCGGTACTGTACACGTGACCAAAGAGATTAGGCAACAAGAGCCTGTTTTGAAAAATGGTGTGATTATTGAATCAACTTTGTGAAATCTAAAATTATATAGCAGCTGTGATAGGAAATGAATATTAATTGAGGTTATTATATTAGTCTCTTCGTGGAAACTAGGTTATTGTCCACCCAGCTCTTATTTTGTCTTGTGCCGTCTATAGCAACTTCATATCACAACATTTTGTATCAAAAGTTTATAATTGCTAACCACAAACCTCAAAAGTGACCTCTTCTTAGCTGTAGAATCACTTCATGTGTCTCCATTATGTGTGACATCATTGCTGCATAGATGCATATTGATCTAGAGCCTACACATACATACATTAGTCTACCTCATCCCATATCTTAATAAGTAGATACTATACGTAGGATTTTGTACTTTCCCTACTCTCAACTGCATGTTACTGTGGCAGCGGTTATTTTCAGTTGGACCCGACAAAGGGTGGTTATATAAGCTCAACGGTGCATGTCTATAGTGATTATGTAATCTTTAATCAGGGCCGACAAAGGTCCGACGGTGCTGAGTACAGGAATTGTGTGAACTTAACTAAACCCAACACATTATTTTACTATGGGAATTTTTGTCTTCTTGCAAATTGCTGACCTAGCTTGCCATGCTCAAGCCAGTATAACTACGCAATATCATTATCCATTATGTCAAAAGTACCGACAGTTTTATTAGTAGCATATTTCAACATTTGATATTGCAGACAAGTTATGTCATGCAGCGATAAGTGTATAAAAGTGTTCATTAATTTGTTTCTGTGTGTTTGTAATCATGATTAGCTGACCCAGGCATTAATTACAATCAACCTAGGAATAATTCCCCTGAACAAAGAGATGAATTATATACATTAATTTTAATGTTATGCTTTGTGCGTTCATATACGGCATGACCAAAAATACAGGAAACATGAATTTGCACCGCATGATCGGAACTCAGTCAAGGAGGGCATTAAGAGCTGACCTCTGCTTTATACAGATTATGCCGGCAATGCATGTCTTTTTGATCAGTTAACACGATCTAAGACTTGGTATAGTACCTTCACCTAATTATAGTAAGAACATTGTTATAGATTCACACCACATTAAAGAGTTCTAGGAATAACGATGACAACAATACTGCATGCACGATAATAGCTCTTCCCATAGCAGGTTATAAAGGCTCTTCGAAAGGCTATTCTTATAATAAAGGCTCTTCTCAGTAATGTGAATCTTCACAGTCACAGTTCAGTGTAACAAAACAAGAAATATAGTTGTTTACAATGAGCTCTTTATGCTCCATGATGCATAAGCTTGTATGCAAACAACTCATGATCATGATCAGTTGTATTAACCACCAATATGCATGCAAGTGTCTTAATAATTATAGCTAATCACTACTGATCCATTCTAAGCCACAAACTGTAGTATAGTATTACATAACAACCTAGGCTACACTATTGGTTATAGAAACATGAGTGTCTAGACACCTATAGTATACAAATGTCCAATAGAGACTGCATGATGCAACTACATTAATAGCTGATCCTCAAAATGCTCATCAATTTTTGTATTTAACTAGTCAGTGCTCAAGTGTTAAGATAATTATTGTAACAAGAGTTCGTAACTGAGAGCATAGCCACCAACTACGTCACCAGTTGAGCGATGTCGGAATCTCATTTATGGCCCACTGTGTAAGTAGGTATTGATACTATAGTAGGTATTGATCTGAATAGCACCTACATATGTATCAATACCTACTTACACGTGGACCTCAGATGAGATTCATCACCATACTGACGTCTTGCAGTTTACATTGTGCTAATGAGCTCTCATTTATGATGAACTCTTGACACATCAAAAACCTCATAGGCTGAGATTTCAAGGAGAAAGACATTGCACAGTTATCTTTCAATGAGTTAATGGTGGCCGCCATGCATTGAATTTCAGTGCTGCACGGAATTGTGTAAGTAGGTATTGGTCACATTATAGGCTCCATGTTGTAAGTATACTATATAGGTATTGGTCACATTGCATTGACTCCATGTTGTCATAGCAACACTGGAATTTATGGCACTTTATTTCCCTTCTTCAACTATAGACCAAACTATAGACCATAATAGGTTGCTTGTACTCATTTTGGTTTACAAGTCAGTCTCCATGTTAGTGGTATATAGCCCATCACAACATGGTAGGGCTCGTACTTAATTACCCACTACAGCACTATACCATGATGATAATATGTATACACCAAACAGCATGTTGTATTCATTTTCTCTGCTTTTTAATAGTTCAGAGATGTTAGCGCAAATATCACACATTGCAAATAGTGGTGCTAAGCTCAGTAAATTTAATTGACTATCAACATGTTTTGCTGACATCGACTGTGAATCGGTGTCAGGATAAAGGAGTTCAAAGCCACTTATTATAATTTATCAACTACACATTACACATGTCAACTATACATGGCTAGACACTTTGCATGCAGCTAGTCACTTATAATACACCAGGTCAGTGTAGTGTACTAATGATGGTATAATGGCTTTGTTTGTACTAGCTGGTGAGTGCATCTTGAAGCATGATCCATACTATACCATAGACATGCGTATATGTGCCTAGCAACCAGCACCCTTTGTTAATTAGTATAAGTGCTAATTATTTCAGCTCTATTCTAAATTTCTTCGGAACTACTTATTATAGTATTACAAAGATGTGACCATGTGACGCATTGTTATGTTTGATAATTATTGTGCATGGCAATAAATTTTGTTTTGCAGCTTGTTCATGTCATGATATCCTGACAATGGGAACCCTGTGGTAATGCAAATGTCACCACGCATCACTGCGTAATTAGTGTAAATTCTTTGACAAGGTCATGTTACGTAAAAGCCCGCGGAAATTTGAATTTAAAAAATATTATTGCCGCCGTGATGGGAATCCCCTTAACATAGCTCCATAAAGTATATAGCTGCCCACTCGAAGTTGCATTCAGTCTGCAGATGGTATTATAGTTGCTGTCAGACATGGCGACTACTCTCCATCGCTATCTTCCTGAGCTAGTGCGATACATTAATCTTAACCAGCTTTGTCCCTACCTCGTGTCCGAGCGGCTCATAACGCTCGCTGTCTGCAAACAGTTGCTGCAACCACACCAGACCAGCAGACAGTACTGCATCGTCTCTCTCGTGGATGCAATGGAGTCTACAGGCCCTGCCTGCTATCAGAGATTCAGACGAACTCTGGAGAGAACAATGAATGAAGAATCAGACGTGCACCTCGGGCACGAATACCTGCTGGAACACGTTCTCCCTCTCCTTGATGAACCACCGGATGCAGCGGATATGTTGCTCTGCTCTACAGACTCTGGCATTGCATGGGATCCCTAGTCGAAATCGGGTGCATGTAACATGCATGTTACAAGAGATTTTGTGCATGTTTTGATATTACATGCATGCAGCAATAATGTGACATGCATGTTTTTGCTAAATGCATGCAACATGCATGTCTAGCATGCATGTCACAAGAATGTAGCTTGCATGTTGTAAAACATGCATTTTGTTACATGCATGTTACATGAATGGTCAGATTTGTATCAAAATTTAACATGCATGTTTCAGACTGTATCATGCATGTTACATGAATGGTTAAATTTTAACATGCATGTTTCAGACTGTATCATGCATGTTACATGAATGGATAAATTTTAACATGCATGTTTCAGACTGTATCATGCATGTTACATGAATGGATAAATTTTAACATGCATGCATGCATGCATGGTCACATTAATTGTGTCATGCATGTTACATGAAGGGTCCAATAATTATCAACATGATGATGTAGCCAAGGGCTTATCAAACCAACAGTGACAATTAAACCTCACGCGGGTTGATAAGCTATATTTAGTGTACTTATAATTTATCAGGTTAATTATTGCGCCAAGTGCACGTTGGTATAACCATGACAAAATTTTAATCATTCATGATTAATTTTACATATCTTTTTCATAATTATTTGGCAAAACAGCAATATATGTCTCTTTTAAGCAACACTTTGCTAATACCTCTGAGGTGTTGTATGCCTTGATAACACTGCATGATATAAAACATAATAATTATAATAGCCATATTATTTTCTCACAACTTACCCGACACTGTCTAAAACACGGTATATGTGGCTGCAACTTGGTGAGTAGCATTTCGTTTGGAACGGATACACTAACACCAAATGTGTATTTGCACACGTAAGATATTTAATTGCTCTGCCGATTGTCCCGTCCTTAAACATCATAGTGTAGTCATTTGTGGTAGTAGTTGTCGATTGTCTGTAAAATAAGTTCGTGTGCAGCACACCATTCAGTAAGACACGTTTGTAAACCATGGCCTCTTCTAGTTCCAGAGTTGGATGCAGCTTGCGTACAGCTATAATTTCAGAACTGGTCAAGTCCCCTATTTTTGAAATTTCTCCAAGAGCTAAATGACCAGGTCCTACCTTAGCTGAAATGTGGTACCTGCATGCATATACAGTCATGCAGTTATGATAAATTTTACTAGAAATAAATTGTATGGAATCGAAGCAGGAACAAAAGCACTAATAAAGGTGCATGTTTGTCTACTATACCTGTGTCCTATACTCAACATTTTTTCTAGAAAATGATCAATTGCTTGATCATCATCTTGGCTCTTGATAGCCACAGCTGCAGCTAGCTTTTGCCGCTCGATGAACCTCTTCACAATCTGGTATGATAAATCAAGTGCATGTACATAGACCTTTTTGATCTTTTAGGTTTTTACCTGCTTCTCAGGATTTCTCGTTCCGTGGTACAGGCCTCTAATCCAACCATTGGCATTTTCAAAAGGGAAGCACGAATGGGCCCAGAGAGGACCAAGGAAACGAACAGCATCTGAAAAGTGCAGTAATTGGTGCACATTTGCAGTGCAGTAGCGATCACCTGGATGACATTAATTACGGTAATATTGATTTTGCAAGCTTGCACATGCACTTACCATATATACTACCAAACGTTTTGCAGAAACTCATCAACAAATTTTCAGCCCTGTTAATGTCAGCTGTTGTGGGTGCCGACTGCAATAGTAGCCACAATGCCTCAGAAAACTTGGCAAAATGTTTGAGATACTTGTCATCAAGTACTCCCTCCAACACAGGTATAGCATAAAAGAGAGCCCATGATCTAAATTCTGAAGCTACAAAAGTAAGTTTAATAATAAGGCAATCTAGAGAATGATTTATCTTATAATTACCCTTCCAATTTTTCAGCTCATCAATCTCACGAGGTTTGTGGCGAATATCTGATGGTACCTGTTTGCATCAATTGTACAAACAGTCACTATAATTTTTTTAGAGGTTTTATTATTTTAAAGTTTTACCTGGAACTTTTTGATTTCTTCATTGAGTAGTGGTATGTCAGTGTGTATATCATGTGGTGTATTTTTACAGCGACTTGTATCTGTCCACAAATTCAACAACAACTTTGACACTCCCAGTAGAGCACAATGCATGTATTCTGGTGATATTCCTTTACCAAAATCAAACTTTTCAAGCGCCATTAACCAGGAGGGTCCTTTGATTCCATTGACCTGTTATAACATTATGCATGAGACTCAATGAAATTAAAAAAAAAATGCTTTACCACAGAGTGATCCTTCCTGGCTATCACTGCATCATGTACACATCCTGCTTTGGTTCTTTCAGGTCCTTTTGGGTCATCTTTAATGTAAGGAAATGTATGGACGTGACCTCTTCCTGCTGCTGTTGTCACACCTGGCTGTTTACAAAAAGAGCACCCAAATAAACCATTGAACTGCATTGTGTTCATCACAAGAGCTCTTGCTGGGAGGTCACACGTACACCCAATTACGTATACTTTTATGGTAAAAGGCTTGTCAGCACATGGCGGATGAATCTCAACACCTACAAAGTAGAAATTTATTGGCTATTATTATAATTATTAATCATGTTGAATACCTGTGGTTTCAAGATCATGTAGCATTTCTACTACAGGCTTTAGAAACAATTGTAAGTTTGGCTTCTCACTAGCACACCACAAACCACCAAGTAGCATGTTTTGAGGCAGCTTTCTAATAATAATAATAATAATAATCACCTTGCTCTACATTATATTTCTACTACAAACCGTTGTGAATATTGTAGCTCATTAATCATGAACAACATTGGCCACATTGATACCTTGGTTGATTTAAACACTTCAGCACCATCAGTATTGAGGATCAATGTGATGTAGTTGCTATTTGGAGACTCAAGTGCTATTCTCCTGTATACCAAAGAACGACTGATGAACAGCAAATCAAAAAGTAGCATACCTGTATATTTCACCATCATATATGTCGTTAAGAGTTGATGGTGAATTTGAAAAGATGACAGGTCTTTTTAGAGACTGATAAAGTCCTGGTTCTGAAACAAGAACGTATAATGATATAAATAGTATATAATCATATTATTTACTATTATGTGCATACTTTTCATTAGGAGTTGAATCTGTGTTGAGAGTGGTAAGGTTACAAAGCTGTGTGACTCAAATGCAAATCCGCATTCCACATTGGGACACAGATTTTTTTCCTCAGACTGATAAGGAGTGAAACACTTATGACAATAAAAGTGTTCTGATATTATATCAGAATCGGCAGTCATACACATAGCATTGCCTTTGAACTTGTGAAGTGTTGGAGGTAGCTGATTGTCAGAAGGAAGGTGTAAATGCATTAGTTGAAGAAGGTCTTCTTTGCATTGAGTACTGAGATGATGGCGGTTCACAAAAGAATCGACTAGCAGACAGCTTGTATCAACAGTTAATATTGAGCCATGGTATAACTTAGGCTTAGAACCAGCCATTGAGAGCACACCATCATCGTTTTCACTGCTGCCACCAATACCAGTAGGGCTATTGGCTGCTTGATCGTCACTAGTAGCGTGACCTTCAGAGCTTTCAATACTCATTGTCATTGACCCAGTTACATCTGTCAACTCAGTCGCATCTGCCAACTCAGTCGCATCTGTCAATTCAGTCACTGATGTGTCACTAGTGATAGGCAAAACGCAGGATACTTGCGACTCTTGGGGCGGTAGATGATCGGGCGTGGCTGCCTCTGCTCGACGTTTCTTGTTGTGACTTGTTTGGCGTGGTGTTGGACGCAACCGCGAACGATAAGGACCTCTTACAGTTTTAGCTGGACTCTGGATATCATCCATGACTTTATTATCACCAGATCGTCTGCATGAGCTCTTTGAAGCGCGCTATATAACTAGCTAGCTAGCTGTACTGACCCATGATTCGCGCGCGCGCGCGAAGTTTAACGGTATTTGCGCGCGCGCGGTCAATCGAATGCAGCTGCACTAACTGTTTGTTTGCTGCGCCAGTGTACAACATCTCTAGCTATGAGTTTTGTTCTAGTGAAGTGGGTAGAAGAAGCAGAAATTTCCATTGCTCCAGTTTCTTGGGTGCTGGAACCAAGTTCACTTCCCGTTGACGAACCTCTTCCTATAGACGGAGTGTGCTATTGGAAGAGGAAATCGAACAAGTACCGTGTCAAAATCCTCGGAGTGTCAGGTACGGCTAGCTAACCCACGCAATCTACATTGAAGCCATATTGAATATAGTTAATTTATTTAACAAGTTCAATGTAGCTTTAAGTGAGTCTCTCAGTGCATAGTATTTTAGCGCGCTTTTGCGCTTGGAACAATTTACAGTATATACAGTGTGCATGGGGCTTTATAGTGAGGTAGCTTGCATGCCTATACAGTAGCGGCAAGTAAGTCTAAAGGTCTAATTCAGTCTCATTCAATAATGCAATGTATTATATACATGCTTATACTGTATAGATTCCAAACAAGAGCTAGAGGAACTAGCTATGTCTATGGGCACACCATCGCCACCACCTCTCCCACCAACCTTGCCACAATTGCTACCCAAAAAGCGGCAACAAAAGAAGACTGAAAAAAAATCTGCTGCCCAAAATCCTCAAAAAAAAACAAAAAAAACTAATGAAAATAAAAAGGCGAAGGATACAGCTACAGACTCAATGGCTGATGCCATTTTGTCTGAAATAATTCCATGCACAAAGTGTGGAGAGAAGGACGACAAGATTGCCGAGTTAAGATCTACTGTTGAAGACCTACAGGCTGCCATCTGTGCCAAGAAGGCACAGATACACCAACTCCAACGAGAGGCTTTACTGGTGCCACAAACTGGTGTGTTTTAGTCGATGCATGAAAGTAGTAAATAATAATAATAATTATTATTTTGCTGATTATAATAGGTTTACCAAAAGCTACAAAGGCAGGAGTAGCAATGCTTAAAAGCATTGTTGACTACTACACGGATTCCTCCCAGTCTGATGCAGTACCAGTACCAGTATCAGATACAATTATACCAGTCGGCATTCCAAGGAATGTCAGTCCAAGCGATGATACTAGTACTGACAGCGATGAGAGTATCATTGAAGTGAGTATAGATCCACAATAACACTATACACATTATAATGAAACTACAGGATGAGAGTCACGGTCTATGTGAGTATGAGCAAAAGATTGCTGAGAACAAAAAGGAGAACGAAGCAATTCTTGAATCCTTGGGACTTTTACATTTTGAGAAGGTAAATGCATCTAGTATAACTAATAGAAGCTGCTAGTTTAGCAAGGTGAAAACCTAAAATTGCATTTGCACAACCTTATTCCGACCACATAACCAAGAATCGCCTCTTGATTATTCTCTATTTTCATAATAATTATTATACTGTGGTTACCGTACCATAGCCACCAACTATTGCATTAGAAAACAATTAGTAGAAATACAACATGTTTACAACATGCCGCTTTGTATACATTGATTGTGACACCTATACTGCACGTAAAATGTTCTCAATAAAAATAATTATGTTGTGTAAAAGTGCAGCAAAATTAATACATAATAGTCATGACAATAACAGGGCAAGCGAGTAAAGTAAAGAAGAAAAAAATATATACAAATGTAATTTTAAATAAGACTGTGATATGTTGTAAAAATAATAATAAAATTAATAATTCCTTTAATAACAGAATAAGACTGCTAAGACTGGCCATGGTCCTGGAGGTGAAGGAGTACTTAGCCTATCGGCAGGCAAGTACAAATACTCAGTTAACACTGCAGACTTAGCCATGGAACAGGAAGCCTTCAAAGCTGGAGAGGGAGTAAGAATAGCAAGTATAAAATTGTTATTATTTTGTATCATTACAAACAGAAACGAGAGTTGGTTGAAGGCTATGGCGTGTTTCTAAGGTTTGTGGATTTGGAGCATGCGGAGCAGAGCTCCAAACCCACACCGACAGGACTGATGCGGTCCCTCATAGGTGTGTTTTACACACCGGAACGGCTAGCTGGGTGTTCCGCAAAGAGGGGCCTCAACGATACCATTACGACTGTCATATTCAGTAAGTATACAACAACATTCAATGATGATTATATAATAATATTATAATACCATTATTCTTTAGAATACTGCATAGCCAAGTTCCGGACATGTTCAGTCAATGACCTCAAGAGGGACCTGACCAACAAGTGTGGGGAGGAGAGAAGGAAATTGATGAAGAAGGACTAGAGATGATAGCAGCTAACAGTAATATAGACAAGCTAGGGCATAATTATATACACATACATTATACAAAATAATAATAATAATTTATTATTATTATCTTTATTAACTTATTAATCATTCAAATGCATGCTGCATACATGTCACTAGCATGTTACTAGCATAGCACATGCATGTTACTAGCATGTCACTAGCATGTTACTAGCATGTCACTAGCATGTTACTAGCATGTTACTAGCATGTCATTAGCATGTTACTAGCATAGCACATGCATGTTACTAGCATGTTACTAGCATGTCATTAGCATGTTACTAGCATAGCACATGCATGTCACTAGCATGTCACATGCATGTCCCTAGTATGACAACAAGCATAGCACATGCATGTAAAGGCATGCATGTGCCATGCTAGTGACATGCATGGTAGGTAACATGCAGAGACATGCATGTAACATCAATGGAAAACGTCCCAAATCCCTGCATGTTACATGAAACATGCAAATAACATTTAATTTAGACATGCAAAATACATGCATGCCAATCATTGCATGTTATTGGATGCAATTTGCATGTGACATGCATGTTACATGTACCTGATTTCGACTAGGGATAGCAACAGTTGTGAACTACCTTCTTCAAAGTACAGTGCATGACTCTAAAAATAAAAAATAAAACTAATAATCAAAATTTTATCAGTGAATGTCAGTTTTTCTCAGTTCTAACACTTAAATTTTTGTAAATATATCTAACCAGATTTCAATTAATTTTTCAAAGGGTCTACTCATACCATATTGAGTGCTGTTATCCAGTCTACAGTCGCTGCACTATTTCGGTCAATTTATTAACAGTTACATGTGCCAGCTGATTATGCCTATCTCTACCTATCTATTGTCATGTGCATGTAGCACGCTTACAATAAAAATTATTACCATGCACTCAGCCCGGTGCATGCTAGCTGTACTGATACAATCTCCTGCAATGGTATTGTGATTTTTGGGGGATATTGCATGCCCAGCTAGTATTGTAAAGTTAGACGATGCATGCACTATATGCAGTTATTATTAACAAGAAAATTAAAAAGATTTCTATCGAAATCAAAAGGATGTAGTGATGAAGAAATATACCACTGGTCCACAATGTAAACCAACAAGGAACAAGCATGGAATAGTAACACGATTGACTTGCTAACAGACAATAGATCCCTACATCAGTGCTGGGCTGCTGTGGCCTGACTATAGCTAGTTCAGCAAGTTGCTTTTGACTGACACCTGACATGCATTGAATTGAATTCAGCTTGTGACATAGTATTGATCTTATGTACAGCCATCTATGGTCTGTTAGCAAGTCAATCGTGTTACCATTCCATGCTTGTTCCTTGTTGGTTTATATTGTGGACCAGTGGTATATTTCTTCATCACTACATCCTTTTGATTTCGATAGAAATCTTTTTAATTTTCTTGTTTGTGTCCTTTTTCTTTTTCAGCGAAGTGCAGTTCATTAATACTAAACTTGTACAGTGTTCCACACGAATTAAGAGAGGGAATAATTGTGTGTTTGACATTTTGCTTGATTTCTCTAGAATCATTTGTCCTAGAATTATGATGTATATATAATTTTGATCCTCTATCCTTATTGAATCTTATGCTTTATATGGCTTCTTGTCAGATGGCACTCACGTGACAGAAATTTGAATGACAGGCAGCCATTTGGAAAAACACGTTAGGGAGCGAATCTCAGGGACTACTGGTAGTTAAGCTCTGTTATCGCTGCATTGAAGCTTTCACCTCGTTTGCTTATCTGTTGGCAGCGGGATTGGCCCCAATCAGTGCTACATCGGCGGAAGAGAACAAAAATTGACCGTTCACGACGAGCCTAACGTTAGGGACAGGAATTCCAGTTCTACTGGTAGTTAAGCTCTAAACCTGCATGACTACAATGCTAAAACATTAATCATGAAAGTAGATCTCACCTAGCGTCTCCAGAAGCATATACAGCGACAAGCACGACTACACTCTGCGAGAGAGCAGGTTTTTGGCGGCCATTTTGTTAGGTAAAATATTGACGTGACGTCATACATTCCTAACATTAATCATAGATACAATATACTCACAGGGATTAGCAACGGACAGGAATTTCAACTACATCCGCGTTACGGATTAAATTTCCAACGTGTTAGAGCACAGCGTGCGAAGAGTAAGGCCCGCCAAATAGCATGGCTTGACTAATCGCGTGTGTGGGTAGGACTGCTGTAGCGCGAAGGCAGGAAAATTGTCAGTACAACGAAGGATTCAAAGCACGAGAAAAGCAATGTTAAAAGCGAGATCTTCTTTCAGCACAGTTGTTTCCATAGAACGGCCTTTCTTCTCGAGGATAAACTGAAAACAAGATCAGCCAGAGTGTATCTATTGTCAGAAGAGGTACACAAAGACCCTTACCGTAGGGCTGAACGGCTTAGTTTGTCTAGTGTGATAGCGCTACACCGTGTGAGATCGAGAATAGAAAATGCGCTATTTCCACGAGGACATGTACGAACTAACATGTTATCAGCAAAGAATGGACCGAAGCACAACTAAAAACTAGTAACAGGTACACAACCACTTTTCAGCAGAGTAAACAAACTGTTTGTTAGCGTTTTACAACGATTGTCCTGCAACCTACAACCGATTCGCCGGTTAGCGATCAAAACGAAACAGTACTCAAGTCGCCTTTACTATCAAAGTGTATGCAGAACGCACTAGTTTATCACCAGAGCTCGACAAGGTGCCGTGCCAGTGACTCTTCTTAACACGGTCGTCAAGAGCTAGCTTAGCAACGAGCTCGTTGCAAGGCAACGTTTAATTTTTAACCCGTAACGAGGATGTAAATTCAGCTCGTAATACAAAATGTATTGGAATGCGCACGCGTTGCTAATCCCTGTTGGTATACTGTATCTATGCATTAATTCACTCTCTTTGTGTAGCTAAAATTGTTTTGCTGTACAGCGCTTTGCAGTCAGAAGCAAGCAGACAGATTCTAGCTTGTGGTTTTGATACAGTATACACAATGTACCACAAACTGGCACCCACGCATTGTGAATACCATTATAAGCAATACTGTATCAAAACCAGGCTCTGTCTGCTTGCTTCTGACAACCTAACTGCAAAGCGCTGTATAAATCAGCCGGCATGCTGCAGGCGTACGTCAGTTCAGCTCGCCCACGCAAACAGCCTTAGCAAATCGATCTGTTTGCAGATGCACGATACTGTAGCAGAGTGGTGGTCAATGAAAGGTGCGATCGACATGACGACTACTCTCCATCGCTATCTTCCCGAGCTTGTGCGATACATAAATCTTAACCAGCTTTGTCCCTACCTCGTGTCCGAGCGGCTCATAACGTTCGCTGTCTGCAAACAGTTGCTGCAACCACACCAGACCAGCAGACAGTACTGCGGCATCGTCTCTCTCGTAGACGCAATGGAGACCACAGGTCCTGCCTGCTATCAGAGATTCAGACGAGCACTAGAGAGATCAATGAACGAAGAATCAGACGTGCACCTCGGGCATGAACACTTGCTGGACTATGTGCTCCCTCTCTCGGACGATCCGGAGGACATACTGCTCTCCTCAACTGACTCTGGCATTGCATGTGATAGCAGCGGCTGTGGACTCACTCCTAATCATAATTATAGCAGATCTAGAAATAGTAAAGGATGACAAACTCTACTCATTAAACTTGGTTCAAAATGTAATGCCGGGGTGTGTTTTATGTGTTAATTTTTCTCCAAAAGTGTTTATTGTTACGCAAAACCTTTTTGAATAATTATAATGATCTGATCAAAATTTAATTTGATAATAAATTATACTTTTGATACCACTCATGTTGATGCTGGGGAAAAAGAGTTGCACGGTCCTACAGTGGATTATATGTTTTTTGTTGTTCTTTGTTGTTTAAAAAAAATAATAATTATGTTTCATAAATGTCTACATATTTACTGCTTGCGAGCACTAATGCGTATTATACTCAGCCTGTATAATAATCATTAGGATGCATGCTGAACATACATTGTACATGTGGGCTTGCTTGGTATACCAGTAGCTAAGGCAATGTGTGATCACATGTAGCTGTGTTGCATGCTATATATAGATCATGTTGGATGTGACACAATGGATATATGTTCCTCACATCATATTAAGTATGTGAAGCTATGATCCGTTTGTTCACAGGACTATATGTTTCCACCTTGTTGTCTAGTCTGTGACAGGATATCATCAACAAGCCTATAGCTACAAGCAGGATGCTGTAGGCATACTGGCTCATTGCAGCCATTGTCTACAACTTCCAGTCTGAGACAATCAAAACAATTATTGCCACAGTCCGGTGTGCAGGGTGATAACTATTATCTCTTTGACCACTGAAAAGTTGTAAAAATACAACTACTTAATATTCATTGTAAGTGACCACTTATTAATAATTTATTAATAACACAAGTTATAATGGTTATTGTACAGGAAATGAGATGCAGGCGGCATTCAAGTACCGTGAAACCACCCCCTCTGTCGGCATGGAAGCGGAACCTTCATCTTTACAAGTTTCCGGTGTCGGCCCTTTGAGGATCAAAGGATCCGACCCTGTGAAGAACATACATATATATATTTTTTTTAAGAGACAGATATGAACTGTGTGAATGATAAGATATGTTTGTAGTGTCTGTGTGTGTCTAGCCGAAGGGGCCTGAGCCGCTTGCAAGAGGAAGAAGCGAGCTACTGGGGAGTGAGCGAACTGCACTAACTTCTGTCTATCGGTCAATAACAAGCGTTCAGAACTTGTAGGAATTACTGCTACAGTCATCTAAATGTACCTGGATAGCTGCAATCAGCCACACAAGCCGGAAAAGCTGGGTACAAGTCCCTCAAAATCCACCACGATTCCAGATGAGAAGAAACCACGCCTACAGTGACACGCCCAGCAACGAGCTGACATAGCAGGTTTTTAACGCGTGGGTGCACGGGTTAAAGTCACGTGCTCCGCCCCATCTAGCTCAGTGTTCAAAGAGTTATTGTAAACAAATGCTTCCTGTTATGCTACAACGTAGCAATTACACAAATCAGTGCAGTTAGGGGTCTACATTTGAATGGCTTAAAAATTGAAGTTTCCTGCCGGCCTATAATATTACAGGCCGGCAGGAAACTTCAGGCCGGCATTATAGGCCGGCATTTTATATTATAGGTATAAAATTTAATGCTGTTTGTGTACCTCTCCAACTCAGTTAACGGCTTGTAATCATGTGTAGACAACTGAAGGGTTTAGATGCAGGTGTTTAAGCTAGGATTAGGGAGCCAGTAGTCATTATACCTGTTATAATCACTATTTATATACCGCTTGAATTCCTGTACCCCAGTGCATGGGTAGCAGGTAATTATGTACTTGTTTACATACATACAAAACACCTGCTTATCTCAATAGCCAAATGTGATTTGAACTCTAAACCAAATGGATCTTAAATGGAGTGATCCATTCAAAAAACTGCCTAGTGAGGACCCTGTATATATATGTTCAGTAATATCACAGCTTCACTAAAACTATATCAGTCTCATAGAATGCATGTATATTTTTAAATCTTTCAAACGGAATTTTTTAATGTGTGCAGCTAACACTGAACAATTGCTAGCTAGTATTATTTCCAGTAAATCATACACAGCCAATTAGTCGAGAAACTCTTGGACAAATTAATAACAATTGATATGGAAGCTAATTTAAGTTAGTAGTGTATATAACATCACCATGCCAACAACTCATACTATAAATTATATGCAGCAGAGTAGGACCCAGGAACCTGTATGGACCCACCTATAATATTTTATGTTCATTAAAGGCAATAATAATTATTTTGCCACGACTGGCAGAGATTAGCCACTTAGCCAGTCGTGGTAAAATATTATTCCCTTTAACGAACATAAGTATGTGTCCTACTCTGCTCCATAGTATGAGTTGTTGTCATGGTGATGTTCTACACTACTAACTTAAATTGGCTTCCATATCAATTGTTATTTGTCCAAAAGTATGTCGACTAATTGGATTTACTGGAAATTGATAGTCTCAGTTTACTCAGTGGATAGCTCTAATGAGCTTTAGCTACGGTATCTTGAGCTGAGCTAGTAATTGCAACTGACCCTGTATATTGAATGCTTGATGATTGGCTGCTTCCTTATTGAGAGTTTGAATCCTTTTTGTTGTTGTTTATCGCTTGTTTAATTAGTATAGTTCTCATAGTGTTAGTTTAATATACTCAATTGTGTCACTCCATTTTGTGTCTCGGTTGATGGAATGTTGGGCAAAGAAGCTACAAAATTCATTCAAAACTTCACCGACGAGTTATCCTACAAGTGGAACTCCAACTATAGTTCAATCATCAACCGGGTGCAGACAAGGATTTCATTTACTATCGCCCGTGCATCAATCCTCTGTCTTCGAGGTTCTTGCACCAAGTGGAGATCTGTGAGTATGTCTGACGGCTCCTCTTTGAACTTGATCATGAACTGTTAATATACCACAGTCTTATTTAAATGTATATATTTTTTCTTTGAATTCTTTATTTAATTTGCCTTTAAACTCCACTCTCTTGTCCAGTTATTATCAATGTCTCTTGTATAGCTTGTGCACTGTGTATTGATATGTTCCTCTTTTCTTGTGTTGTATAGTTGTTGTAGATGCCTCTAGATTTGTTGCTAACTTTCATTCTTGCATTTATAATTAACATAATAGTATTCCACAATCACAGTCTGATCACCGTACATGCAGTCTGCCTCTACTGAGCAAAATAATAAATCATGTTAAGGATCTTTTCATAGTAATGTGACCATTTTGCTTTTGTACGTACATATTATACTAAATGTTTTGTCACTTAGATTAAGTTATTAATAATTTACTATAATAGTTCAGCCTCGTATCAAGTTGCCAACTTCACAGTGTTGCCCGTGGAACCAGTTCACGTTGCTATGCTAAAACCCACAACATACAGCACTGTTTAGACTCCTCTATTGTGTATACTAGTTGCTGATATCAGCATGTACTTGCTCGAGGTGTTTTTACTACAAGTGCATGTACCAAGAATTTATACTCATTCTATGTGATCATGCATACGTAAGAGACATGCAGACATGTCACTCCTTCACATAGTTCACTATTTTATCATAATAATTATATTGCACAAGGTACGATACATGCAGAATTTTCAGTAGTGTTATTTTTACACTCTTTCATTTAGTTAGTTGCATGAACTCTATATAGTTACAATATAGTTTTTATTAATGATGATGATTTAAAAGACTGTATTAGTGACTAACTCAGAGGTACCGATAGAGAGAGAGAGAGAAAGAGCTTAATTCAACAACTGTAACATAGCTGTTAATAGCTTTACGCATACAACTATATACAGCATCGATTGTTTGACTTAACAGGAGAAAAAAAGTTTAGTAGAGAAACACTATTACTGTGCCTCAAAATTTTTCACACATGCTGAAAAATAATCCCTACAGATTTGCTCTGGTTTTGGAATTTTAAGACCAAAATAAATAAGCCAATTAATTTTGGAATATCCATACGGTTGCCCTTCTTTATCCACTTTTAGGTTATAATTATATTCACAACTCTTCCTTGAGAGTATTCATGATTGATTTAATTACTATCACTAATTTAATTTGTGAAAGCATAGGAATGCAAACCAGCATTATTGTTTGGTCACAAGCGGAAGTATGTCATTGACCAATCAACCTGACTAATGTACACGTGACCAAAGAGATTGGGCAACAAGAGCCTGTTTTGAAAAATGGTGTGATTATTGAATCAACTTTGTGAAATCTAAAATTATATAGCAGCTGTGATAAGAAATGAATATTAATTGAGGTTATTATATTAGTCTCTTCGTGGAAACTAGGTTATTGTCCACCCAGCTCTTATTTGTATTGTGCAGTCTATAGCACTTACTAACTTCTTATCACAACAAAAGTTTATAATTGCTAACTACAAACCTCAAAAGTGACCTCTTCTTAGCTGTAGAATCACCTCAAGTGTCTCCATTATGTGTGACATCATTGTCTGCATATAGATGCATATTGATCTAGCTTGTATAGAGCTTATACATACATTGGTCTACCTCATCCCATGTCTTAAGTATAATTTTATACTAGGATTGTGTACTTTCCCTACTCTTAGCTACATGATACTGTGGCAGCGAATATTTTAAGTCGGACCCGACAAAGGGAGGTTATACAAGCTCAACGGAGCATGAGTAGTGATTATGTATTCTTTAATCAGGGCCTGACGATGCTGAGTAGAGGGATTGTGTGACCTTAACCAAACCCAACAATATTGGCACATTTACTTTGGGAATTTTTGTCTTCTGGAAAATTGCTGACCTGGCTTGTCATGCTCAAGCTATTGGATTCAGTCTCTGATCATTATCCATCAGCCTCGAAAAAATAAGGATGATTTTATTAGTAGCATTATTTCATCGTTTGATATTACAGCCTGAGTTATGTCATGCTGCGATAAGTGTATAAAAGTGTTCATTAATTTGTGTCTGTGTGTTTGCAATCATGATAGATGTGTGATCAACATTAGCTGAGACAGGCCGGCATCAATTAGAATCAATTGCAACATAGTGTATTTACAGGGAAATTCCCCTGAACAAAGAGATGAAATATAGTCAGTATTAGTGACATAAATTTTATTGTTATGCTTTGTGAGTTCATATAAGGCATGACCAAAAATACAGGAAACATGAATTTGCACCGCATGATCGGAACTCAGTCAAGGAGGGCATCAAGAGCTGACCTCTGCTTTATACAGATTATGCTCTGCTGCATATCCTTTTGATCAGTTAACTTGGTCTAAGACCTGGTATAGTACCTTCACCTAATTATAGTAAGAACATTGTTATAGTTTCACACCACATTAAAGAGTTCTTGAAAATAATAATGAAGACAACAATACTGCATGCACGATAATAGCTCTTCTCAACTTCCCATAGCAGGCTATAATAGGCATAGGCTCCATGTTGTCATAGCAACACTGGAATTTATGACACTTTATTTCCCATCTTCCACTATAGACCATAATAGGTTGCTTGTACTCATTATGGTTTAGAATTCTGTCTCCATGTTAGTAGTATATGTAGTTAGCCCCTCACAACATGGTAGTATTCATTTTTCTCTGCTTTTTAATAGTTCAGAGATGTTAGCGCAAATGTCACGCATTGCAAATAGTGGCGCTAAGCTCAGTAAAATGAACATGTTTAGCTGACGTGAATCGGTGCCAGCATAAAGGAATTCAAAGTTACTGATTATATCAACTACGCAGTACTATCAATGATACCTGTGTCCATACATGGCTAGACACTTTGCATGCAGCTAGTCACTTATAAACAATAATGCACCAGGTCAGTATAGTGTAATACATGTAGCTACATGTGAAATAAGTAAGTAATAACTAACGGTATAATGGCTTCGTTTGTACCAGCTAATGAGTGCATCATAACATTGTGTGTATGTGCCTGGCAACCAGCAACCTTTGTCTAATTATTTCAGCTCTATTCTAAATTTCTTCGGAACTACTTGAATTACAAAGATGCCGGCAACCATGTCACGCATTGTTTATGTTTGATAATTATTGTGCATTGTAATTAATTTTGTTTAGAAGCTTGCTAATAAGGTTTATGTCATGATATCATGACAATGGGACCGTTGCCATGCATCACTGCATAATTAGTGTAAATTCTTTGACAACGTCATGTCACGTTAGCCCGCGGAAATTTGAATTTAAAAAATATTATTGCCGCCGTGATGGGAATCCCCTTAACATAGCTCTATAAAGTACGTAGCTGTCCACGCGAAGTTGCATTCAGTCTGCAGATGGTATTCTAGTTGCTGTCAGTCATGGCGACTACTCTCCATCGCTATCTTCCTGAGCTAGTGCGATACATTAATCTTAACCAGCTTTGTCCCTACCTCGTGTCCGAGCGACTCATAACGCTCGCTGTCTGCAAACAGTTGCTGCAACCACACCAGACCAGCAGACAGTACTGCATCGTCTCTCTCGTAGATGCAATGGAGACCACAGGCCCTGCATGCTATCAGAGATTCAGACGAACTCTGGAGAGAACAATGAATGAAGAATCAGACGTGCACCTCGGGCACGAGTACCTGCTGGAACACGTGCTCCCTCTCCTTGACGAACCACCGGATGCAGCGGACATGTTGCTCTGCTCTACTGACTCTGGCATTGCATGGGATAGCAGCAGCTGTGAACTACCTTCTTCAATTGAAGTACAGTGACTCAAAAAATAAAATATAAAACTAATAATCAAAATTTTATTAGTGAATGTTAATTTCTCAGTTCTAACCCTTAAATTTTTGTAACTATATCTGACCAGATTTCAATTCATAAAATTAATTTTTGAAAGGATCTACTATATTGCATGCTGCTATCCAGTCTACTGCACTATTTTGGTCAATTTATTAACAATGCCATGTGCCAGTTTATGGCAATCTCTACCTATCTATTGTCATGTGCATGTAGCATGCTTTCAATAAAAATTATTACCATTTTTGTTTGAAATCATCCGGCCATGCACTCAGCCCGGCCGGTGCATGCTAGCTGTACTGATTCAATGGTAGTGTGATTGTTGGGGATATGTAAATGTTGCACTATATATGCAGTTATAATAGCTATAATTTTTATGGTTATTTTTGCCGACATTTTACGGTGTTAACATATCACAAATCGTGAAGTTCACAGTGTTGGGCTAATGGATAACTGAATCACTTTCCATTAGAATGTGTATTTTGACAGGATATGAGTGCAAGCTCAGCGCTAGCAACTTCTGAGATAACACATAGCAAAAATACATGTGCAGACCACATGGAGCGCAATTGGTATAGTGTAATTGGTTTATGCATTTCCAATACACATGATATACACATGCATTTATTGACATTGTTGCACGTGTTTTATTAATTTTTGTCTCGTGCAATACAAATCATGTGGATGTGTGCAAATGTGAATATTGGAAAATGAATGTGCTAGGGTTGCATGGAGAGCTGACATGGTGTAATCATGTGATGGGTGCTACTACTGTAGCCAACTCCTAATTGTTGGTTCAAGCCTATTCTCCTTGTATGAACTGGTTCACCTCATGGGACTTTGTTAGTCTAAGTAGATTTAATAGTAACAGCTCATCACAGCTGGTCTTGTAAACATTGCATCTGTAGCTAGCCTGGCTGTAGTCATATCAGCCCACTATCAATGTGGACTATTAGTGTGCAGGCAACTGTTCCTATCTAATTGATTCTTGCAGCTTCCATGCTCAAAATTTGTGTGTGAACTTAATGATGTTAGCACTTACATCTCTTGTAAAAAACTTAATTACAATACCATATAATTACATTTACTGCTTATTTTAAGGTCCATACCAACGATTATTAATGCAGCTGTGTTGACAAGAATAGCTTGTGGTTTTATAATGTGGAATGTGATAAGCAAACTATACCAACCAATAGCAATGTGCATCACCTCATATACTCAGCCAGTTGGTAGTATTTAAGCTCAGTGCATCTAGTAGTTTTAAACACATTTTCTCCTCAGCTTTGCTGGTTTCATCAACTTTGCTGATAAAACTAAGTTTTGATAGTGCATCTTTGCACCGCTACAAAGCATGGTGACGTGCAGCTGTGGATGAAGTAGCTGCCTAATGGTGTCTAGACACACCTGCATTGTCTTAGGCTCCGCTCCAAGCTCACTTGACCAGCTCTAAGTGGGCTTGGAGCGGAGCCTAAGACAATGCAGGTGTGTCTAGACACCATTAGGCAGCTACTTCATCCACAGCTGCACGTCACCATGCTTTGTAGCGATGCAAAGATGCACTATCAAAACTAATAGTTTTTATCAGCAAAGTTGATAAAACCAGCAAAGCTGATAAAACCAGCTAAGCTGAGGAGAAAATGTGTTTGAAACTACTAGATGCACTGAGCAGAAAGACTACCAACTGGCTGAGTTATCAAAATAATTATGTCATCACATCATACCATATTAAGTGATTATATTCTATAAAGAAGAAATGGGCTGCCAGGATCTATCAAGTAGACAGTGTTTCAAGTTAATTCAGATCAGTCATGCGAGTAGTGTGCATTCTTTATTAGTCATTCTATTTAAAAAGCATGTGATCATGTACTAGTATATATCAGCCGGCGGTGTGCTGCAGGCGTCAGTTCAGCTCGCCCACGCAAACAGCGATAGGTGTGTATGGGGAATCCCCTCTTAGTACCACAACTGTATATAAGGCGGAGATCGCTCTGTTTGCAGATGCATGATACTGTAGCAGCGTGGTGGTCAATGAAAGATCCGACCGACATGGCGACTACTCTCCTTCGCTATCTTCCTGAGCTAGTGCGATACATTAACCCTTTAGGGCCAATAGCGGATTTAGCCGTCATAATTGACTCCACCTACTGTAGATGTCATAAATAGTGTGAAAAGTGCTCTAGAAAGGTCAAATAAAGTTTAATTGCAAAAGCTAACTTTAACTGAAAAAACCCACTGTTTTTCGCCGCGCCCTCCCCACTAAAATGTATAGAATGGGGGGATTTTTAAAGGGGGGTGTCCCCCCTTTAACCCGGGGTTCGAAGGGGCGGAGCCCCTCGCCGCTTTCGGCATTTTTGGGGCTTCAGGATGCCCGGAAATGCATACTTGGGCATAGAATATGGTCTAAACTATGCTGTTTGCTCACCTGGACACCACCAGGTTTTTGTATCAGTCACCAGGGCTAAACGAAGACCAAAATTGGCTGAAAAATGACGAGGTCGCAGCACTTAAGTGGCTTCAGTTCCGAATTGGGAGTGGCCAACTCAGAGTTTAGTACATGGTCGTAAACTTTGACATGCCAGGAAAAAACAGTGCTAGTTTGGAACAGCTAGCGTAATGCATGTTGTAGAAATCGCAAGACAAACTGTCAGTTTAGAGCAAGCCGAATTTTCGTCAAAATAATTCAGTCACTAAAGAGTTAATCTTAACCAGCTTTGTCTCTACCTCGTGTCCGAGCGACTCATAACGCTCGCTGTCTGCAAACAGTTGCTGCAACCATACCAGACCAGCAGACAATACTGCATGCATCGTCTCTCTCGTGGATGCAATGGAGTCTACATGCCTGGCCTGCTATCAGAGATTCAGACGAGCTCTAGAGAGATCAATGAACGAAGAATCAGACGTGCACCTCGGTCATGAACACTTGCTGGAAAATGTGCTCCCTCTCTCGGACGATCCGGAGGACATACCACTCTCATCGACTGACTCTGGTATTGCATGTGATAGCAGCGCATGTGGACTTATAATTACTCCTAGTCACTATCATAGCAGATCTAGAAATAGTAAAAGATGACAAACTCTACTCATTATGCCTCGGTGGGCGGAGCCACGAGGCATACAGTAGTCGTGGTGTCAGTCAGTCAGTCAGTCTGTCTGTCGCAACGATTTCTCGTAGCTCGCTGAAAACTAATCGCTGAAACAAGCAACACGAGTAGAAATCGATACTTGCTCGGATTTGAATTTTCAGAAGTTTGATTTCAAAGCTTAGTGCGTAAGTTACCGTGTGAATTGCTCGCGGTTGGTTCAGTTTTGTAGCGCTCGTTAAAAGTTAAGCTCTGAAACTAGCAATGCCAGTAGAACACGGTGTTATCTCGCTTTTGAACATGTGAATACTTTATATGAAGCTTAGTTCGTGAGTTATGGCGCTATTTGCTCACTTTGTTTACCGTTGCTGGCGATCTGGACTTCTCCAAAGGCAAGGCTGTCCACAGTTGACTACCCAGAAGCTGATAGGTTAGAATTTTACTACAGGATAGCAACGCAGGTCCAGAGAAATTGTGTAAGCAAGCTATGGAAGCTATCTCGCTCGTGGTATGTGTGTGACTGCTGTGCTAAACACTGTAGACACGCCCAGTTAAATTGTGGTTAGCACTGATTGGCTTCTGATTGCATAACTAAAGCACTGCATTGTGATTGCTATGCAGAAATACTGTATACATGCATCTGCAGTTGCTGTGTTTGTGGAATAGTGGATAGTTGTGTTTGTGGATATTGAGTCATTCCACCGAGGCATCTGCACCTTAGGTGCTTCATTAAATTTAGTAATGCCAGATGTGTTTTATGTGTTATTTTTTTCTCCAAAAGTGTTTATTGTTACACAAAACCTTTTTGAATAATTATAATGATCTGATCAAAATTTAATTTGATAATAAATTATACCGCTCATCCTTTTTGGTGCTGAGGAAAAGAGTTGCACGGTCCTGCAGTGGAATATACATATTATATATATATATTTTTATAATAATATTATGTTTCATAAATGTCTACATATTTATTGCTTGCGAGCACTAATGCGTATTATACTCAGTATGACTTGTATACATAATATATAATTATTAGGATGCATGCTCAACATAGATTGTACATGTGGGCTCGCTGGTATACCAGTAGCTAGAGCAGTGTGTGATCACATGTAGCCAGTGTTGCATGATAATTCATGTTGGATGTGACACAATGGATATATGTTCCTCACATCATATATTAAGTATGTGAAGCTATGAACCATTTGTTCACTGGACTATATGTTTCCACCTTGTTGTCTGGTCTATGACAGGATATCATCAACAAGCCTATAGCTACAGGCAAGATGCTGTAGGCATACTAGCTCAGCTATTTCAGTCAAGGTGGGATTGCAGCCATTGTCTGCAATTTCCTGTCAGAGACAATCAAACAAGTTTTGTCGCAATCCGGCGTGCAGGGTAATAGCTATTATAGTAAAGAAATGCTTCCTGTTATGCAATACCACATAACAATTACACAAATCAGTGCAGTTAGGGGTCTACATGTGTATAGCCATGTTTCCTGCTGGTCATTGCCAGTAGTCATTCCTTAGCTAGATGCTATGTCAAGTTGTATGACATCACTACAGTTCCACAATAAAAAATTCAAAATTTTGCAGTATAAAATTATTTTATAAAAACACCTACTTAGCAAAATGTGATTTGAATTCTAAACCAAATGGATCTTAGAAAAACCAAAAGGAGTGACCCATTCAAAAGACTGCCTAGGCTAGTGAGATCCCTGTATATTATGTTCAGTAATAAATTATTGCAGTTTTTAAATCTTTCTAACGGAATTTTGTTTGTGTGTGCAGCTAACACTGAACAATTTTAAGGCAGAAATCTAGGTGGGTCCCGGCTACTCTGCTGCATAGTATAAGTTGTTGTCATGGTGATGTTTATATACTACTAATAAATTGGCTTCCATATCAATATTGTTATTTGTCCAAAGTTAGTCAAGGCTAATTGGCTGTGTATGATTTATTGGAAAATAATAGCCTGAGTTTACTGGTGAGCTCTAATGAGCTTTAGCTACAGTATCTTGAGCTCAGCTAGCAATTTCAACTGACCGTGTGTATTATAGAATGCTAGATGATAGGCTGCTTTCCTTATTGAGAGTTTAAATCCTTTTTGTTGCTAAATCCTTCTTGCCCGTGGAACCAGTTCACGTTGCTATGCTAGAACCCACAACATACTGCACTGTTTAGACTCCTCTATTATGTGTACGATACTAGTTGATGATATCAGCATGTACTTGCTTCAGGTGTTTTTACTTCAAGTGCGCGTACTCATTCCATGTGACCATACGTAAGATTCATGTAGACATGTCATTCCTTCACACAGTTCACTATTTATCATAATAAATTATTGCACAAGGTACAATACATGCAGGTAATAGAATTTTAGTGTTATTGTTTTACATCCTTTCAATACTCTATAATTACAATGAAGGTGAAAAAAAAAAGCACCTAAGGTGCCGATGCCTCGGTGGAATGACACTATCCACCATTCCACAAACACAGCAACTGCAGATGCATGTATACAGGATTTCTGTACAGCAATCACAATGCAGTGCTTTAGTTATGCAATCAGAAGCCAATCAGTGCTAACCACAATTCAACTGGGCGTGTCTACAGTGTTTAGCACAGCGTAGCACAGCAACGCATACCACGAGCGAGATAGCTTCCATAGCTTGCTTACACGATTTCTCTGGACCTGCGCTGCTATCCTTTAGTAAAATTATAACCTATCAATTTCTAAGCAGTCAACTGTGGACAGCTTTGCCTTTGGAGAAGTCCAAATTGCCAGCAACGCCGGAAACAAAGTAAGCAAATCACGCCATAACTCACGAACAAAGCTTTAACTCAAAAATCTAAGACCATCAAGTTCGAGCTATTAACGTGTCTCTGGACAGACACGCACGATTACTGTATGCCTAAGTGTGTCTCACACATGCAATTGCATCTTTACAGATTTGCTCTGGTTTTTAGGTGTCCCTTAATATTAGCTCTGCTATTGGGATTACCTCATTGTACTATTAAAAAGATAAATTAATAAGCTAATTTTGGAATATCCATGCTGTTGCCCTTCTTTATCCATTGTATACGTCACTTTAGGTGATAATGATATTCACAACTCTTCCTTGAGAGTATTCATGATTGATTTAATTATTACCACTAATTTAATTTTGTTCGGTCAGAAACGGAAGTATGACATTGACCAATCAAGCTGATGAATGTACACGTGACCAAAGAGATTGGGCAACAAGAGCTTTGAAACATGCTGTGATTAACGAATCAACTTAGTGAAATCTAAAATATATATCAGCTATGATAAGAAATGAATATTAATTGATGAACTATATCGGTCTCCTCGTGGGAACTAGGTTATTGTCCACCCAGCTCTTATTTGTATTGTGCAGTCTATAGCACTTACTAACTTCTTATCACAACATTTGTATCAAAAGTGTATAATTGCTAACCACAAACTTCCTCTTCTACGCTATAGAAGCACTCATGTGCATGTCTCCATTATGTGTGACATCATTGCTGCATAGATGAATATTGATCTAGAGCCTACACATACATACATTAGTCGCCTCATCCCATTATCTTAAGTATATACTATATGTAGGATTGCATGTACTTTCCCTACTCTTAGCTACATGATACTGTGGCAGCGAATATTTTCAGACGGACCCAACAAAGGGAGGTTATACAAGCTCAACGGAGCATGAGTAGTGATTATGTATTCTTAATCAGGGCCGACAAAGGCCTGACGATGCTGAGTAGAGGAATCGTGTGACCTTAACCAAACCCAACAATATTCGCACAATAATTTACTATGGGAATTTTTGCTTGTAAATTGCTGACCTAGCTTGTCATGCTCTAGCTAGTATAACTATAGTATAATTATGCATTATCATCATCCATCATGTCAAAATAACAACACTTTT
This sequence comes from Haliclona indistincta, assembly GCA_964017065.1. NCBI lineage: Eukaryota > Metazoa > Porifera > Demospongiae > Haplosclerida > Chalinidae > Haliclona > Haliclona indistincta. The sequence continues at coordinate 14,894,019 of OZ024786.1, read as the reverse complement.
ATTAGTAGCATTATTTCAACGTTTGATATTGCAAAAAAGTTATGTCATGCAGCAGTAAGTGTATAAAAGTGTTCATTAATTAATTTGTGTCTGTGTGTTTATAATCATGATAGATGTGTGATCAACATTAGCTGAGCCAGGCATTAATTACAATCAACATAGTGTATTTACAGGGAAATTCCCCTGAACAAAGAGATGAGCCAGACATTAATTTGGAAGTTATGCTTTGTGCGTTCATATACGGCATGACTAAAAATACAGGACACATGAATTTGCACCGCATGATCGGAACTCAGTCAAGGACGACAAGGAGAGCATCAAGAGCTGACCTCTGCTTTATACAGATTATGCTCTGCTGCATGTCCTTCTGATCAGTTAACTTAATTGGTCTAAGACCTGGTATAGTACCTTCACCTAATTATAGTAAGAACATTGTTATTCACATCACATTAAAGAGTTCTAGAAATAATGATGACAACAATACTGCATGCACAATAATATAGCTCATCCCATAGCAGGTTATAAAGGCTCTTCTTATAATAAAGGCTCTTCTTATAATAAAGGCTCTTCTTATAATAAAGGCTCTTCTTATAATAAAGGCTCTTCTTATAATAAAGGCTCTTCTTATAATAAAGGCTCTTCTTATAATAAAGGCTCTTCTTATAATAAAGGCTCTTCTTATAATAAAGGCTCTTCTTATAATAAAGGCTCTTCTTATAATAAAGGCTCTTCTTATAATAAAGGCTCTTCTTATAATAGAGGCTCTTCTCAAGTAATGTACCAAAATTAAATTTTTTCCTTGGAGTCACAGTTGTAATAAACAAGAAATATAGTTGTTTACGATGAGCTTTTTATGCTCCATGAATAAACTTGTACACAGATATAGCTGATGCAGTTTAAATCGTCTGATTTTGTAATAATTGTGGGAATAGTTAGTTTAACTACAAGCTGTAGTAGTATTGCATAACAGGCTAAGCTGTTTGTAGAAACATGATTGTCTAGACAACCACGTACCTATAGAATACAAAATGTCCAATAGAGACTGAGGCAATTACGATATAAAGGCTGATATAAAGCTAGTCTTCAAAAATTATTTGCACAATTTTTGTATTTAAGGTGGTATGGAAGCGAAGGTGTGAATTTGGAAGAATTTTTTTATTTATGTATAATTTCTGAAACATAAAATACTGTGCAAGTTGGAGTTATTATAATGGTTGTTTGAGGTGTGTAGCATGCAATCACAAAACAAGAAGAGGTCCTGAGAATTAGTGTTCATATTATGGCGCTTCAGATACACCCACTGTATTTGTTAGTTCTTCTCAAAGCTATTGCCAGAAGCACTGTATGCCAGTATATTGAATAGAATTCTATGGAGAACGCCAAGGGCTAACTTTTCAGCAGAGGCTGCAATTGGATCGCCCTTTAGTATCCCGTAAGGCAGCAAAGAAGCAAACTTGGCTCACTTTCCTACAAAGACGCCAGTAGGAGCCTACGAAGAGTGTGGAACTGCGGCTTCTGGCCAAAAATTTAGCACGCTAGTGTACTAGCGGGGAATCAATTCTTACCTGACAGTGCTGTTCGGTAGAAAAGTTACCATACTCTTTGTGCACGCTACACGCAGTGGCTACGTTATACACGGCCTTAGTCAGACTTTGTGAAAATACATCGTTTGTTTCGTGACTCGACACTCTACAATAACCTTCTGAGTCATTCTGACCTCCACAAGCCCCACTAGACGCCGTCAGAACCGCAGCACAAGTTGCACAACCTAGCCGCGACCGCAGTGCCCCGCCCTAGCAACGCGTCCACAAATTATGAATAATATTAACATACACGTGCGATAAAACGTACCGCGAACGATCTTGGCTGCAACGTGTTGTAGCGTCACCTGTTGGCTGTAAAAGCTTTGTTTAGTCTTTGTACAGCTTCTTCTAGCCCAAGACTTGGACTGCGGCTGCACTAACACCACAGAGACGTTGTACTTACGTATACGGATTATTGTTATGGCATTCCATCGCCCACGCATAGCAACCAGTTGGGTAACATTTGTACAACAATATCTTAGCAACCAAGGAGTTTACTTCAATTTCCTTTGAGGATCCTATTTGTATGCACCAACTCTACAACATACTTTAAAATGAAACAAATTGAAGAGGTCAAATTTCGCTTCCGTACCACCTTAACTATAATAGTCAGCACTATAAGGTGGTATTACTACACATAAGAGTTCATAATTGAGAGTATGACGACCAACTACATACAGCAACAGTTGGGCGATGTCGGGATCTGGTCCATGCACTGTGTAAGTAGGTATTGACTGCAGCTGATTACTGATAACTGTACTGCAGAATAGTCGCTACCTGCATGCATGTATCAATGCCTATACTTGCACTGTGAACCTCAAGTGAGATTCATCGCCCATGCAACTGATGATGTAACTCATGCTATTTACATTGTGCTATTGAGTTCTCAGTATGATGAACTCTTGACACATCAAAAACCCGCACTGCTTCATAAGCTGAGATTTCAAGGAGAAGGACATTGCACAGTTACCTTTCAATGAGTTCATGGCGGCCGCCATGCATGCATTCAATTTCAGTGTTGCATGGAATGGGTCACATTGGTTCCGTGTTGTAAGTAGATGTTGGTCAAATTGGCTCCATACCAACATATATAGTTACTATACAGCACTGGAATTTATTACATTCTATTTCTCTTCTTCCACTATAGGTTGCTTGTACTCATTTTGGTTTATAATTCAGTCTCCATGCATGTTAGCCTGTGGTATATGCAGCTAGCATGATGTGTACACTCAAATAGCATGTTGTATTAAGTTTTCTCTGCTTTTTAATAGTTCAGAGATGTTAGCGCAAATGTCACACATTGTAAATAGTGGCGCTAAGCTCAGTAAAATTAATTGACTATCAACATGTTTTGCTGACATCGACTGTGAATCGGTGTCAGGACAAAGGAGTTCAAAGCCACTTATTATATCAACTACACATTACATCACACTTATTATATCAACTATACATGCATGCTAGATGCTTTGCATGCAGCTAGTCACTTATAATAACCAATAGTGTACCAGATCAGTGTAACATGTGATATAACTAAGTAATAACTAATGGTATAAGTGAGTGCATCATAACATTGTGTATATGTGCCTGGCAACCAGCAACCTTAGTCTAATTATATTCTAAATTTCTTCAGAACTACCTATTATCGTATTACAAAGATGCGACCATGTCACACATTGTTTATGTTTGATAATTACTCTACATTGTTATTTTGCAGCTTGCTAATAACTGTTCATGTCACGATATCTTGACAATGGGAACCCTGGGGTAATGCAAATGTCACCACGCATCACTGCATAATTAGTGTAAATTCTTTGACAACGTCATGTTACGTAAAAGCCCGCGGAAATTTGAATTTCAAATATATTATTGCCGCCGTGATGGGAATCCCCTTAACATAGCTCCATAAAGTATATAGCTCTCCACGCGAAGTTGCATTCAGTCTGCATATGGTATTCTAGTCGCTGTCAGACATGGCGACTACTCTCCATCGCTATCTTCCTGAGCTAGTGCGATACATTAATCTTAACCAGCTTTGTCCCTACCTCGTGTCTGAGCGACTCATAACGCTCGCTGTCTGCAAACAATTGCTGCAACCACACCAGACCAGCCGACAGTACTGCATCGTCTCTCTCGTGGATGCAATGGAGACCACAGGCCCTGCCTGCTATCAAAGATTCAGACGAGCTCTGGAGAGAACAATGAATGAAGAATCAGACGTGCACCTCGGGCACGAATACTTGCTGGACCATGTGCTCCCACCGCTCCCCGATGACGATCCACCGGATGCAGCGGATATGTTGCTGTGCTCTACTGACTCTGGCACTGCATGAGATAGCAACAGTTGTGGACTACCTTCCTCAAAGTACAGTGACTCAAAAAATAAAAGATAAAACTAATAATCAAAATTTTATTAGTGAATGTCAGTTTTTCAGTTCTAACACTTAAATTTTTGTAACTATATCTGACCATATTTCAATTAATTTTTCAAAGGGTCTACTCATACTATATTGCAGCTGTTATCCAGTCTACAGTCGCTGCACTATTTTGGTCAATTTATTAACAATGCCATGTGCCAGCTGATTATGGCTATCTCTACCTATCTATTGTCATGTGCATGTAGCACGCTTACAATAAAAATTATTACCATTTTTGTTTGAAATCATCCAGCCATGCATGCACTCAGCCCGGTGCATGTTAGCTGTACTGAGACAATCTCTTGCAATGGTATTATGATTTTTGGGGATATTGCATGCCCAGCTAGTATTGTAAAAGTTAGCCACTGCATGCACTATATCCAGTTATTACTAACAAGAAAATTAAAAAGAAATCAAAAGGATGTAGTGATGAAGAAATATGTGAGCGGATTTGAGAAAAGGGGTCACTTCGCGCATGTAATTTTCGAACTAACGCATGTTTTCAACTTGCTGGCATTCATCCAAATTTGGTCCCATGACTCTAAAATTTGATATACAGCAAGCAGAATGATCAAATATTATATAGTAAAAATTTCATTGAGTTTCAACAATATTTGACCGACTAACAGCCATTTGAAAACGGGTGTCTCTAAATTCACAACAGTTGAAGTACACCACGTGAAAATCACGTGATTTGTGCGCGCCGAATTTTGATTTTTCCCGCGAACTTCTTAGCGTATGTCATGGAGAGATCAGCTGAGGAAAGACCAGAGTGGGCAGCGACGTTAAAACACGTCGGTGTCTATTATGAGGGACTGGTAGATGATGCAGAATCGATCGTCGAGCACTGTAAGCTGGAGTCAGTGACAACTTTTGGTGTTCGTACATCACGCGGTAACTCTAGCTCAACTGCACAGCAGAATGCACTGCGTCAGTCCGGAGATCAAGCTGAGAGTCAGAAAGAGAACAAGGTTCTTACTGTATAATTATAAACTATTTAATTACAATTATTGTGATAATAATCTGATAATAATTATTATAATTATTTCTGCTGACAGGTACCAGCTGAATCCGGAACACAACTGGCAGAACCTAAAGTGTTCTTGACAAAAACAGTCGGCGGGAACAAAATAAGCTTTGACGGAGTCCCATTCACGGTTGGAAAAGAAACAGTTTATGACTGTCAGTATGGCTGTCACTACTACAAGAAGAAGTCCCTTGGCAAACGACTCTGTCTTCAAGGAACCCGCAAAATTGGTTGCCATGCCCATATCAAAGTCAAAGAGTTCAATCTCTATCCAGAATACAAAATTACATCAGATGATAGAACCAAGAGAAGCACCAAGAAGCTACAAGAAAAGCGCCTACAAGAGCTGCGTACTGCACTTACTACTGGCAACAATGTCAATTACATCAAGAAATATTTTGTATCTCTTCCGTCCAATGAAGCACACAACGGTCATCCAGTCGGTGAACAAAGTGGGTTTAGCCAACGGATTCATCCCAGGTTGATACAGGAGATTTATCAACTTGTGTCTGCAGGCATTACAGAAAAGCGTGAAGTAAAAAGATCCCTCCGCTACTTTGTTGTGAACACCCTGAGTAAGGAACTTGGCTACATACCACAACCTAATGATAGGGCCATGTATCCTACTGATATCGACATACACAATCACATCCACTTAGCGCGCAGAGCTCTTGATCTGAGCAAATTTGATCAAGAAAATGTGCGATTGAAGATCGAGCAGTGGTCAGCTGACACACACTCTCAGTTCTATTTCAGACCCTTAATCGAATCAACGCTTGAAAAAGAATTGAATACTCCGGAGACCACTGTGCAGAGTGATCATCATACACAGCTCCTTTATGTACACCAAGAGCAGTGGCAAAAACACCTTCTTGAAAGATATGGTGGGACGATGACTCTCCTTGATGCGACATATAAAGTGACCAAATACAACATCCCACTTTTTTTCCTATGTGTGCGAACTAACGTTGGTTACAGTGTAGTAGCTGAATTTGTGGTGCAGCAAGAAACTAGTGAGAGCATTTCCGAAGCTCTTGACATTCTTAAACTATGGAATCCTAAATGGGATCCAAAGTTCTTTATGGTCGACTACTCCAGCGCTGAAATTCTTTCACTCGAAACCACATTTCCTGACACGCAAGTGTACATCTGTGACTTTCATCGCGAACAAGCATGGGTGCGTTGGGTTCGTGATCATAAACATGGACTCACTAAAGAAGAAGGAGAACAGCTTCTACAGCTTCTTCGTGAATGTGCTCATGCTCCTCCAATGGATACGCCTCCACATGATGCTCTGTACAAAGCAGCTGTTGAGTCTCTAATGAAGTCACCTGTTTGGAAAAATCATGAATCTGTACAGCTTTGGCTTACAACACACTGGCTTGGAATGCCTCAGGTACAGTCGATTTCAGTTTGTTTTGTACACTGTTGGTGTGCGTCCATGTTGCGTAATAATAATTCATCAACAACCATGCCATTCAAAGTAATTAATCACAATTTCCCCAATAAAGCTCAAAATTTGCCTAGCATACATGTATTCTAACACTATTTACCTAGCATACATGTATTCTAACACTATTTACCTAGCATACATGTATTCTAACACTATTTTTCTATAAATGTACATACCTAATAATTCCACTAATACTAATAAGTTTGTGACTACACTCTTTGTTTAGAAATGGGCAAGAGCGTATCGGGATCTACAATATCATGGTGCAGTAGATACGAACAACGGGATCGAAGCACAAAATAAACTCTTTAAATACTGCCATCTACCACGATCTTCTAAACTCACTCTGTCACACCTATTAACAACCATAATTGAGAGTTTTCTTCCCGAGAGTCGCCAGAAATACCTATTCGATAACTTCAAGTTGGGGGCAACATACAGATCGTACAATGACAATGTACCACACTTTCTACATGGAAGACCACGAAAACTCATTGTGCACTGCCTTCAAAGAATAACAAAAGCAAGCAAATTTCTACAGTCTGACGTGTCTGCGCATAAATCAGCTACAACACATGAGGTCTACTCTCATGCCTCTGGCAAGATTCACACTGTGGATGTAAAAAAACCACACTGCAGCTGCAAGGATTGGCTAAGATACAATATGCCCTGTAAACATATGTTTGCTGTCTTTAAGTACTGTACAGAATGTTCATGGGATAGTTTGCCAGAAACCTACAAACAGAGTGAGTACCTCTCAGCTGATACAGCTATGCTTAGTGAGTTATCAGTCACGAAACTCGAGTCTCTTAAGGAGTTTGACACAGCAATCGAGAAACCCCCCGAGGAGTTTGACACAGCAATCGAGAATCCTCCTGATGAGTTTGACACAGCAATCGAGAAACCACCCGAGGAGTTTGACGAGAAACCCTCTGAGGAGTTTGACACAGCAATCGAGAAACCTGAGTTTATGAGTGTACACAGAGAAGAATCAACATGTACTTCTGAGATACCAACTAAGGTAAATGCTTAACAGAATAATAATAGTATGGCTACATTGCGTGGCAAGCCTTGGTGAAGCTAGATCTTTTTCAAACACCTATGTCACAGTAGTTATTTTCAGGTTATTGTAATTATAATAATTATTTATTAGAGTAATTAATGTGGATTTTTTCAAGTTTGCTAATTACAAAAAAATTATTACAGGTTAAAGGCAACCAAGTTGTTCTCTTACAAAGGAAAGTTAGCTGTGCAGCAAAATTGCTTGAGTCGTTGGCATATAGCAGTGACAATGTGGATGAGTTAAAAAAGCTACTAGAAACAATGAATGATGTCGCCAATGACTTCAAGGGCTCTATCCCAAAATCAGAAGGGTTAATTCTGTTACCCTCACTATCCACTAACAGAGTGCGCCAAATAAAGCTGAAGTACAAAAAATTAGCCAGGAAGGCAAAGAAGTATGGCGGTCTAGAACACATAAAAAAACAGCCTGGAAGAAGGAAGGAAGACCACAAGTATCGTCACCGAGTTGGACAGAAAGCAGACAGAATGAGGAAGGTATAAAACTTTCTAAAAATTTTATTTGTGCAACCCTATAAAGACTTTGTGTGTGTCTTTGCCATGCAATAATTTGTCAGGCTGTTAATTATAATGACACATTTCTCTATTATTGTCAGGAGAGTGCTAAAATAAAAATTTCAACTACTACAACTACATGTCCAGATGAACCAAAAACACCAGGTAAACATTAATTAAAGTGGTAAAAGAACTATACAATCATGAATACATTATACTACATGTAGGTCAGAAAAGGAAAAGGTGCAATAGGTGTGAAGCATGCAAAAATGCCGAGTGTGGTAAATGCCGGTATTGTGTTGACAAACCTAAATTTGGTGGTCCTAACAAACTGAAGAAAGGCTGTGTCAAAAGACGCTGTACTCAACAACAGGTCAGAGGTCACTATGTTAACAATCATGTTGGTGACAACTGTGCCACACTAATTTAGGAATCAGCTGTGGAACCAGTACCTGAGATACTGGCTAGTCAAGATCGAAAGCTGAAGAAGATTATTGGGGATGGGAACTGTCTTTTTAGAGCTTTATCACAATTCATTCATGGATCAGAAGATTTTCATGCAGTTATGCGACAGCAGCTAGTGGATTTTGTGCATAAAAACAAGCAAGTTTTTGTCCCCTTTGTTCTGTCAGGAACAATTGATACTCACCTTCTCCACATGAAGCACGATAGAATTTGGGGGACACAGGTTGAGCTTCAAGCAGTAGCAACTCTCATCCAGAGGGACGTATTTGTTCTCACTGATTGCTTTGGAGGCACTACGAAAACCAGATGGATGAAGTACACACCGCTAGACCCCACTGAATTGGTATATCCCCCAGAGGAAGAGTATCCAAGATCACTAGACTCGATCAATCACTTAGAATTGTGCCATACGTACAAGCATTATGACTGTATTGTAAGCAAGTTAGATGGTAAACTGCCTTTAACAACACCAAAAATGGAATCCACACAAACACAAATTCACACCATTGTTTTGTAGTCACATCACTTATCTAGCTGTCTCTTTTATGTTCAGTGATGCTTAAACTGCATACATATTATGGTTCGCCCGATTTCTGCTCTTGAACGTTGTTTTCTGTACTGGCAATACTGACATAAGAACACTGATAGCAATATGCACTGTGGGCACACACCGTCAGTCCACGAGGCGCCCGCCCACAGGTACACCATTAGTAGGGATCATTGGACCTGGACCGTCACCAGAGGGAGCCTATCGTCATAACTGAGCCCACAGTTTCGCTCCCAAGGTACAGTACATTGTACGTTGTCATAATTCGGATAAATCGGGGTTAAACTACTTGCACGTGACTTCCGTACTTCAACTGTTGTGAATTTAGAGACACCCATTTGAAAACAGGCGTGCGTTCAAAAATTACATGCGCGAAGTGACCCCTTTTCTCAAATCCGCTCACATATACCTCTGGTCCACAATGTAAACCAACAAGGAACAAGCATGGAATGGTAATACGATTGACTTGCTAACAGACCATAGATCCCTACATCAGGCATGGTGCAAGCTAAGCACTGTTACCAATGCAAATAGCAACTTCTGAGATAATGTATAGCATAAGCACACGTGCAGACCACATGGAGTGCAATTGGTATAGTGTAGTAGGGCTTTATGCATTCCAATACACATGATATACACATGCACTTATTGACATTGTTGCATGGTGTTAATTAATCTTTGTCTCATGCAATACAAAAATATGCTACTGGTAGTAAACAAATAATTAATGCCTATATCCTGTAATATGGTGATCATTACTATCATTATTGCTGGCTACGTTGAGTAGTAACAACATTAAATGGTTCTATCATTATAGATACTGGTATGAAGCCCTAACTATGCTGAAGATGTCAGCTGTCACACATAGTTTAAGTACTAATTTTGTATCCTCTGTAAGATCTTGATGTAAAACAATTAAACACGTCATGTAATTGTAAAACTAATACATGTTAATAACAATGTATTTTCCGGTACATGAGTCTGTCCTATTTATAGTGATCATGTGATCATAGCGACATATGTCTCACAAGGGCTTGAACATCATTTTGTCTGTAGGCTACATTTGAGGACTTGTAAACTCTACGTACTGCTATGCTGAGGTATCAACACATAAGAAGCTCTAAAAATTATTAGATAGCATGGAGTTTAAAAGAATAAGACCATTTCGATATGATGCTGTGCTGCTATAGTACTACTATAGCTTTTCCATTATAGTATTACTAGCTTTTATCCATGTGTTGTAGGTATTGGTCAAATATACCGTGTGTTGTAGGTATTGGTCAAATACTGTGTGTTGTAGGTATTGGTCAAATACTGTGTGTTGTAAGTATTGGTCAAATACCGTGTGTTGTAAGTATTGGTCAAATACTGTGTGTTGTAAGTATTGGTCAAATACTGTGTGTTGTAGGTATTGGTCAAATACTGTGTGTTGTAGGTATTGGTCAAATATACCGTGTGTTGTAGGTATTGGTCAAATACTGTGTGTTGTAGGTATTGGTCAAATATACCGTGTGTTGTAGGTATTGGTCAAATACTGTGTGTTGTAGGTATTGGTCAAATATACCGTGTGTTGTAGGTATTGGTCAAATACTGTGTGTTGTAAGTATTGGTCAAATACTGTGTGTTGTAGGTATTGGTCAAATACTGTGTGTTGTAGGTATTGGTCAAATATACCGTGTGTTGTAGGTATTGGTCAAATACTGTGTGTTGTAGGTATTGGTCAAATACCGTGTGTTGTAAGTATTGGTCAAATACAGTGTGTTGTAGGTATTGGTCAAATACCGTGTGTTGTAGGTATTGATCAAATACTGTGTGTTGTAAGTATTGGTCAAATACTGTGTGTTGTAGGTATTGGTCAAATACTGTGTGTTGTAGGTATTGATCAAATACTGTGTGTTGTAGGTATTGGTCAAATACTGTGTGTTGTAGGTATTGGTCAAATACTGTGTGTTGTAGGTATTGATCAAATACTGTGTGTTGTAGGTATTGGTCAAATATACCGTGTGTTGTAAGTATTGGTCAAATACAGTGTGTTGTAGGTATTGGTCAAATACCGTGTGTTGTAGGTATTGATCAAATACTGTGTGTTGTAAGTATTGGTCAAATACTGTGTGTTGTTAGTATTGGTCAAATACTGTGTGTTGTAGGTATTGGTCAAATACAGTGTGTTGTTAGTATTGGTCAAATACTGTGTGTTGTAAGTATTGGTCAAATACTGTGTGTTGTTAGTATTGGTCAAATACTGTGTGTTGTAGGTATTGGTCAAATACTGTGTGTTGTTAGTATTGGTCAAATACTGTGTGTTGTAGGTATTGGTCAAATACTGTGTGTTGTTAGTATTGGTCAAATACTGTGTGTTGTAGGTATTGGTCAAATACTGTGTGTTGTAGGTATTGGTCAAATACTGTGTGTTGTAAGTATTGGTCAAATACAGTGTGTTGTAGGTATTGGTCAAATACCGTGTGTTGTAGGTATTGATCAAATACTGTGTGTTGTAGGTATTGGTCAAATACCGTGTGTTGTAGGTATTGATCAAATACTGTGTGTTGTAGGTATTGGTCAAATACCGTGTGTTGTAAGTATTGGTCAAATACCGTGTGTTGTAGGTATTGGTCAAATACCGTGTGTTGTAAGTATTGGTCAAATACTGTGTGTTGTAAGTATTGGTCAAATACTGTGTGTTGTAAGTATTGGTCAAATACAGTGTGTTGTAAGTATTGGTCAAATACCGTGTGTTGTAGGTATTGGTCAAATACTGTGTGTTGTAAGTATTGGTCAAATACAGTGTGTTGTAAGTATTGGTCAAATACCGTGTGTTGTAGGTATTGGTCAAATACTGTGTGTTGTAAGTATTGGTCAAATACAGTGTGTTGTAAGTATTGGTCAAATACTGTGTGTTGTAAGTATTGGTCAAATACCGTGTGTTGTAAGTATTGGTCAAATACTGTGTGTTGTAGGTATTGGTCAAATACTGTGTGTTGTTAGTATTGGTCAAATACTGTGTGTTGTAGGTATTGGTCAAATACTGTGTGTTGTTAGTATTGGTCAAATACTGTGTGTTGTAGGTATTGGTCAAATACTGTGTGTTGTAGGTATTGGTCAAATACTGTGTGTTGTAAGTATTGGTCAAATACAGTGTGTTGTAGGTATTGGTCAAATACCGTGTGTTGTAGGTATTGATCAAATACTGTGTGTTGTAGGTATTGGTCAAATACCGTGTGTTGTAGGTATTGATCAAATACTGTGTGTTGTAGGTATTGGTCAAATACCGTGTGTTGTAAGTATTGGTCAAATACCGTGTGTTGTAGGTATTGGTCAAATACCGTGTGTTGTAAGTATTGGTCAAATACTGTGTGTTGTAAGTATTGGTCAAATACTGTGTGTTGTAAGTATTGGTCAAATACAGTGTGTTGTAAGTATTGGTCAAATACCGTGTGTTGTAGGTATTGGTCAAATACTGTGTGTTGTAAGTATTGGTCAAATACTGTGTGTTGTAAGTATTGGTCAAATACTGTGTGTTGTAAGTATTGGTCAAATACTGTGTGTTGTTAGTATTGGTCAAATACTGTGTGTTGTAAGTATTGGTCAAATACAGTGTGTTGTAGGTATTGGTCAAATACCGTGTGTTGTAGGTATTGATCAAATACTGTGTGTTGTAGGTATTGGTCAAATACCGTGTGTTGTAGGTATTGATCAAATACTGTGTGTTGTAGGTATTGGTCAAATACCGTGTGTTGTAAGTATTGGTCAAATACCGTGTGTTGTAGGTATTGGTCAAATACCGTGTGTTGTAAGTATTGGTCAAATACTGTGTGTTGTAAGTATTGGTCAAATACTGTGTGTTGTAAGTATTGGTCAAATACAGTGTGTTGTAAGTATTGGTCAAATACCGTGTGTTGTAGGTATTGGTCAAATACTGTGTGTTGTAAGTATTGGTCAAATACAGTGTGTTGTAAGTATTGGTCAAATACCGTGTGTTGTAGGTATTGGTCAAATACTGTGTGTTGTAAGTATTGGTCAAATACAGTGTGTTGTAAGTATTGGTCAAATACTGTGTGTTGTAAGTATTGGTCAAATACTGTGTGTTGTAAGTATTGGTCAAATACTGTGTGTTGTAAGTATTGGTCAAATACTGTGTGTTGTTAGTATTGGTCAAATACTGTGTGTTGTAAGTATTGGTCAAATACTGTGTGTTGTTAGTATTGGTCAAATACTGTGTGTTGTTAGTATTGGTCAAATACTGTGTGTTGTAAGTATTGGTCAAATACCGTGTGTTGTAAGTATTGGTCAAATACCGTGTGTTGTAGGTATTGGTCAAATACCGTGTGTTGTAGGTATTGGTCAAATACCGTGTGTTGTAGGTATTGGTCAAATACCGTGTGTTGTTAGTATTGGTCAAATACTGTGTGTTGTTAGTATTGGTCAAATACTGTGTGTTGTAAGTATTGGTCAAATACCGTGTGTTGTAAGTATTGGTCAAATACCGTGTGTTGTAGGTATTGGTCAAATACCGTGTGTTGTAAGTATTGGTCAAATACTGTGTGTTGTAAGTATTGGTCAAATACTGTGTGTTGTAAGTATTGGTCAAATACTGTGTGTTGTTAGTATTGGTCAAATACTGTGTGTTGTAAGTATTGGTCAAATACCGTGTGTTGTAAGTATTGGTCAAATACTGTGTGTTGTAAGTATTGGTCAAATACTGTGTGTTGTAAGTATTGGTCAAATACTGTGTGTTGTAAGTATTGGTCAAATACTGTGTGTTGTAAGTATTGGTCAAATACTGTGTGTTGTAAGTATTGGTCAAATACCGTGTGTTGTAGGTATTGGTCAAATACTGTGTGTTGTAAGTATTGGTCAAATACTGTGTGTTGTAAGTATTGGTCAAATACTGTGTGTTGTAAGTATTGGTCAAATACTGTGTGTTGTAGGTATTGGTCAAATACTGTGTGTTGTAAGTATTGGTCAAATACCGTGTGTTGTAAGTATTGGTCAAATACTGTGTGTTGTAAGTATTGGTCAAATACTGTGTGTTGTAAGTATTGGTCAAATACTGTGTGTTGTAGGTATTGGTCAAATACTGTGTGTTGTAAGTATTGGTCAAATACAGTGTGTTGTAAGTATTGGTCAAATACTGTGTGTTGTAAGTATTGGTCAAATACTGTGTGTTGTAAGTATTGGTCAAATACAGTGTGTTGTAAGTATTGGTCAAATACTGTGTGTTGTAAGTATTGGTCAAATACAGTGTGTTGTAGGTATTGGTCAAATACTGTGTGTTGTAAGTATTGGTCAAATACTGTGTGTTGTAAGTATTGGTCAAATACCGTGTGTTGTAGGTATTGGTCAAATACCGTGTGTTGTAAGTATTGGTCAAATACTGTGTGTTGTAAGTATTGGTCAAATACCGTGTGTTGTAAGTATTGGTCAAATACTGTGTGTTGTAGGTATTGGTCAAATACTGTGTGTTGTAGGTATTGGTCAAATACCGTGTGTTGTAAGTATTGGTCAAATACCGTGTGTTGTAAGTATTGGTCAAATACTGTGTGTTGTAAGTATTGGTCAAATACTGTGTGTTGTAGGTATTGGTCAAATACCGTGTGTTGTAAGTATTGGTCAAATACCGTGTGTTGTAGGTATTGGTCAAATACCGTGTGTTGTAAGTATTGGTCAAATACTGTGTGTTGTAAGTATTGGTCAAATACTGTGTGTTGTAAGTATTGGTCAAATACCGTGTGTTGTAAGTATTGGTCAAATACCGTGTGTTGTAGGTATTGGTCAAATACTGTGTGTTGTAAGTATTGGTCAAATACTGTGTGTTGTAAGTATTGGTCAAATACTGTGTGTTGTAAGTATTGGTCAAATACCGTGTGTTGTAAGTATTGGTCAAATACTGTGTGTTGTAGGTATTGGTCAAATACTAAAGTGTGCAGCTAACACTGAACAATTGCTATTATTTCCAGTAAATCATACACAGCCAATTAGTCGACAAACTGTAGAAACATCACCATGACAACAGCAGATCTAGAGTTGGACTCAGGAGCCTGCATGGACACACCTATGTTCATTAAGATAATATTTTGCCATGACTAGCAGAGATTAGCCTGTCGTGGCAAAATATTATTCCCTTTAACGAACATAAGTATGTGTCCTACTCTGCTGCATAGTTTAAGTTGTTGTCATGGTGATGTTTACACTACTAACTTAAATTAGCTTCCATATCAATTGTTATTTGTCCAAAAGTATGTCGACTAATTGACTGTGTATGATTTAATGGAAAATAATAGCCTCGGTTTACTGGTTAGCTCTAATGAGCTTTAGCTACAGTACCTTGAGCTCAGCTAGCAATTTCAACTGACCCTGTGTGTATTGAATTCTAGATGACTGGCTGCTTTCCAATCCCTTTTTGTTTTTGTTTATCACTTGTTTAGTATAGTTCTCATAGTGTTAGTTTAACATAATAGTATTCCACAATTACTATGAAACAGTCTGATCACTTTACATGTAGCCAGTATATCTACTGGGCATAATAATAAATCAAGTTAAAGATCTTTTCATAGTAATGTGACCTTTGTACGTATATGTAATGATTTGTCACTTAGATTAAAGTTATTAATAATTACTTTACTATAATAGTTCAGCTTCGTATCAAGTTGCCAACTTCACAGTGTTGCCCGTGGAACCGGTTCACGTTGCTATGCTAAAACCCACAACATACTGCACTGTTTAGACTGTTTAGCATCGATTTTTTGATTCAAAATTTTTCACACATGCTGAAAAACAATATCTACAGATTTGCTCTGGTTTTAGAATTTTAAGACCAAAATTAATAAGCCAATAATCTATTTTGGAATATCCAGCTGTTGCCCTTCTTTATCTATTGCATGTGACTTGTGGGTTATAATGATATTCACAACTCTTCCTTGAGAGTATTCATGCAAGATTGATTTAATTATTAACACTAATTTAATTTGTGAAAACGTATGACATTGACCAATCAAGCTGATGAATGTACACGTGACCAAAGAGATTGGGCAACAAGAGCTTTGAAACATGCTGTGATTAATGAATCAACTTTGTGAAATCTAAAATATAATTTTATATCAGCTATCAGTGGCGTAGCCAGGAAATATAAAGAGGGGTTTCTAAATGGTTCTGGTTAGGTACAGGAGGAATGCCGCCTAATTAATATTCATAATTCAATTAACCACGCCCACACCCGGGAACATGCCCGCGCGTACAGAATCACCATAAAGGCTTGTTTTTAGCGATGACCGGTTAGCAGGTTCTGGTGGCTCAACGGTTTAGTGTAGTGCCTTGTAATGCAATAGTACAGGGTTCGATACTCGTTGTGTGCAATTTTTTATTTTTTTTTTCAGAAAGTTAAGTTTTTTACCTAATTGCTCGACGATCCTTAGTGAGGGCCAGAGGGTCTGTTCAGAACAACCCTCCCGACGATCCTTAGCTAGGGCCGAAGGCCCTGTTTAGGACGACCCTCCCGACGATCTTTAGGCTTACCAAGGGCCGAAGGCCCGGGTTAGGATACCCTCCCGACGATCCTTAGGCTTATCAAGGGCCGAAGACCCGGGTTAGGAATACCCTCCCGACTTTGTGCAGTTAGGAGAAGGTTTTTTAGGGTTTAGGGTTTAGTAGCTAGCAAAGAACGGGCGTGGTAAATTGAATTATGAATATTAATTAGGCGGCATTCCTTTGTAAATCGCGCGCGGAGCGCGCGAAAAATTTTGCTAATTAATATTCATGAGCTTCATAGATTACACGTGATCGTATGATATGTACGCGTATAAAATTATACTTGCTGCGCACTTGGCTAGCTGTTCTGGCTGTTCTGGCTCATATAAACCAGCTGCTTCAGATAAGGGCACGTGGTTTAGCTAGCTAATTTACTATGAATACTCATGAATACTAATTAAGTGGGGCTACAAGGGGGGTTTCCGGAAACCCTGGAAACCTATCGTGCATACGCGCCTGGCTATGATAAGAAATGAATATTAATTGATGAACTATTATTATCGGTCTCCTCGTGGGAACTTGGTTATTGTCCACCCAGCTCTTTTTTGTCTTGTGCAGTTTATAGCACTTACTAACTTCGTATCACAACATTTGTATCAAAAGTATACAGTAGACCCTCACTAATCCGAACAACCCTAATCCGTACTCTCGCTAAGATTCGGCTCATTATAATTCATGAAATTTTAAAATTTTTAAATTATTTGTTGTGTAATAAGGCATACGGTACATTTTTGTTTGCGCGCGTAGCGTAGACAATCCTGCCACCATCCCTTAAAAACTTGCAGAAGCGCTCTGACAACTCTATCGGCACGCGTCCAACTATTTGTGCGCCTGTAGGGAGCTAGTTGCGCAATGACTACGACAGCAAATCTATCGTACTTGTTGCCAACTTTTGGATGCAGGTCCAGAATTTCTCCAAGGTACGGTGTCCATATCTTCTTGTAAACACGATGACCACGAACAACACTGTGGACAGAGAACTGCGCGCTAGTAGTCGCCGTTATTGCCGTGAAACACGAAAATTCTTGTAGGGGCGTGGTCAGTAGTGAATAAACACGCCCATTTCTCTAATCCTAACAATTCACTAATCCGAACACCCCCCGGAACAGGGCTGTTCGGATTAGTGAGGGTCTACTGTACATGTAATTGCTAACCACAAACTTCCTTTTCTACGCTATAGAAGCACTCATGTGCATGTCTCCATTATGTGTGACATCATTGTCTACATAGATGGATATTGATCTAGAGCCTACACTAGCCTAGTACCTCGGCGCCAAATAGAGCGCCTAGTTTCAAATGTATACGCATGCGCGACATTTTTCCCGACATTCCAGTAATACCGGATATTTTCCGTTTATGTTTGTGACTTGTGTACTGACCTCGTGCTTCAGTTAAACCTCCCCCCCTCATCTTTTGCTTTGGTTTCATAGTTATTTATGTAACCGTACCCAACAAGTTATTGTTAATGGTTCCTCTTCCTCCAGATCTCCTGCTGTTTCTGGTGTCCCCCAGGGTTCCATCCTTGGCCCTTTATTGTTTATTTTGTACATTAATGACTTATCTTTCCTCCCTTTTTCTTCTTCTGTAAATCTCACCCTCTATGCTGATGATATTCTTCTCTCTCACACCATCTCATCTCCCTTTTGTATGCACTCTGTCCAATCTAACATTAACTTAATCACTTCCTGGCTCTCCACTCACCTTCTTAATGTTAATGCAAGCAAGACTAAGTACATGATTGTCACTCGCAAACCTTCACCCTTCCTCTCTTCTCTTCCTCCTCTTTTTCTTAATAATAACCGTTTAGAGTGTGTCTTCCTACAAATATTTAGGTGTGCTTCTGTGCTCTAACCTCTCCTGGTCTCCGCACATTAAGTCTGTTTGTTCAAAATCCAGAAAAGTGTTAGGTACGATTTTCCGTCACTTTTATCAGTTCTCTTCCCCAAAAACTCTTCTCTGTCTATACCAAGCTCTTGTTCTTCCCCACTTATCCTATTGTTCCTCTGTCTGGTCTCCTCCTGTTCCTTCTGGTGATTCTCGCTCACTTGAAAAAGTTCAATTCTTCGCCCTCAAACTCTGCTCTAAAAATTGGCACTCTAATTATTCCTCTCTTCTAAATTCCACTAACTTACCTACCCTCTCCTCTCGCCGCACTCAGGCTAAACTAATTCTTACTTTCAAATTTATTAAATGATCTTCACTATTTCCCCCCTTCTATCTTCTCTTTTGTCAATCCTTCCTCTAGACTCTCCCGCCACTTTGACCCACTAAACATTTCTGTTCCCTTCTCTCGTTCATCTGCTTCCTTCCACTCATTTGTCCCTTCTGCCTCCCGCCTCTGGAACTCTCTCCCTCACTCCACCAAAGCTCTTTCTACTCTCTATTACTTTAAAAAACAAATTAAATCTACTATGACATAACTTTTGTCTCTGTGTTTTTTGTTTTTTTTTTGTTTTTTTTGTTTGTTTTTTTTTTGTTTTTTTTTGTTTTTTTTTTTCTTTGTTTTTTTTCTCTTTTCTTGTTTTTTTTTTTTTTGTTCTTTGTTGTTAATTTTTATTTTATTTATTTTATTTTTCTCGCACATTACCACTCACTCTTCCTTTATTTAATGATACTCTTAATATTAGTCTAGTGCTATTGAGTATCTTTTTGTCGTTAAAAAAAAAAAAAAAAAAAAAAAATAGCTGTCCCGCCCATTTTGTTCGCGCATGCGTGTGCATTTGATACTAGGCGTTAATTTAACGACTAGGTACTAGGCTAGAGCCTACACATACATACATTAGTTGCCTCATCCCATTATCTTAAGTAATATGCCACGCGGTAGACGTGGCATATTTAGGGTTGAGCGGAAAACAAGATGGCGGCTACACATAGGCTAACCGCAATAATTCACGTATATCTTGGCTGTTGGCGACATCAGGAGTATTTTAACTACCTAGGGGCTATCCTAAGAGGTAAGCGCTTACAATGCGTCTACTAATAAAGACTATAAGGCCAGTTGCTATAAGCATGACAAGATGGCGTCTCACCTGGAGGCACTTAGTACGGCACTACCCGATATCTTCGCCGTACGGGCGTTTCAAGCGTATCTAACGATCTGAAGCTCCTTGCACGATTTGTGCGATTACAAAGAGACCTTTAGAAGCAAAAGAAGCCAGGTCTAAGGTGGTAAAAACACTGGGAGAAGTTCAGGCGCGTGTCTAGGAATGAAGAAAGATTGGTGCGCGCGCAAAATCTAATTAATATTCATATTATTCGTAAATCATTTCGTCACTGTCATCATGGCGCACTGGATTTGTTCCTCGCTGAAAACAGCCTAAACTACCTTAAGAATGGGATGTTGGCAGCTGATAAGTTCGTTGTAATAACAGTTATGATAAATTTATAGCCAAAGCAGAGCCACAGTGTACTTTAATGCAATGAATAATTTAAAACTTCAATGCTGAGAGGGGTGCTAAAGCACCCTAAGCCCTATTGTGGACACGCGCCTGACTGAAGCGAGTATTTCCTGAAAAACAGCGATTTTTGGTCCATAACAGACTCCATTCCATCATTCTGTTTGAACTCCGTTACTAGGTTACGCCTACTCGCGCACGCCCGTGTATGTAATTTGTTTTGTACCAACTTGTTTAATGTACACAAGCGAATGAAGGAAAGATAAGAGATGAATACAAGAAAGGAACCCTAGAATACAAATTGCTTAGAACGTGAGTGCTGCTGCCACTAGTAGCAGTGTTCACAGCAGACAACGAACATATCTTCACTGTTACACTGGATTTGTCTGTTCAGGCTTGTAAGAATGCTATCTTAAGCTTAGCTAATGTTGCATGGTACTTGTTGCATGCAGTGCAGAGTCGATCGAGTACAGTCTGCTGCCGGAACCGCTATTAGTATTACAATTAATACTTTTGAAACTATGTATACACTGTATTAGCATAATATTAGCATAAGTGCCAACTAAGTCATTAATAAATATAGGTTATTACATAGTACGTCATCTTTCACCAATCGGATTGCTCTATTCGAGGGCATTAATGTAGGTTATTGACCGCGCGTAGCGTCTTCTATGGCAACAGACCGTTGCGTCTTTGCGAGTTTGAAAAATTCGCGATGTTATTGCGCTCACAGTAATGAAATATGTAATAAATCATTTATTGCCCTACACAACTCGGGCATTAACCGATCTTTAGGGACTGAATTATTTTGACGAAAATTCGACTTGCTCTAAACTGACAGTTTGTCTTGTATTTTCTACAACATGCAGTACGTTAGCTGTTTCAAACTAGCACTGTTGTTTCCAGGTATGTCAAAGTTTACAATCATGTACTAAACTCTGAGTTGGCCACTCCCACTTCGGAACTGAAGCCGCTTAAGTGCTGCGACCTCGTCATTTTCCAGACAATTTTGGTCTTCGTTTAGCCCTTGTGACAGATACAAAAACCTGGTGGTGTCCAGGTGAGCAAACAGCATAGTTTAGACCATATTCCATGCCCAAGTATGCATTTCCGGGCATCCTGAAGCCTTAAAAAAGCCAAAAGTGGCGAGGGGCTCCGCCCCTTCGAACCCCGGGTTAACGGGTGGAAACACCCCCTTTAAAATTCCCCCGTGCTGTACGTTTTAGTGGGGAGGGCGCGCCGAAAAACAGGTGGTTTTTTCTAGTAAAGTCATCTTTTGCAAATAAACTTGATTTGACCTTTCTAGAGCACTTTTTGCACTTTTTATGACGTCTAGAGTAGGTGGAGTCAATTATGGCGGCTAAAGCCGCTATAGGCCTTAAAGGGTTAATGACCTCGGGAAAGTCGGTTTCCCTCGTACAGTCTCGGGCTGCGCCCTCGACCGTTACTCGGGAAACCGACTTTCCCGCGGTCAATAAATAATAGTTATATCAACCCTACGAGGGAATTATCCGATTTACGGTCACGAGCACGAGGGCGCGAAGCGCCCGAGTGCTAGTGACTGTAAACGGATAATTCACGAGTATACGGGGTGATATAACTGATTTATTTCCGTTGCTTCCGGTGGCCGCACCGTTGCTAAATGACTTTAGTAAAACCGCATGGCCACGAGGTAGCCGAGGTCAAGGTCATGGTAGGATCTGCTGTGTAGTGTAGAGACAGCGACCGTAAGGAGAGCGAAGCAAAGTGTGGAAAACAGGAAAGAAACTACTTATCGTCGTTTTGTGTGAGTCTAGCGCTTCGATCGTGCTATCAAGGGGCGAGTTATGCTACGTGTCGCCGCGGAGACTCGTTACACTACGATGTTCTAGGTGTGCTAAGCTGAAAGAACGTATCTTTAGCTCGTAGGATCTTTGTTGAATACGCTTTCGTGCACTAAACTTCTTTTTTTTGCCAGCAGTCCGTGACCTTTGCACCGAGGGACCATATCAGACATCAAAGGATAATATAGTCCTCATGACGTAATCACATGGCACTTTAGTGCGTTTTAAACCATGGGCGGCACCTTTGATACACCCACGCAACGGGATATAATGTCGGTTATTGCCCTCGCGTGAGGGCAATAACTAATACTTATTACATAGTACGTCATCTTTCACCAATCAGATTGCTCTATTCGAGGGCATTAATGTAGGTTATTGACCGCGCGTAGCGTCTTCTATAGCAACAGACCGTTGCGTCTTTGCGAGTTTAAAAAATTCGCGATGTTATTGCGCTCACAGAGATGAACTATGTAATAAATCATTTTTTGCCCTACACAACTCGGTCAATAACCGACATAATGACCTCGGGAAAGTCGGTTGCCCTCGTACAGTCTCGGGCTGCGCCCTCGACCGTAACTCGGGCAACCGACTTTCCCGCGGTCATTAATGTCGGTTAATGCCCTCGCGTGAGGGCAATAACTAATACTTATACCATGAAAAGGAGGGCAATACGGGATTTAAATCACCGCGGAAACCGATGGTATAGACGATCCGAGCGCGAAGCGCGTGGGCGTCTATTTCGGTTTCCAAGGTGATTTTAATCCCGTATAGGGCGGTTGCATGTGACGTCAAAAACATTACGTAATTTACTTCCGGGTGGCAAAAATTGCTTGTTCTCAATGAAAACGTACAGTAAATTCAACAATTTGAGCGTGCACTGGACGCGTACGCAAGGTCGAGGAGCCGCGTTAAGGATGCCATGAGCTAGCTATAGCTGCCTGCTAGTCTGTAAGTAGCCAAAGTGCGTTTAAAACGCATCCCACTATTTTTTTGAGTAGTTGCTAGCGTATTCTTAAGCTTACACATCATTTCTGGTAGCTGCAGATAGCTTGTGGCTGCCATAAAACAGCTTCTAGATCTTGCGTACGCGTCCAGTGCACGCTCAAAGTGATGAATTTACTATACATTTTCATTGGGAACGGCCCGAACGGGCAATTTAGAGTCTCGTTAAGCGGAGACTTCCTAATTAATAGGGTTCTCCTATATACTCGCGTTATGCGAGTCATCATCGATACTAATTGCTATAAAGGCTTGTTTGTAGCACTAAGTTTAACATACAGCTAAACCCAAAACCCTAAAAACCTTCTCCTAACTGCGCAAAGTAGGGAGGGTCTTCCTAACTAACTAAGGATCGTCGGGAGGGTCTTCCTAACTAAGGATCGTCGGGAGGGTCGTCCTTAACCGGGCCTTCGGCCCTTAGTAAGCCTAAGGATCGTCGGGAGAGTCGTCATAAACAGGCCTCAACTAAGGATGGAGCTAAAACTTAACTTTTATAAATAAAAAAAAACAAAAAAAAAACACGCATTCTGTGAGAATCGAACCCTGACCGCCTGCATCACAAACCACCATACTAAACCGCTGTGCCACCAAACCAACTGACCGGTTGGTGCTACAAACAAGCCTTTATAGTAATTCTGTACGCGCGCGCACAACGCGAGTGCTGAGGAGAACCCTATTAATTAGGAAGTCTCCGCTTAACGAGACTCGGCAATTTATGCCACCCGGAAGTAACGTGACGTCATATAAATGACGTAATTGCAACCGCCCTATTGCCCGACTTTTTCATGGTATAAGGTATTTATACCATACTGCGCTCTCAGGTAAGCTTCCCAAGACTACCAAGCACTGAAACAAGCCCTCTACTGTTGCGAGAAGCCAGTAGTGTCGCCGTTTCCATCATCGAGCGACGATCGTGTAAAAGCGCGTCGTTTGAATTCATAAGTTAGTGACGACGCTTCAGTTTATTATCTTCCAGCCGTGTAGAATCGCTACTTTGGGTCACACTAGAAGCGCTTAAGCATGGAGAAGCTAACTACGAAGTGTAAGTGCGTGAATCAAATCTTTTTCCAAGCTATGACGGGTCCATTCTGAGGTGTGATAAGTGAAATTGGAGGTGTAATAAGCGAACTGGGAGGTGTAATAAGTGAAATAAATCACCTCGTTTTGAGCAATCTGATAGGTCAGAAACATTGAAGTATGGTATAAAAAAGAAAAGAAACAAGTAATAAAAACATTTTAACCAAAAATGGAAGAGATTTAGGGTTGGTACATTAATCGAAAAAGTATGTAAACAAGATTTTAAATGAAAAGGATTGTAACAATAGCAGTGTAATGCTACCTCCCTAAATTAACTGCTTTCGATAGTTGTGGTTAATTTAATAGGGAGGTAGCATTACACTGCTATTGTTACAATCCTTTTCATTTTAAATCTTGTTTCCATACTTTTTCGATAAATGTACCAACCCTAAATGTCTTCCATTTTGGTTAAAATGTTTTTATTACTTGTATACTATATAATTATGTAGGATTATGTACTTTCCCTACTCTTAGCTACATGATACTGCGGCAGCAAATATTTTCAGTCGGACCCGACAAAGGAAGGTTATACAAGCTCAACGGAGCATGTCTAGTGATTATGTATTCTTAATCAGGGCCGACAAAGGCCTGACGATGCTGAGTATAGAGGAATTGTGTGACCTTAACCAAACCCAACAATAGTCGCACATTAATTTACTATGGGAATTTTTGCTTGCAAATTGCTGACCTAGCTTGTCATGCTCTAGCTAGTATAACTATAGTATAATTATACATGATCATCATCCATCATGTCAAAATAACGACACTTTTATTAGTAGCATTATTTCAACATTTGCATGATATTGCAAAAGTTATTTCATGTTGTAAGTGTATAAAAGTGTTCATCAACATAGTGTATTTACAGGGAAATTCCCCTGAACAAAGAGATGAATTAGTGACATTAATTTGGATGTTATGCTTTGTGCATTCATATAAGGCATAACCAAAAATACAGGACACATGAATTTGCACCGCATGATCGGAACTCAGTCAAGGAGTGCATCAATAGCAGACGTCTGCTTTATACAGATTATGCCGGCAATGCATGTCCTTTTGATCAGTTAACTTAATTGGTCTAAGACCTGGTATAGTACCTTCACCTAATTATAGTAAGAACATTGTTATTCACATCACATTAAAGAGTTCTAGAAATAATGATGAAAACAATATACTGCATGCACAATAATATAGATCATCCCATAGCAGGTTATAAAGGCTCTTCTTATAATAAAGGCTCTTCTTCTAATAAAGGCTCTTCTTATAAAAGCTCTTCTTATAATAAAGGCTCTTCTTATAATAAAGGCTCTTCCTATAATAAAGGCTCTTCTTATAAAAGCTCTTCTTATAATAAAGGCTCTTCTTATAATAAAGGCTCTTCTTATAATAGAGGCTCTTCTCAAGTAATGTACCAAAATTATTTTTTTCCTTGGAGTCACAGATGTAAATAAACAACAAATATAGTTGTTTACGATGAGCTTTTTATGCTCCATGAATAAACTTGTACACAGATAGCTGATGCAGTTTAAATCGTCTGATTTTGTAATAATTGTGGGAATAGTTAGTTTAACTACAAGCTGTAGTAGTATTGCATAACAGGCTAAGCTGTTTGTAGAAACATGAGCGTCTAGACAACCACGTACCTATAGAATACAAAATGTCCAATAGAGACTGAGGCAATTACGATATAAAGGCTGATATAACGCTAGTCCTCAAAAAGTATTTGCACAATTTCTGTATTTAACTATAGTCAGCACTATAAGGTGGTATTACTACACATAAGAGTTCATA